>JAKTSM010000012.1:0-215858 GCA_030580195.1 Torulaspora gathmanii | reverse complement strand
ACCTGCACATTATCTGCGCTACTAGCCGCACTACCGGCTGAAAAAAACTTCATTTTATTAAAATAAAACGAATGTATCAATTGGTTTTGTTCTGATATGTTCTGATATGCTTTGATCTGAAAAGATAAATCAAACATGACAAATAAATATCAATTGGATGGAAGATGTCAGTATTTATAACAAGTTTGCATTGCTGATATCGATTGATGCAGCCAAGTTATCAGCTAATCGCACGGATTCATCTCCGAATATTAACTTTCCGCCCTCCGACAACCTCCCTCCTATCACCAGATGACAGGAGTACGTCCCTCAGCAGTTCCACGTTTGTTGTAGCCAACAATCCGCGGCTTTCTACTTCCTTGGCGGTAACCCAAAAGCTCCTCCAACCACGCTACCTGAGAGCAGCCAGTTTACTTACCCCAGATATTTTCTCGAAAGGGTCCAGTAAGCAGCCTTTGTCTCGAAATGTCCCGCTGGAAGGTGATTAAAGCACTCCTCGAGCCCGCGTCTTGGCATTTTAGTGGGGCCATCGGTCTTGAAACGCGGGTTGCGTCCTGCGCGTTTTCTCAGGCGTATGGCCGAAGTACCCAATTGGGACAGCCCCTGGGGACCGATGTGGGGCAACTTGGCTAGTCTGTGAGATATCCGTTTTGGTGCCAAGCACCAATTGGGAATGACTTTTCGGATAGAAAAAGCGGGAGCTGGTGGTGATTATTCACCCCACACATACCTGCCCCTCCTGATGTCTCGGCAACAGTCGATCTGTCAATCCTGGGCGTTCTTGTCAAGGACCCGAAAAGGACATCTTTACCTATTCTTTCCCCTTTCCAACCTCATAAACATCAACTGCATTTTTTGTATGCTTGATGTAGGTGCCTGAGTTCTGGACAGTATGTGATCTTGTATCAGGTAGCTTTGCGGAGGTTATGTTGAGTTTTCAAAGGCAAGAAATCTGTGAATTTCTTTTTTGGCGGGACTATCACATTAATCTTTCTTCATCAGCCACCTGGTTGGGGTAATTAAGCCTTGTCTTGTGACGAATAAGTTCTTCTCCATGAGTCATTGATTGACGTCACTAAATTTTGACACTCGGGAGTAAGGGTCCGTCGAAATTTGCCAGTAGTGATTCTCAAGAATTCATCAACCGGTCCCATAACATGATTATGTTAGAATGCAAGCGTTTTCCTCTTGTCCAAAGGTACCTGTGCTCCAAGAGACCCGTAGCTCCATAAGTCCTTGAGATCAGTGTCAGTGGAAAAATCCTCGAACGATATCTTGCAGTTTTTGATCATAGAAGGCGCAGATGAGGACTAAAGATCGAGATTCCATCTAATCATTAAGTTTGACAATTCTAGGTCCTTTGTGCCAGGCTCGAAGCCTATGCATCTCAGGACTTGCTTGACAACAGGACGATTTTACTGCTCGATTTTATAAGAGGGTAGACATCGAATTTCCAGGGCCGCTGCGGATGTGAATGGTTGCTTTGGAAGGTTCCGATTCAATACTCGATGCGCCTGGACGACATACAAGTGCTGTAAATAAGCCAGTTACATCAGCATTCAGGAAATCGTAGAAGACTCAGCATCCTTTTGCCCTGTGTGCTGCGTCTAGAGAGTGGGGTGGGTCCGCTGCCTTATGTGTGGCGGAGCTGTTACATTATACTTTACTCGTAATTCATCAGAATGAGTTTCAGGCAGCAACTCCTGCAGCGCATATGTGCCAAAGAAGCTTTATGTTCCCAACAGACACAGGGCCTACCATCGAGCAGCAAAGTTCGGATTATCCACCCTGTCATGGCGAAATGACGTGTCTGCGCAAAAGGTTGTCACGGAGCAGTGCCCCGGACCGGAAGTGCACAAGCCAGATGGTTGCCTCTGCACGAATTAAAGGTTCGTTGTCAGGTTCAAGGTCCTTGCCCTCCTCTCGACTTTGTCAATGCAGTTGTTTAAAGCGATACTGGCTCTTCGTTTGGCACAATTTGCTTTAACCGCTGGTGAGTGATATTGAAAGTGCATACAGCGCAAGCACGACTCGGGATCATTTCAGTTTGATGAGAGGCATATTCGAAAATAGCTTCGAGAGCGTCAAGCACTCAGCCAATAAATAGGCAACCGCGGGCCATGAAACAGGCATGTGAAGATACGCTTCATCCTTCGAGTTGAAGAGGTCGATCAGACAGCTCAATCAATCAGAGTCATCATGGCTGTCGGCAAGAAGAGCCAGCCTTTGAAACTTCCACCTATAACTTGGAAGATACCCGAGACTATATAAGGTATCGACCAAAAACCAATTTTCACCGCATCTAATGTGTTTCAATCAGGGAACCTTTGCGAGGAACCTGCTGTTTTTTCTTAATTGATCCTTGTTCAAAATGGTCAACCCGATAGCCAGCTGTAAAGTCATCGGAGGTCAATCTCGTCTCGTCATACACAACCCAAGCACATCTGCTACCTCTAGTTATCGGCGCTCTTCAAAAGAGGGAGGCAGGTCGATCTTAGTCATTGATAAGAGCTCTTCTTCTCGTCCATCGAACCTCGTTAGGGTCGCTATCAGCACGCGCGCGTTATCTTATCCGCAATCAAACAATTATTATCAATCGGCGGAAACTCTTGAACGCATACCATATAAAAGGGTATGATCTCGCCATGCAGTCTTTCTTCACCTTCTTGGTGACCTACTTTGCAGCGCATTGGCAAAATGGTCGAATCTCTGTCTGAAAATTCGAAGGAAAAGCAAGGAATTCATAATTTAACCTTTGGTGGTCTTGAGTATAGCAACGTAAGGCCTGTTTTCGATGATAAAAAACTGGAGAGACAACATATCAAGGAGCACATGGCTGGTGCCTTCAGAATCTTCGGAAGGCGAGGCTACAACGAAGGACCTGCAGGGCACATGTCCGTCAGAGATCCAATTGACTGCGAGACATTTTGGATCAATCCTTTGGGCGTTCATTTCAGTGCCATAAAGGCATCAGACCTAGTTCATGTCAACTCTGACGGAGAAATTCTACCTGACGGCAATCAGGCGCCTATCAACGCCGCTGGCTTCAAGATTCACTCCCAACTTCACCAGGCAAGACCCGACGTGAACGCCGCTTGCCATGCTCACACCGTCTATGGTAAGGCATGGTCTGCATTTGGGAAAAAGCTAGAAATGATCAATCAGGATGCCTGTATATTCTACAAATGCCACACTGTCTATGAGGATTTTGGAGGGGTCGTCCTAGAAGCAGAGGAAGGTGAGAGGCTAGCTAAGGCGTTGGGGAATAACAAAGCTATAATCTTGCAAAATCATGGGTTGTTGACTGTTGGTGAGACAATCGATGAGGCAGGCTACCTATTTGATTTGCTGGAGAGAACATGCCAAGTTCAGTTGCAAGTGGAAATGGCCTCAAACGGTGGTACGCTACAAAGAAAATTGATTGGCGACGAAGAGGCGTCCTACACCAACTACAAGACATCAGACCCTGAGAGTTTGTACAGCTCCTTTCAAGCAGATTATAATCTAGAAGTTGAGCTCACAAAGGGATCATTCTTGAAGTGAGCTGGCCTACTTGTTGTAATTAGACACACTCGGAGCTCATCGCTATAGCAAGGAATGTGAAGCGAGTTCGGCTCCGGCCGTCACCTCGTATAGCTTTGTAAAAATCAAAAAACTATTTATAGCTCAACCAATAAAAGAAGGAGCGATGCACGGCCGGTCTGGCCATTAGCTCCAGGCCCTGGATCCTCTATCTCCTTATACGGCTGGTCCAGAACACTGCCCTCGAGAACGATCGGGACTAGCAACCGTTCTGCTCGCATTGTCGTGGGAAATGACTGGGAGAGGCCAAAAACCTAGGCTACCTGAAGCTTGGCGCGCCCAATTTCTAGCCGCGTAAGCTGAGTCGTACGTAATCGATAGTTCTTATATTGATCGTCAAACTTACTAATGGATTCACAAAACCAAACTTTTTAGTTGAAGCCTACTCACCTTCCGTGATCGCCTTACTCATACTACAATCGGGCGTCTTGCCAGACTTAAACACAACCTTCTTTCAACCATTTGGTGCTCAAGATTCTTCGAAGTTTTGAACTTCGCTCTTATTCAATACAATTCTTACAAAGAATCAGCCAAGAAACCAAGGGGTTAGTACAGATAACTCAACTTCACGTTGCTAGAGAGTGCCAGACTTAAAGACACTGCAGGGTTCAAAGCACCACCAGAGACACCAGCAAAACACCAGATCGAAAACATGACAGAGAACCCGAAACCCAAGGCGATCATGATCAATTGGCCTGGATGAGATCCATTAGGGTATTCTTCGAGCAAAACATCGTGATTGGCAATCTGAGCGATCACATAAGCACACCACAGGAACATGAAAGTCCCACAGAATTCACCAAATGCAGCAACGCAATGGCCACGAAGATGGTATTAGTTGCATTTCTCTTCAAGCTGGTTCCCATTTATAGCAGTCGTACTAGACCTCCTCGTGTTAGGGTTTACTGATGATGCTCCTATCAGGAGGAATGCTTTGTTAACTCCTTATTCGAGCCTCAACATAGCAACGATGGCCAGATCACCAGCCAATTCCATCACGTGATTAAAATGTCTAGCCCCCTGTTCGAACCATGGACGCCCCGAGTTGTTAATCATTAGCCAGAGCCTCGGCACATGCAATGTTCATGGCAGAAAACCCTCAAGAGTCTCCCGCGAAATCCGACATTCTTACTCAGCCACCTCGGCACATGATGCTCGGAGAGCCTGGGAAACATCGGAGCGAGCGCAGCCGAAAAGCGGGTACCCTACTCAGGCTGGTCCACTTCAAGTTGAAGAATGCCTTCCGTGGGATGCGCTGGTCTTTCCAAATAAGGCAGAAGTGGAAAAGGCTACCACCAGAAACCATTATCCGACGCTAAACGATCGTACCAGAGTGTTCAAAAAGGTCCAGGCTTCCCAAAACAGCTAGCGAGAGAAGATGGATTCTTTGCCAAATACGGTCTGTTTCCCGATTGGTTCAGCTAATATGCTTGGAAAAATTGAAAAAGCCGCTCATCGCCAGCCCTTTCTAGCTCTTCTCAATTCGCTCTGAAAAGCGACTTATAGGCCATATGGGCAGCAGAGGCTGCGGACATCATCATCCTTACTATTTGTGAAGCAACAAGACAGGGTTTACTCTTCGGCCTCGCCAGTGAGACGGGCGGAACGGAAGCGCAGCGCCGTCTAGTAGCTGCAAGCATTGGACATGAGCGCCAGTGTTCACTGCATCGTGACAGACCTTTTTTTGGGCGCGAGAATTCTAGGGCATCGTATCCTCGTTCTGATGGACATCAAGGATTATAGCCTTAGGTCTGCAAGCAAGGCATAAAAGGAGGATGTTCTCGACGTTCTTCAGAGGAACTCGGTTTATCTTGTCTTTGTCTTTGACTTTGACTTTGTCGTTCAATTGCGTAGTGAAATCTCATAGCAGTTAGAAGTGTAACTGATTAAAAGCATTATGACCGATATAGAGGATCAGAGACCTAAAATTCCTCCTAGCGAGGGTTCTGAAAATGGGATGACGGAGGCTGAAACCGTTAGACCTGGTCTAGAGAGACCAGGCTATTCCTCTAAAAATCCTTCGAAGAAGAGCGGATACGGCTTGTTCCCTTACCAACCAAAACAACCTGTCTTCAGGGTCGGTTCTGAGTCTCTTCGTGGCCATTGCGTTGCTGCATTTGGTGAATTCTGTGGGACTTTCATGTTCCTGTGGTGTGCTTATGTGATCGCTCAGATTGCCAATCACGATGTTTTGCTCGAAGAATACCCTAATGGATCTCATCCAGGCCAATTGATCATGATCGCCTTGGGTTTCGGGTTCTCTGTCATGTTTTCGATCTGGTGTTTTGCTGGTGTCTCTGGTGGTGCTTTGAACCCTGCAGTGTCTTTAAGTCTGGCACTCTCTAGAGCTATCAATCCAACCAGGTGCTGTGTGCACTGGGTTGCACAGATCTTGGGTGGTATGGCTGCCGGTGGTGCCGCAAGTGCTATGACACCTGGGAAGGTTTTGTTTGCCAACAGTCTGGGATTGGGTTGTTCTAGAAGTAGAGGTCTTTTCTTGGAAATGTTCGGTACCACCATTTTGTGTTTCACTGTTTTAATGACAGCTATTGAGTCTCGTGATGGAAGTTTCATGGCTGCTTTACCAATTGGAATTTCCCTATTTATTGGCCACTTGGCTCTTACTGCTTATACCGGTACTGGTGTCAACCCTGCCAGATCATTGGGTGCTGCTTTGGCCGCCAGAAAGTTTCCAAACTACTTCTGGATCTACTGGATCGGCCCATTGTTGGGTGGCATTCTAGCTTGGTTCCTATGGCAAGTGTTGCACTGGTTGAACTACCAGGATGTCGTCGCCTGTGAAAAGAAAAAGAAGGAGGAAGTTAACTAGTCAACCTCGTCTAGCCTTGTTGACTGATACTCCGGTCGATTCGATCTCCTTAATATCTTCGCGCTTGAAAGTAAGCGACAAGTTTTTACACCTAAATGACGAATAGACGGGGCCTCAACTATGACGTGTTCTCTTAATTGTAATCGATCGTCGCAGGGTGCAATCAACGCTGTGACTTTCCAAGTTTCAGACTAATAATAAATAAGTATTCATATCCTAAAGCTAATTTCAACTGTTTACGTCAGGTTTCGTCTTCAAATGGAAAGCCCAATCTAGAGTACTGGAGATGTTCCCTAGTGCCTCGACTTCAGACAAGCTGACTCAAGTCAAGCTCTGTAAAACTCAATAGTTCATGTCGAAAGTAGAATGATAAAATTCCACCCTGGGGAAGACTCTAATGACCGTAGCAATACTTAGAAGCTGGAGTCCAAAGCACAAGGGTCACGGCATAGGAAACTAGCCAAGCCGACGGCATTTCGTGGAACTGTTTGCTTCTTAACAAGAATTTTGTAGTCGAAGTGCGCTTGAATTTGTTTTGTCTCACTCTTGCGTTTCAATCACTACAGAAAAGGCATGTGGGTTCTAACTCAAAGTTCACACAGAAACGGGCATACACTTCCAACAATGTCCCCAGTCCAAAGCTGTGGTACTCCGCGCACATAGGCTTCGAAAAATTGTCCTAATTGACTTTCTTCCACCTTCAATGTCACCTTTTCAGTAGTTTACCGGCAGGCCACTTCTGTCGTCAGGTAATATCCAAAGTAGATAAATAGGAATCAGGGCAGTTTGCGGCTGAGATGGGAGAATCCTAACAATAGGTAAAATCTCTAGCGACAGCTCACATGTATAAGTACCAAATTAATGAAATCAGAGCAGCAGCGTTGCTTTATTACATGGCGATGAAATTGAAGAGCTGTAAGGGACTCTTTGGGTAAAGCTCGCTAGCCAAACCGCAAACCGCAAACCGCAAACCGCAAGATGGAGGATTCTTTCTGTCAATGATGTTCTCGATGTGCCTGCAGCATTGGTCAAGACGTTTAAGCAGATACCTCGCCGGTTCGTCTTTATCTATATTATGAGTATTCCCAGAGAAAACGACTTGATCGACGAAAGTCTTGACGTTGGACCAGGAGTAGCATTCTTATTAACAATTACAGTAGTTCATATCGTCTTGTTCGCAGGCTTCTTGACTAAGCCCGAGCAATTGGATTGATTTCATGCAACTTGTGCAATCTGTCACATCCATGCAGAAAGAGGCGCATTCTTTGTTTGCCCGCAATGTTGCCTGCTGCAAACAAGCAGACTCAAGAGCAGGGTCGCCATTACACAGAGAACTCAGCTCAACTGTCTTTGCAGACACGCAGCCATTGAAGTTACCTGTGTTGCATTGCCCGTTGTCTTTTCCAAGACTTGGTGGAGAACAGGCACCATAAACCGTCGAAGCTGACAGCGACATAGTAGCGAGGCAGAGTATCCAAATCATTTGGCACACGGCGTACTCGCTGAGAAAGTTTACAGTTGAGATTCAGGCACTGGATCTTATATACAAACGATATCTATTATCGAAATTAGCTGACCAGAGAGATATTGAACATCATCCCTGCTCCACAGATTGAATCTACAATTGTCTCGACGACATGAGTGACTGTATCGCAAAATGATTCAACCTGCATTCCTTTTATTAATGTAGCGTTCAAACTGCCTTAGCCTCATGAAACGTCGATTGTTTCGATATGGCGACATGCAGTAACGTCAGCAGCGGGTCCGATACTTTATTTGCTTTCTGCTCGAGAAGTAGGCCGGAGAAAATTATTTTTCCAGAGGGGCACAGAAAAAGTCGCACCGAAAAAATAGTTCAGCCGCATTAACACTGGCGCAACCAGTATCGGATTAACTTTTGCTTACATTCAATCACGAATGTTATACTTTTTGATATCCAATGGAAGACAGAAACTTTGGCAGGCTAAGTTGCCAACGTTTAGGCGAGGCGGCTCCTGTGATTGAATGCGTATACAATGGAGGCTCAGTGAGTTTCTACTTAAGAGAGGAATGTATGGGAAGATGTTTTTCTCCTAGCGCTTGATTCTATTTTTCAAAGATAACAGATCAAAAGCCATGTCATCGACAGATCTCGGTAGTACAGAATATACATGGCCCGCAGGATGTAAAAACGAGTATGGTGAAGAGTTAAAACCCAAAGAAGCTTCGTTAGAGGATAATGTGGGCCCAAGCTCGAGCTCGATCATATCTGAAGCTTACGCGCATGAAAGTGACTGCGTGGGGACAAGCGGGAAAAAGTACATCAAGGGATCTGGGGTGATTAACATAGAGATTTACAAAGAAGAGTATAAGAGGCCACTTTACAAAATGATGCGTTTCTTTTCGATATACTTGGTGGCATATGTTTACAGTATTGACGGTTTGGTACGATTTACGTACCAAGACCAAGCAACTTCAAAATACAGAGACAAGTCTTCGCTGCGGGTAGTAAATTGTGTAAAAACCGTCATGAGCACTGCAGGTCAGTTTGGAATCGCTAGATGTGCAGACATCTTCGGCAGAGCTACAATGCTGAATGTTTCGATTCTTCTGTATGTCGTCGGAACGCTCATTCAATGCCAGGCAACTGATATCCCAAAATTTGGTGCAGGCACTTGTCTCTATCAACTTGGCGTTATTGGGATACATCTTATGTTGCAACTTATAGCCATGGATTTCTCCGATTTGAATTGGAGAATTGTGGCTTCTTTTGTACCTGCATTGCCTTTTGTGATCAATATCTGGATATCAGGCTACATTACACAAGCGGTTGGCGACAGATGGTCATGGGGCATAGGAATGTTCGCTTTCATAATGCCCTGTGCATGCATTCCGCTGGGGTTTTGTCTTTTGCACATGAGGTACTTGGCGTACAAGAATGCCAGCGGGAAAGTAGAGAACGAATTCAAAATGTACAAACAATTAACTTTTAAAGAGTTTGTCGTTGATATTTTTTTCTGGAGACTTGACATAGTAGGTCTAACTTTACTGTCTGTTTTTTTCGCCTGTATTCTAATACCACTATTACTGGCCGGGGGAGCAATATATCAGTGGCGTAAGGCGCATATCATTGCTCCGGAGGTCGTTGGCTGGGTAGCTGCTCTTCCCGCTTTTTTGACATGGGAAACAAAATGGGCTAAACATCCTCTGCTAAGTTGGGATATCATCAGTGATCGTGGAATCTTAGCGGCTCTAGTCATTGCGTTTTACATCAATTTCAGTTGGCACTTATTCGGTGACTACATGTTTACTGTTTTCCTGATCGCACTTGACCAGTCAGTGCTGGCCGCAACCAGAATAACTTCTCTCTATTCTTTTGTTTGCATCATCGCAGGAACACTTTTGGGTTTTGTTATAATTAAAGCAAGAAGAACGAAGCCATTTATTCTTTTCGGGATTAGTTGCTGGTTTTTGGCATTCGGTCTCATGGTGCATTTCTTTGGTAAACATTTATCAGTACCAGGAATAAGCGCATCACTGGGTTTAATGGGATTAGGTGCCGGACATTTCACCTACACAACCCAAGCGTCTGTGCAGGCTGCCGTGAAGACTCATGCCAAGATGGCTGTGGCCACCGCACTATACTTATCGGTGTATTCCATCGGCTCAACAGTGGGGTCAGCCGTCACTGGCGCCATCTGGACCACTGTACTCCCAAGGAAAATCTATCAAACGATGAATCATACTGATGCCGAGGAGGCTTACAACTCCCCTAACCTGTTCATTCTTGATCATGGCTGGAACAGCAAACCTCGGCAGGGCCTTGTTGCTGCGTATACTTACACTCAAAAAATTATGTGTTTAGTCGGTCTCTACTTCTGTGCCCCACTTCAAATTGCAGCATTGTTTCTGAGAAATCACAAGCTGGAGAGTACAGTGGCATTAGAGAATATTGATGCAAAGAAAGTCGAGGAGGATGAGAGGAAGCGTGATATCATTAGTAAAATACAACACCGTCGACATGAAGAGGGTAAGGAAGTGTCTCCATAATTAGTTACTGTATAGAATTTTCATTTAAATTTTGACCAAAAACGGCCTGAATCTCATCCGTCGTAACTGAAGAAACAGATGTCAGTTATCTGTCTTAAGCAGTCTGAAAGGCCTGTAACTTTACCGACGCTCTTCATCTGGATATGGACGTCGATCTAGCTTTAGATTCGAGCTGCAAACATTCAGTTGACTTTTGACTAGTCTCACTCACAATCATTAATTGCTGCTGAGCAATGGAATGGAGAGGAATAAAATTCATTATTTACATTTAGGAATGTTAGTTTAGATATCCTTTGTTAGGGAGGATGGATAATAAGTCTCATCGTTCAGAAAGGTCTTCCAGAGGTCTTTTGGCCTGTGGAATGATAGGGAAAGTGTGTCTTTGGGCAAGTTCTTCTTCCCCATCAATAACGGCAGAATGAGCTAATCTACGATTGTCCCAAATTGTTACTGAATCAGGCTCCCATTTGGCTCTAACTTGCAAATCATGCGAAATTTCGATCAAATTATACAAAAGGTCAGTAGGGCATCAGATTCAAGCTTCTTCAGCCAAATGATTCTCCTTGAAAAATGGCGATTGGCATAAAGGGTCTTCTTTTTTAAAACAAGATGAATTCTGACTAAGGGATGAATGTGAGCAACCGGTTCTCTCCTTTCGACACCACCTTGGCTCTCGGAGTTTTCGGCTTGCTCTTTGGAACTGTGAACAACATGCGAAGTGCTCAAAAAGTCCTGGAATGGCTTATACAACCTGTTAAAAGCCTCGATGGTACCAGCAAACAAAGTATCGCCACCGCCATCTGCACCACGTCCGTAGGCCATCCCAAAGAAGAATTGGAGTCGCGGAAAAACCTCTTGAACTCATTATGATCAGGTCTTCTGAAGATAATATGTAATTTAGGTACTTTTTCTGGATGCCCACTAGTTTGATGAATGTGAAGTCTTCCAAAGTGTCTACCAAACTATGCTGCGTAGGCTGCTCTTTTGTGGCAAAGTCTTGGTTTCTAAAGACAACGACATCTTTTTGGGCTACTAGCAATGCCAATTTATCCTCTCCTGCACCAAATAATGCGCTAAGTTGAATGCCCGTAACTTCTGTTCCAGGCTTTGGGGTCAATTTTTTGATAGTAATGGCCTTTCCTTGCTCCTCAGGGAACAAGCTGAAGAACCTCGAGTCAGCACGTAAATCAGGATCTTCATATTTGAAAAACTCCGACGGTGGATACTTCTCGGCAGGATCCCAAGTTGGTAAAAAATCTGAATATTGAGATTGCTTCCGGTAAGATTTCCGGAGGTTTAGCAAGCCATCATCTCTGATCTCATCCTGTCCTTCGAAAAAATGCGTGTCGAAATTTCCGTACGTGGACTTTCCACCATAGTTTAGATGGATATTCTCGGATCCGAGAAGAGAGTTTTCCTGTTTAGCTTGAGTCATTCTTTTTTTCTTACGTTTACTGGTATCAATACCATAGGTTCATGTCAAATAGCATGGATCGATTTATATAGCTTTTGCAGGCCTTTCTTGTAGCAGGCCTCAAACGTCCTTTCCGCAAGTTGATGATTGAACATCCAAAGCCTGGGTGAGAAGACACCAGAAGAGAATCATCGACATTCCAAGTGACCTGTGAGAGAGAAATGGCTAAGGTATATACACATCAACGCAATTATGGAGTTGCCATAAAAATAGTTATTCAAACTGCGGCGCCTGCGGCCTTTTCTCTGGCGACAGCGCTGAAATTTGCGTCATTGAGAAAGCCGCAGTTTAGAGCTCCGTTGTAACACAAAGATTGACACTTCGTGGTTTGCATCACATGATTAGGTAATGTCTCGAGTGAAGTGACTTTGTAGGCTAGCTATTGGGCCGCTTGGTCCGAGATGCGGGTGAGGACTGATAATAGGAACATGTATAATATGAATATATAATGCCTTAAAGAGGCTATAAAATTGAATGTCAAGGAACTAATGAACAAATCTGAAATCTAGTCTCGTGTTACCTTTGTCTGCGGTCTCCAGCTGACAGCGCTCTTGCTCTTCGAGTGTCATCTTGTTCCACTTTGCATCTTTAAATTTGTTTCTCGGTATGTAGTAGATCTTGGCAAACAGATATGCTGCTATAGTCGCGAAAGCGCATTGGATCAAGACAGTATTACCGCGATGATAGAATGGCTTATCATCCATTCTGTAGATGCTCGCGGCCGTAATTGATGCCGCCTGGGAAAGGATATTCACTAGAGGTGCGGAGATGGCTCCCGTGCGAACTGAGTTTGAATTGGAGGAGCACCAACTGATAATCAAAGGCCAGATAGGAGTGTGACCGAGAAGAGCGGTTAGCAGCGCGCATGTACCCCAAACATTGACCTGAGATCCTGGCCAGTATCTAAAGGGAAGGAGACATGCAACAGCCCAGACCGACGAGCTCATGATAACGATCGAGTATTCCTTCAAAATTTGAGACAAGTAACCGGCGGTCACGAGGGTTACAATGTTGATGATGTTGTGAGGAATAGTTAATGCATTAGTTTAGAAGGTCGAGAAGCCAAGTTTTCTCAGAGTTAGCGTCATGTAATTCTTGACAGGAGCCTTTCCGATATCCCCAAGGAACCTAACAATGTAAATTGGCAACAATTCATAGTCTAAAAGACTACTCAACAATTGCTTTGGCGAAACCGGCTTTCTGTTGTTCATATCTCCCTTGCTAGGATCGTCTTTCAAAACTCTGTTAATAAAAATTTTCTCTTCTCTGTCAGTACACCAGCCGTTCTTCCTATACCATGTCTTGGTGTGTGCCGCTGAAGCAGGCAACTTAAAGAAAGAAATGACACCAATCAGAAGAGTGAATGCACCTTCGACCAAGAAAAGCCACCTAAATGGCTGATGGAGTAAGCCAACATGAGACTTAATCCTCAAAATTGCGAAAGACGGCAGACTTGACCAGTCGGATGTCAACGGGTTGACAATGTAGAACAAAGAAAGCCTAGAAGGCGACTCGTCTGATTAAAGAAGTAACTCATCCAGAGACAAACATCACAAATGTATCCACATTGGAAGAGACCTAATAACGCCCTAGTTGCAACAAACCCAGCTCAATTCGTCATTCCAACCTGACACATTGACGCAACACTCCAAAGACACAACTGGATAGGAATCCAGACGTCGGCACCAAGCTTTTTGAGATCAGCTGCCAGGGTAGTTCTGCAAGTAAGAAACAAACTAAGTTGATAGTCATACCTAAATTGTAGTCATTTGTTGTGAGTTTCAGATCTTCTAGCATGTTGGCCGATAACGCCTGGTTAATGTTGTATCTGTCAAAGTCTAAGGCAGTAAACATGGTAAAGGCCCAAAAAGTGATACATCAATCATTCTTGCGAACCACTCTTTTCTCCTCAGCTTCCGTCCATGTAAACTCGAGGTCAAACAAATGACGACATTCATACTCGGCGTCTTCGTAAAGGCTTCTATAGTATTCAGCCTTTTTCGGGTCACTGAAAACATAGTTGAAGCTGTTTGAGCTCGAACTCAACGATTCCTCGTCGCGCAAAGTAACGGTAAGGAACTTTGTATTTTTTTCACTGTCATCACCAGCCTTACTGGCTAAATCTGACCTGTACTCAACATTAGTTACAGAGACATGGTCTTCTGTTGCAGAAGTATTAGTGAATAAATTGTTAGCCATTGTAAAGATGCCGTCGGTTGGTGTAACGATAGACATGCATTGACTTGGGTAGAGGATAGACCAGCTTCTAGGATTACTTTTATATCCAGAAGAAGCACAAGAGATACATCACGGCTTCAAAGCTCACAAACGAGGCATATCGCATCAAACACAGATATTTCACTCTGTTGCAAGCGAAGACATCGAGATAAACTCATCGATTGCTCCTGTTCGATAACTATCGGGTTCGGACTGTCACCTGTGGAGCGTAGTCAATGGTAGCCACAATGCGCGGTATGTGATACGATTGACACCTAGCGGGCTTGGCTCGAGGCCATTAGACTTTTCGATTAGAAATGAGTCCCAGTGCAACTAATATAGCATTTTGCACAGTTGTTCAAAAATTGAAGAACGTAGAGGAGTGATCGTTCCTACTTCTTGAAAGTGTACAAACTACTTGCAATGCTCTGAGATTCGAAAATAGTACATCAGATCATTCTTACGGAGCGGCCCAGTGGTGGTGTGCTTACGCCAACGAGAGACTTCGCTTCTAAGCTTGCATTGGAAAAAAGAGATCAGATCTTGTCAAAAGGTTAACCAGCACTCGATGCCCTGATGGCACTTCTGCATTTCCCGCGTAGGAGAAGGAGTCTTTTGGGCGGAATCCTCGTTTTGGCAATCATATTGTGGTTGTTTCAACAGCATGAATATTTCACAACTCGATCAATTACAAGCGGCATGGATGACTCCTGCTCAAAAGCTCTAGCAAAATTAGAGGCTCGGTCTGATACGTGGCCAACGGCTATACCATTAGATGGTAGGTTAGGAGATGATGTCGTTGAGAGCCTGCAAGATCTGAAGAGATTTGAAGAGTGTGCTCTAAATAATGGTGCCTTGAGTGTCAATCGCTTGAGAATGATTCAAAAAAAGCTGTTCCCGTACCTGAACCTGGATGTTCTGTATTCTAATGAAAAAGCATTTTGGCCAGTTTACTCAAGGAGGGATGGCAAGCCTGTAAAAGGACTCATGCCAAGGTTTTCTAATGAGGATTACAAGTTTCAAGGCTTATCTAAGATAAAATACGATCAACGATTATCATTTTGGTCGAACTGGCTTCATCGAATGACAAGTCCTGGCTCACGAGGTATTGTCATTAGTGCTGGTTCGGACCAATTGGAAGATTGCATCAGATTGGTGAGGGTTTTGAGATTTATTGGTAATAGACTGCCGATTGAGATTGTGCACAAGGGTGATCTTTCGCAGGATCAGCAAGAACAAGTGTTTGTAGCCTCAACTGCTGACTCAACGCAGCAATATCCTTCTCAGGAACTACTGTTCTCGGATGTTTCAAGCATGTTGAATCCTGACTATGCGGAGCAATTTATGAACTTTAGCAATAAGTGGCTGGCTTTGATATTCTCCACTTTTCAAAATCCAATACTGGTGGATGCAGACACTATACCGTTCACTTCACTCGAAATTTACTACGAGTTTCAGCAGTACAAGAGCACCGGTGCCCTTTTCTTCAAGGATAGGAAAATCGTGACGGATGTCTTGAGTAAAGACGAACAGACTACCCTTAGGAGGTTGTTTGGTAGTCTGTTGGGGCTCCAGTTAATGGAAAATGAATCAGAGGAAGTCGTAAGCGAAAAGATAAGCAAGCTGGTAAATGATCAGATAGCTACAAAAGCCTTGCACAACATGATATTTAAAGGCGAAAAACACCACATGGAAAGTGGTCTTGTGGTTATGGACAAGAAACGTCATATGAGCAACCTCCTATCCTCCGTGGCAATGCAGTTTTCTTCAATCAGTAGCTACTTTCATGGCGATAAAGAATGGTTTTGGATCGCGCAAGCGCTTCAGAAACAGAACTTTACGTTCCATCCGAAGGAGGCTTCAAATATCGGGAAGTTGGGTAAAGTTGTCTCAGATGACAACCGCGAGTTTTATCAGCTTTGCTCTGTTCAGCTTTCACACACAGATGTAGATGGTACCCTGCTCTGGGTGAATGGTGGACTTCGAACATGTAAGAAAGATTCGTGGGCCACTGATTTTAAGAATAACAAGAGAATTGCATCCATGTTCGACAGCGAGGACGCTGTGCGAGAATACTACCAGTCCCCTGTCCAGTTGGAGGGCGTTATAATTCCGGATTCTGATGCTAAGCCCTGGATTATGACGGGAGAGTGCTCTATGTTTTCCTATTGCACTTTGTACAAGGAAGGAGTGTTCGGTGAGATTATAAAATTTACCGAAAGTCAGAAAAATCGTTATCGAGAAATTGTTCAAGTATGGAATGCAGTCATTTAGGGCACTCTGCCATTTTTGAATCCAAGTTTACACAAAACTGCCATTGATTTTGCACGCAAGAATCTCAATGCAACCAACGCTCTCAAATACAACTGTGGATACTTACGTGAGAATTTAAGCCCAAAACCATGTTTATTATAGTAATGCGAGAAAATCTACGCTATGCATGATGTTAATCTACAATTGACTCTACTACAAGCAAGAGCTGTATTTCCAGAAAGATAATTAAAGTATGTTGACTGATATAGCAAAATAAATCTATAATAGAATAGAATTAATAGGCATATCTGAAATAGGTGTTTTCAAAATCAGTCATGTCCTTGAAACCGTTGATGACACCCTCTCTCTCAGTCTCAGGAGTGAGTTTACCGTATTTTTCGTCTCTCTTTTTGTTTCTGAAGTACATCAGAGCGAAGTACACTATTGACAGGAACATCATACCGGCGTATGAAGATATCAAACCCTTCATACCACTAATGTACTTTGGTGCTTCGTTAGGATACATGATCTTAGAGCCACAAATATTTCCTGCAGTGTAACACAAGAACCACATGATCTTCACGGTCGAGACCTTGGATGAGCCAGCGGTTGTCACGTTAATCAAAATCCAACACATAATGACTGGACCACCGATAATGTAAAGTAGCCAACAACAACCGACTAAGGCCCATTTATGTTTTAGTGGGATCAGATGGATACCTATTAGACCAGCTAAAGTAGGAATGCAGAGCACGAACAAAAGAATTGTTCTGACGTTCTTCTTGGTTGTGATGGCCAACATACCAGCTGTAAAGACACACACAAACTCAATTGCACCAGTGGGTAACTGCAAAACAGTAGCATTCAAGCCAGAAAAACCGAATCCCTTAATCAAGGATGAAATAAAGTTAGAGGTACCACCGTTGATCACACCACAACCTAAACCGATGAGGGCTAAGATCCAAGCGTTCAGATCCTTACCAGCCTCCAAAGCCTGTGGAAATTTGAACTTGGTGTCCTTGATACCCATTTGGTTCTTGGAAACTCTATTGATAACCTTCAGCTTTTCTTCATGATTCAAAAACCTTGCGTTAGTTGGAGAGTCTGGTGCTAGGTACAAGAATGCCAGACCCCAAGCGAAATTGATCAGGCCAATCACGAGAAAGATCAGTTTCCATGGTTTTAATGTAGTATTGGTACAGTGACCCAAACCGTACGCCAGTAAAGCGCCCACCATTGTTGCTACACCGTTCATGGAAAGAAAAGTACACATTCTGAAGGGCTGCTCCTGTTTATTGTAGAACATACCGCACATCATCATATTTGATGGCGAAATAGTTGCTTCCATAATACCCAATAAGAATCTTAGAGCCATCATATCTGCGTAATTCTTGGCTCCAATGTGAGCGATAAGCAGCACGGCCCACACCAGCAATGCACAGCCTGTGAACTTGGCAACTGGAACTCTTTGAATCAGCCAATTACCTGGGATGGTACCCACCATGTAACCGGCATTGAAAATGGCTGCTATGTTACCGTAATCATTGCCTTTAAGATTCAAATCCTCCTTCAGATTATATGCAGAAGCATAGTTTAATGACAGTTTGTCCAAAAACTGCAGCATGTATGTCACACATAGCACCGGCAATAGCCATGTGTCAATCTTACGTCTAACTTTTGCATAATCCACATCAGAGTCCAGGTCGGTTTCCAAGAGTTCCTCGATATACTCAGCACCAACGGCGTGTTTCTTGTCCAGACCTTCAATCGAGGCAACGGCCTCGATGGATCCCACACCTTCATCCACCGCTTGGGTAACTGAGACAAAGTTTTTTTCCTTCAAATCAGAGCTAGAAGCGCTTGATTCAGTTTCTCTCGTCATTGCTTCTTGATCTGCTCTGACTAGGGAAGCATATTCGGGCTACAGTAGGATTTCGCGACCTCTTTAAGTAGTCTTGAGCTGTAAGCTTAAATGAAGCTTTCTGATTGCCAACGGGTCCATCTGACTATCTATCATCTTGATAGTGAGAAGGGAATCGAGTGCCAAGGTCCCTGAGGATCTCTAGCCGGTCGCATTGTGAGCGCATCTATTTTAGCGATCCACGTTCGCTGATAAGAGACACCGCGATCAATGCAGGTCAGATCCGATTCTGCAGGAGAAGTAGGTGTAATCTGATAAGATATGACCTAGGACTCGTCGATCGAAATCCGTTCGTTGGTTGACATTCCTGAGGGTACTACGGCGTGTACTAGAGTCAGATAATAAGTAATTCTTGGCCATCTTGAATCCCAATGAGTAGAGTTATAGCGCGCGTTATTGGTCTGAGATCCTGTCTCCCAGGTCACATGAATGCGTTTTTGCTTCAAATAAGCTTATTTGTCGTCCTTGTTTGATACCATCGGAAAGAAAGTTTAGTGACTATGCAGTTGATAGACTGCACTTGGAAATGCAGGGACATACTTTAAGATTGGGTGACCGTTACGCAGCGTATTTCTGCCTTGATTTTGATCTTATCTGGGTCCAAATGGCTGACTGCTGTGGTTAATGAGTTCAGGACCTAGCTAATGTCTAGTATCGTCAACCCGGGTTCTGATGTTTACGGATAAACCAGCAGGATGTCATTAAGAGGTCATATCGTCGAAAGCTCAGGGCACATTGACGATGTAGGCATAAGTGGTCGACAAGATGTGGCCAACTGGCTGATCTCCATTCTATCAGTCTCAGTAACGCCCATATTGACCAGTGACTATCTTCTTCTAGGATGTATGGAACTGTAAAGATCTTGGAACTGCCACGTTAAAGATTTGAATATCTCTTTAATTGAAGTTTCACGGAGGTATACAGTACCAGATTCAACATAGGGTCTAATGATGCTTCAATGAGGTAAAGTCGGTATCTTGGTTTCCATATATCACGATCTTGTTAAAGCACTTGGCTCTATGAAGTTTTAGCGAATATATAATTAATCTATTTCTAACAGGTCATCGATTACCACTCTCGGTAGCCAAGTTGGTTTAAGGCGCAAGACTGTAACTGTTAAAGTAATCTTGAGATCGGGCGTTCGAATCGCCCCCGGGAGATATTTTTTTAAATTCAAAGTAGGGTCAACCTGATCATCTTAGCCCACCCAGGTGCGACTTGATTCAAGCGAGCTGTCTGTGTATACCTAGCTTTGATTTAGCATGTCGAAAGGGTTGCCGCTGCTGCTGAAGGCATAATCAGTACAATGTCTGAGTACGATACGCCGATCAATAATGAAGATACTCAAAGCAAGGGCTACAAGAAGTACGATGTACATGAAG
Organism: Torulaspora gathmanii; assembly: GCA_030580195.1. NCBI lineage: Eukaryota > Fungi > Ascomycota > Saccharomycetes > Saccharomycetales > Saccharomycetaceae > Torulaspora > Torulaspora gathmanii. The sequence goes on along the minus strand of JAKTSM010000012.1, from coordinate 196,170 downwards.
GAATCGCATTCTGTATCGAGCTTTCGGATGGAATGTTTAGCGAGCTACCAGAACTAGATAATAAGATTCAGTTAGTCGAGATTCTCGAGACTTTGGATCATCTCATGAGCCAACTTGTTATTACGAGACCTAGTACTGGGATCGGCTGCTACTTTTATAATTGTTCAAGAGAAGATGCTCAAGATGGTATATATGAGTTGCTTCCACTGAAAGATGTTAATGCTCACAGTATGAAAAAGCTTAGTGACTTGTTAGAGGACTTACAGTACGAAAGAACATCACTTCGGAAGTTCTTCACGTACGACGGAAAGAAAAAGACACCATTGGAATCCTTGTTTGAGCTAGTCAGAGATGAATTTGTCAAGGATGTTCCCGATCAAAGAATGTTCAACAATAAAAAGATTTTCCTCTTCACTGATAATGATTCCCCAATGGAAGCAGCAGATTCTGCCGCCAAATCGAGATTGAGACATCTCGTGAATGATCTTGACGACAGGTTCATCAACTTCACAACTTTTTTTATTGGGACTGATGCAAGGCCATTCAACGACAGTTTCTATTCAGATATACTAAGGCTCGGAGCCAAAACTACAACAAGCACAGAATTTGACGGCCCTAACACGGCACCAATATCTGCGTCTTACATCAAGTCAAGAGTACTCAGAAAACAAGAGATAAGAAGAATCACTTTCCAGTGCCCACTGATTCTTGACGAACCTTCTAAACTCATTGTAGGTGTCAAAGGCTATGCAATTATTGGTCATGAGAAGGTCGGAGTAAGATATAAACTGGTTTATGAAAACGAGGAAGTGAGACAGGAAGCCTTCTCTCACAGAAAGTACTTGAACACCAAAACTGGGGAGGAAGTGAAAGAGGGCCTGGCAAAGGTGTATCCTTACGGCGACTTGGACATTAATCTCTCCGAGAAGGAAGTTGCCGAAATTAAGGAATGTTACGCAGAAGACGAGTCTTTTCTAAAGGTGATAGGATTCAAGTTAAAGGATAAATGCTTACATTATTACAACAATATTGACAAACCTACTTTTGTGGTTCCTGATGAAACGAGGTTTGAAGGTTCAATAAAGACTCTGTCTTCGCTATTTACCATGATGAGAAAGAAGTCGAAGGTGGCCATCATTTGGGGCAAACTTAAAACAAATTCCAATCCCGCCTTATTCATGTTGTCTCCATCGGACGATCTAAGTCCAAATGAAGGTTTTTACTTGTATCGGGTACCCTTTTTGGACGAGGTGAGAAGATTCCCAAGCACGCTGGCTTGTGATCAATCTATCCAAGCCAATGACTATAAGAATCTCAAGGAAGTTACCGCCAAGATAGTTGGCTTTTTCAGCTTAAGAAGTGGTTACGAACCTTCGAAGTTTAGGAACCCTGCGCTGCAGAGGCACTTCAAGGTGTTACATGATTACCTTCTACAAGTCGAGGAAATACCCGAGAAGGATGACGAATCGTCGCTGAAATCCAAAAGATTGGACGAGGATGATTCGCTACGAAGAATCTCGCAGATTCGTGATAAAATCATGGACTCCATAAATTCTGAGGACCCTCAAAAGCAACGACTGGGCAAGTATATCAAGATTTGGAATAGTCTTTACGACAAAATTTACGAACAATGCACGTCGATTGAAGACGCTCCCAGAAATAAAAAATCAAAAACTCTCAATTTTTAAAGCTTAGGCTGGTGGTGACTACTTTGAAATCTCTAGTTGGCATATCATTGACAAATGATCGCTAGCATACTCACCCTCATGTGGCTGGCCATGATGAGGCATCTCATTCGCAGGAGGCATGCGCAAAAGTGCTTTAATCTTGACTGAGTTTTCTTTTTCGAAGACATCTAGCGGATCCACCAGGGTCCTATCGGAGGAGTCCCAGTGAGTTATTAGAAATAAGTAGTCTAGTAGTCCACGCCATGTATTGGCCCAATTGGACATCTCTGGTTCGCCACGTTCGTTGTCTAGGCCCGCATTGGTGGGATGAACCTTGCTGTAACCGACGGAGTAAAGAGAGATCGCCCTCATGTCAAGTGAGTTGTGTAGGGATTGCATCTCATGAACCAATTGGGCCTGTTCAGAGTTCGCAACAAATTTGTCTGGTACAGGTGTTTGCGGCTGATCGCTACCAAACTTCTCTATGTTACCCCCTTCTTCATCGTCAGCGTCTTCTTCCCCGTTTCTCAACTTGGAAAATGTATAGGATGTACTGCATTCTATCACAGTCTTAGCTCTACCCTTATACTCTACAGGTTTCGAAGTCATCGATAGGTATGGAGTGTCAAAGGGTTGAGAGTTGAAGTCCCCGCAGAAGAATGGCACCCATTGTTTTAAGTTACCATCGTTAGAATTCTGTAAGACGTTCACTCTCTTAATGAATTCTTTCATCTTATTTAAGACCACGTAGCACTGTCGCGTTCTTTCATATGTTCCGAAAGGGTGCCAGAATAAATGACTAGTTCCAACCAAGATTCCACATCTTTGCAAGTCCGGATACTGTTGCTTGACCTTGTCAGTGAATTTCAAAGAGAGAAGTAATCCACTATTATGCGTAAGAGTTCTCCGCTTTATGTCTCCAGAGGGCTCATTATCAAAATCGATTAACATTCGGTCCGTCATTTCGAATAGATCGCGTCTCCATACAATACAGACTCCATGATTCTTGCATGGCTGTTTGTAAAATTGTAGATCGTATCCCAGCTTCCCGAACTCCTCCTTCCAGAAATGCTGATACTGAATGTAATCAATTTCCTGCAGACATAGCACATCAGGGTTGTATACTTCAAATTCATGTCGAAGCACTTTAGACCGGCGAAACCATTTCAGAGCGTCGCCGCTATCGGGGAACAACTTTCTCCTGATCAAAGCCTGTGCCAGACAATTGTAAGTCATCAGTTTGAATGAAAATCCATTGATAGTTTCTTCCTCGTGTAACTTCAGCATAGGTCTTCTTATGAATTGCAACTCTGGTGGATAATCAGGATCCATACCCTTGGCGATCAAGGCTTCTCTTTTGGCCTGTCGAGCCGCCTCTCTCTCAGCTCTGACTTTAGCCACATGCTCAGGAGACATCTCTTCTCGAGGATTTCTACTCTTACCTTTGCCTTTCTTCCCATCCTTCCTCTTCACCGCAGTATTGCCAGTATTTCCGTCGATGGCAACCTCCGTGCGGCTTGAGGGTGCTCCTGTTTCCGCCTCACATATGCTATCTGTCATTGTAGAGGTATGATAAAGAATTGGACAGCGATAAGGCCCTACGTAGAACCCTTTAGTACCGCCATGCGATGCCATCAGTGCCCTTCGAGTGCTGCTTATAGTGCTTAGTTCCAATTTTTTCATATCATATCTCACGATGTCTCTGTTGTAAATACTAAAATCACGATTCTATGAGCAACAGCAGGAGTCTACTCAAAGTATGAGCTTCAATTCACTTGGAAGGTGATATCAGTACTTGACGTGTTCAGCAACAATGGTAGGATATCACAGTTCTGTAAAGTCGCATCTTGTCTGTTTCTGTTTACCCGCAGCACTTGGGCATCAAAGCGATGCCGAAAATCTTGAAAAATGGCACTTATTGACCAACTTCTGAAGAAGGCCAATTGCAAGAGCTGGAATCAATCAGCCACTAGCCGTTCTTAATTCATCATGGTATTCTACAAAATAACCCTCTCTAGGTCTCTAATTGGGGTTCCTCATACCACCAGAAGTATCGTGAAAAGTCTGGGTCTGGGCAAAACCGGATCGGTTGTATATCAGAGAGTGACACCAGCATGCGCTGGTGCCTTGGCTAAAATCAAAGAGCTCGTCAAAGTCGAGGTTACAGAAAAGAAGCTGTCCAAGATGCAACAAAGAGAGTTGAGAAAATCCAATCCGGGGTTCACGGTCGAGAAGAGGCCGACTGCTTAGAAGTGTAATGCTGCGTTTAGGGAATGTCCGTGTATATATGTAAAGAAGGTAATCGAGATCAAATATTTCAGAACGCTGAACTTGTCATTTCAGGTGGAAGTACATTACGGGGCGGTAGGTTTTCACGAGCAGAGTCTTCTTGCTCGTCGTCAGAGAGCGCGACACTGAATGAATCAACCATTCGGAAAATATCACTTCTGTCGATGGCTTTACCGTCGAAGCTCAATTCGAAACTCTCGTTCCAGGAGGGACCTGCTATCAGTGATCTTCCGGCTGGCATTTTTGCATTACGTAGATACTCTGTCAGACCAGCTGTCATTTCTTGTAAAGACCGATAGGTGTGGTCGCTGTCTCCGGACATGCATAGTGGTTGTGCCTCTCGGTATTTCTCTCTATAAATCATCTCAATTTCTTGAGCCACTACTCGAAATTTGTCCTCGCATAGCATGAGCGGATTTGCCAGCCTGTAGTTCCGATGATTGGCACTGTTTTTAGCCATGTTATATGGTACATCAATGATTGGTTTCAGTTTACCATCGGGTTTCCTACACTTATGCAAATCAACTGGAGGCGCAAAATATCGGTTGGCCATGATCTTCTGCTTTTGAGCTTTGTTGAGAGAAGGCACCGTGGAGGCATCTTTCTTCTCCTTGCACCTGGCAATTTTAGGCTTGCCATTGGTTGTCTTTGAGTTTTTGGTTGGAGATGTACGGTTAGCAGCCAAACTATTGCGGTTTTGCTGCTGCTGGGGAATTGGAAACACCGGTGCGCCTTTGTACCCAGTCTTATAATTATGCATGAAATAGTGGGAGGAAGCCTCCACCAGTGGAAGCCGTTGATTGTCTTTCTCTGTTTGTTGCGGCACATTTGAGAACTGGAGCTTTTCCGTGAAATCCTGCTCTAAGGTGGCCGTGTAACTATAAGCTGGAGGGTTTTCAGCTAAAAAATTCTTGTTATTTAGTGTTCTCTTGGTGGGTGAAGAAATTTTCGATGTGAAGTTGTGTCTTGGTTCTTCTTTGCCAGGATATGGCATCTTTATAGCCGTGTTCATCATCCTGCACAAGTCCAACTCCAGGTGATCCAATTGACCCTACTTGGTTGCAGGATGATAGCTGCTTGTTTTGTTTCTTCAGTATGATTCACTTTATATCACAGGCCTTTTGTGTTTATTGTGCCGCCAGAAGCAGTAACTCCAGATCATATAACCCAAAAAAGTCACGTGAAAATAATATTCTATAAACAGGATTCTATCTATCGGTTTAAAATGACCGCTTGCGATCAAGTTTCGAGCTCCAAAGTTCCATCGAGACAGTCTATCTTACTTATCTTACAGTTTTTCACTGTGTCACCGATTGAAGGTATCTCTGTAGCGGTCGGTTTTAATTTCAGCGTCCCTCGAGCAAATGGAAAAGCTGTTAGAGCACATTTTACCATGCTGAACTGGGGAACTGAGGTTATTGTCACGTCGAACAACGCGTCTTTAGAGTCCTTGAGAAGTTTCTTGATGTGCTTCAGCGTCCAGTAGGCGGCTTGGTGTGTCGAAGCTGTCTTCAAAACGGCGTCTCTGTGTTGAATATGCCATAATAGGGCGCTAGCATGTTTCTTGGAAAAGCACAGTGGTAAGCCACGTAGTACCCTTTGAATTTGTAAATGGTTGATTATGTCAGGAAATCTTCTGAGCGGCGACGTGACGGTTAAATACTGTGGGGCTCCAATCATCCTATGCGGTGCAGGATCTTCGCTGTAAAAGCTGGAATTCAGTAGTGAGGACAGTCTAAATATATCCTTTGAGGTGGGGAAGATGCCTTTCTTGACTTTGCTCTTCATCGCTTCATATTCCTTTTCAGCCTGGCCTCGCATCGATAGTGTTTGATAGCATCGGAAGATACCTGGTATCCTGTTCTCAGCAAAATATCTTCCCGCTAGTGTGTTGGCTAAGATCATTAGTTCGGACACTAGTAAAGTCGAGGCTGTTTCCTTTTGGTCAAAGAATGAGATTTCTCTGTCTACTGGAGAGAGTGCTACGAGTCCCTGATTAAATCCAGCGCCAAAAACGACAGCATCGTCGTTGAAAATTCGTGACTTTCTCAGCAGTCTTGAAACTTGATGCAATTTTTGAAGATCGTTAACTATAGGAGATCCCTTTTTCGCCTCTACTAGGTATCTGTCAACTGTGTCGTAAGTGACTTTAGGGAAATTCGAGATCAAGCCTAATCTCATCTTGAAAGTGTCGTAAAGAACTTTGATCTTGTCCTTGGCAATTGATACGTTCACGGAGAATGTTATGCACCCTGTCTTTTGACCATGCTTACCTAGATCGCCGGCATCGCAGTATTCCTTAGGAAGCATTGGTACCACAGTATCAGGTAAGTAGGTTGTAAAGGCTCTTTCAAAGGCCAGTTTCAGTATATCATCCTTTATACCGCTTTCCTCTGCTAACACGCTCTCCGGGAAGAGGCTAGTCGGGTCCGCTATATGGATATGCAACGTGAACTTCCCACCACCCAAGTCTTCGATTGAGACACCATCGTCGATCTCGTGTGCATCTTCCGAGTCTATGCAGTAAACTGGCAAGTCTTCGAAATCGAACCTGTCCTCAGGTCCTTGCAACCGTGCCGTTGGTTTGGAGAGTTCAAAAACGGTTTGGTCCAACTTTTTATTCTTTGAGCTTCCAGGTAGGGCCAGCGAGTGATTCAAATGGATTGGGTTCTCGAATGTATCTTTTGGTAGGGTTCTTGAAAGCAACTCTTCACATTTGCCTCTAGTTATATCATCCTCAGCAAATTCATGAATATCTCTAAAGATATGAGTGATCAGGGATACGGCAGTCTCGTCACTTTGCAAGTTGCCAGCCGCATAGTCCCTCAGTAGCTGGATGATCTGCGGGAAAGACCTTGCAGCCTCCTCAGATCGACCTTTGTTTGCTAGCGCGACGAACTCATTTATTTTTTGATGATTGTTGAGTTTCAACTCGCCTTTGAGTTTTGTGTAGAAAAGATGCTGTGACTCTAATGGCAGCACTGTGACAGCGATTGGTGAAAGCAAAGCTCTGCTCATCTGAATGTCCCCCCATAGATGACTTTTCTGCTGTGACACCAACCCCCAGTACGAGGCCAAAAGACATGCGGCATCAACCTCGGAATTCGAAGTCGCTACACAACTCTTGACAACTTTCTCCACGTACCGCTCACCGCCTGCGTTACTGATCGCTTTTCTAAGGTCCAGCGACTGAACCATTAGCACCAGATCGAAAAAAGAGAGCGCTCGTGGGCCTTCTGAGTCCTGTAGCCTTCGATGTAAAAACTCGAGTTTTTTCAAAGTGATTGGCAGTTGCGACCACGCCCTCTTGGAGATCTCTTGCGCTGCGCAGCTCGTGACAAGACGCCTCGCCATTACCGGGAGCACCCAAGTCTCATCAGCACGGTTCTTGATCGTTCCAACGGGTTCAAAACCATGTTGAGCCTCTTGCATCAGCAACTTAGCATGCCGCGACAGTTCTGCGGGCAGCTCCCGCGGCACACGTAAGGACACAGCGCTTCTAGTGCTGAACCTCAGCGACCCATCGACCATGGCAAACGTAAACCGCGGGTCCTGTGTGCTTGCCGGCACATCAATGCACATACACAGCTCCCCTGGGTGCCCTCGCAGGAGCACCAGGTCGCCGACCTTCAAAGGCCCTTGCATCAGAGAGCTCGGCGTGAACCGCGTTTCGACCGCTGACGCACCCGAATCCGCCTCCACAGGCCCTTTCCAGTACTTTTGCAGCCACAACCTCGACGGTTTCCTGTACCTAGCCTCGTACCTCTCGCCAAACTCCTGCCGTATCTGTGTCAGCTCCTTCACCTCGATACCTGGCTCCAGGTCGCCAGTCCGAGCTAGAAAATCCTCGCTAATCGCCTGTGGGTCCTCCACGCCGCCGCCAGGCGGCAGTGGAGGTATCACCAATTCATCTCTTGCGCCCTCCCGCACCTGCCTTGTCGCCCGCCCGCGACCATTGTTTCTTGCTCTACCGGCACGCAGCACACCGTGCGTCGCGTGCAGCGCTCTCGCCAGCCATCTACCACGCACCATACCTTGCTCAGCTGCCCTCTCTCCCGTTCCTGTCCAGCTTCTGACCTCTTCATAACCAGTAAATCACTGTAATTTTTCACTTATGGTAGCGCCGCTCCCAAAATTCAGGTCACCACCAACGGCCAATCACATCCCGCAAAACCTTTCCCGCTTCCAGGTCCGCTAGCAGCAGCCCCTCTGGCCCAGGATGCTTAGATGCCAGTAGTGGGAGTGTTGAATGCGATCGGGGAAGGTGGGCGAGCAGAGTATCGGGTTGAGGAGCTAGCTTGCAGGATCAAATTCCCTCTGGGCGCGTCGCAGGGCGGTATATATATCGGGGGTTGGCGTTCGAAGTGGAATTGAGTTTGCACCAGTGGCAGCAAAGCAATTTGCAGCAAAACATTGTGTAACATGCTATCACATCTCTCTAGAAACAGGACAGCACAGCTTGCCGCGGGGCGATTGGCTAGGTTGGCTTCGACCGGAACCGGAGGCGTCACAGCCGGATCAGTATCTGGCCCTGCTCAAACTACGTCTGTGGAGCAGGCTGGTACTGGTCCAGCATCTTTCAAGACAGCCAAGATTATCGAGTCAAACTACGGCGACAAGCCGAGCGTGGTTATTCTCGGTTCTGGTTGGGGAGCTATCTCATTTTTAAAACATATCGACACGAAAAAGTACAATGTGTCTATTGTGTCCCCTAGAAACTACTTTCTGTTCACACCACTGTTACCATCGACGCCAGTAGGTACCGTGGACGAGAAATCGATCATTGAGCCAGTGGTCAATTTTGCGTTGAAAAAGAAGGGCAATGTTACGTACTATGAGGCCGAGGCAACGTCGATCAACCCGGACAGGAACACTGTGACGGTCAAGACAATCTCAACCGTCCAACAGATGAGCAAAACGGAGCATTTCTTGGGTATTTCGCAGGAGGACGACGCAGAACTCAAGTATGATTATTTGGTTACTGCTGTCGGTGCGGAGCCTAACACTTTTGGTGTGCAGGGTGTCGAGAAGTACGGTCACTTCTTGAAGGAGATCCCACATTCTTTGCAGATCAGGGAAAAATTTGCCAAAAACTTGGAAAAGGCTAACTTGTTGCCCAAGGGCGATCCCGAGAGAAAAAGACTTTTGTCCATCGTGGTCGTTGGTGGTGGTCCTACCGGTGTGGAGGCGGCCGGTGAGTTGCAGGATTACGTCCACCAGGACTTGAAGAAGTTCCTGCCTTCTTTGGCTGAGGAAGTGCAGATCCACTTGGTGGAAGCTTTGCCAATCGTGTTGAACATGTTCGACAAGAAGTTGTCGTCCTACGCGCAAAAGGTCTTGACAGACTCCACTATGAAACTACACTTGAGAACGGCTGTGGGCAAGGTCGAAGAAAAACACTTGATCGCTAAGACGAAGCATGAAGACGGTTCTGTCACAGAGCAAACCATCCCATATGGTACTCTGATCTGGGCAACCGGTAACAAGGCTAGACCTATCGTGACCGACCTGTTCAGAAAGATTCCAGAACAAAACAGTTGTACAAGAGCCCTGGCGGTCAATCAATTTTTGCAGGTCAAAGGTTCCAACAATATCTTTGCTGTTGGTGATAATGCATTTGCCGGTTTGCCACCAACTGCACAAGTGGCTCACCAACAAGCTGAGTATTTGGCAAAGTCTTTTGATAAGATGGCTCAATTGCCTGGTTTCCACGAAAAGTTAGCTCAGAGAAAGGAAAAGGCAGATGTTCTTTTTGAGGAAAACGGATTCCAAGGTTTCAACTACATTCACTACGGTGCATTGGCTTACTTGGGTGCCGAAAAGGCTATCGCCAACATAACATACGGTAAGCGTTCTCTGTACACTGGAGGTGGTCTGATCACATTTTACATCTGGAGAGTGTTGTACTTGTCCATGATCTTGTCAGCAAGATCAAGATTCAAGGTCATCACTGACTGGATGAAACTGGCCTTCTTCAAGAGAGATTTTTTTAAAGGCTTGTAAGTCTTTGACCATCTGCATAGAATGTGACGTGACAATGATCAAATCCTTTCAATGTTTATTTATTCACTGTCTGTTTTATCCGAGACAATTTTTATTGTACATATTCATTATCACGAACTGTATCCAATACCACTTAACCTGGATATCTAGCGGTACTTGAAACTGATGGCTCCAAATAGCGTGATGGAACTGCCCTCGACTCTTGATTTAGATCGTATCAAGTACAAAACATCTGTTTGAACAACTTGGAAGAAGTAAGGCTCTGCACGTAATTTATTGGAAAAACTGCTTGGCCTTCTTAATATTTTCGAGTACCATCTGTTGGCAATCGTCAGAAGTATTTAGTACAATGAAACACACCATATTCGAAGACAGCTCGCTCACGTATATGTTTTCGTTTATTACAAGGGTCCTGAAACCACTCTTCAGTTTAGTACAGCTCTGTTTGAAGTTCTTCATTATATTTGAGATTTTTTCGAATCTTTTAGGATCCAAGCTTTCTTCATTAGTGGCGTTACTTGAACATATCACCAAAAATGTACTTCGCTCGAACAAAATGATCTCGCATGCGTCCATCACCGACTTGAGTTCTTTCAAATTTGCTTGGTATGTCGCCATGTTAGGGATTAAAGAGCACACAATCTGTGACCATGCCTTGTATAAACTTTCGTCCCAAATCGATGTGGGAAATCCTACCAGGTCTGGAAAACCGTACTCAGCGGAAGTCTCCTGTAGTTTTCTCATCATCAGATGGAACAGCTCTTCTCTTTTGTCTAATTGAACTAAGTCCATCTTGTGCAGTAGCACAAATATCTTGGCATCGGGAGAATAGTTCTTCAATTGTTTCAAAGCCCTCGTAAATATCTCAATGTCTTTCATAACCTCCTGTGATTCAACATCAAAGACATGGATCAGCACCTGAACCATTTGAAAGATATGGTCTTTCTGCTTAGTAAAGTAATTCTCCATAAATACATCCTGTCCACCACAATCCCATAAATTAAGCGTCATATTCCCTAGAAATCTTCTATGTGAATGCTCAACGTCTATGGTAGCCCCAAGACGACGTGTGTCAAATGCTGAGTAGTTACTAAAGATGATAGACCTCATTGAGGACTTTCCAGACCCGGAACGTCCCATCAAAAGCAGTTTCTTCCTGTTATTAGTAGCCATAGTAATATATCAACAACAAAGCAAATTAAAATAGCGAATTAACCACAAACGATGGCTTAACTATGGGTTTTGCCCTCTTGGCATCTTATCTATTCCAAGTGGTGGGTTTCCGTCAATTACTACTATAAGAAGCGAAATGAAAAATGTTGGTGAAGGCCCTGGAGTCCAAAGAATGACCACCGCACAAGGATGCTAGGATCGATCAAATGTCCAAGTGGCTCCATTAAAGCTGCTAGAAGGTGTTTGGGTACATGTATCACAGGAATTGGAAATCCGGAGCCTAAGTTTGCGAATACAAGACATAATGCGGGAATAGTGCTTCTGGATCTACTTAAGACACACCTTGTTGGGCCAGAAAAGAATTATAAACCTTGCAGCAAAGCTGCTGCCAAGTACCTGCCAATCAATAAGGATCTTATTTTGATCAGAGCGGATGGTGACTACATCAATGTAAGCGGGAAGACCGTGCTGCCGCTGTGGAAAAAACTACCGGACCAAGAAAAGATTGTTCATATTGTTGCCCACGATGAATTGAGCTTACCGCTAGGTAAAGTCCAGTTAAGGAAGCCAGGCACTAGTTTGCGAGGTCATAACGGTCTAAAGAGCATCTACGATAGATTGGGAAGTGGGAATTTTTATAGATTAGCGATCGGGATTGGGAGGCCAGTTGAGAGAGACCCTACAATAGTGGCGGATTATGTTCTTACGAAATTTTCTCCCATTGAGCTGGAAGTTTTAGTCTCTCAAAGCCTGAAAAATGCTCTAGAGCGGTTGAAGGGGTTTATATGACAGACTGTGATGGGAAAGGGCTGGCAGGATTTTGAAATGTAGGCGTTATTCTTCAGTCATTGATAAGGGCGAGCATCGGTCAAAAACTAAGTAAAATTAGCGGTCATAAGGTCGAAGTAGCTGATCAACGGGGCCCGGAGATGCTCAAAGAAGTCATGCATAAGGAAATATTAGTTAAAAGTACTCAATTAACCTAAGCATAGCGTAAATATCAAGCTTAATTATTGGAATTTTTTTTTTCTAACCCAAGAACGCAGAGTCCTCTTGGCTTTTAACGTTTAGTCGACAAACACTTAATTCCATAAGGCAGCAAAAAAAAAAAAATTTAAAGAAACAGAAGAGCGCAGTAGCTCTGACGCAGTGATTGCATCAAGAGCCTGAATTGTCTCGTGAATTTATTGCTGCTAATTAACAATCGCTTCTGCTGAAGTATTGATTGTCAATCTTTTTTGAAAGCAATTGACAAAGAAGATCTGCTCAGTAAATTATGTCAAAATACACTAACTAAGCCCCGAGAAGCTGAGGCTACGCACTACAATTCTGACATTTTCCATCCCATTAGGACCGACTTGTAGCGTCAACTTGTGACGGGATACCAAATTTTCGTATCAAGATATATGATTCTCTATACGAGTCAACGAGCAGAGAATTTCTGCTGAAGGGCGCATCAAAAGGTCCAGCATCAGTTAATCCGCTCACTTTAATTCAACTGATCATTGATTGACTATACTTACAATCGCAACATTGTTATAGCTAACAAAATGGGTAAGATCACTCAATTGCTTGCTCACCCCCTGGAGTTGAAGGCTGCCTTGACCTTGAAGTTCTTCAGACAACCACTGTATGCAGCAGACGACACCAAATCCACTCCTGAATTGAAGAAATGTTACGACTTATTGGGTAAAACTTCTCGTTCTTTCGCTGCTGTCATCATGGAGTTGCATCCTGAGTTGCGGAACACCGTAATGTTGTTCTACCTTGTTCTTCGCGCCCTAGACACGGTTGAAGATGACATGACTTTAGACCCAGCAGTCAAGGTTAAGCTGTTACGTGAATTCGACTCCAAGTTGGACACCGAGGACTGGTCATTCAACGGTAATGGTCCTAACGAAAAGGACCGTATTGTGTTGGTTGACTTCCCATGTATCCTGCACGAATACCATAGATTAAAGCCCGAGTACCAAAGAATCATTAAGGAAATCACCATGAAGATGGGTAACGGTATGGCCGACTACATTCTCGACGAACAGTTCAACTTGAACGGTGTGCAAACCGTCAAGGATTACGACCTTTACTGCCACTACGTTGCTGGTCTGGTCGGCGACGGGTTGACGCAAATGATCGTCTTTGCCGAGTTCGGCTCATCCGACCTGTACAACGGCAACGAACAACTGTTCGAAAGCATGGGCTTGTTCTTGCAGAAAACCAACATCATCAGGGACTACGCTGAAGACTTGGAAGATGGTCGTTCGTTCTGGCCCCGCGAGATCTGGTCTCAATACGCCGACAAGCTGATCGACTTCAGCAAACCACAGCACACACAGAAAGGTGTCCAGTGTATTAATGCCTTGGTTTTGAATGCGCTCGGTCACGTGATCGACGTTTTGGTGTACTTGAGTCTGTTGCGCGAGCAGTCCAGTTTCCAATTCTGCGCCATCCCTCAAGTCATGGCCATTGCTACACTGGCACTCGTCTGCAACAACCCCCAGGTGCTGCAGACCAACCTCAAGATCAGAAAGGGCACAACCTGTTACCTGATCCTCAAATCCAGGACTCTGCATGGATGCGTCGAGATCTTCCAGTACTATCTACGTGACATCAAGAGCCGCATCCCCGTCGAGGACCCCAACTACCTCAAGATCAACATACAGGTTGCCAAGATCGAGCAGTTCATTGAAGAGATGTACCAGAACCAACTTCCTCCCGGCGTCGCACCACGTGAGACTCCTGCCTATCTCAACACACGCGAGAGATCAAAATGTGACAAACTAGTGCAGGCAACCGAGCGCGAAGAACAATTAAAGTTCAACATGGTCTACTCGGCCGCCTGCGCGCTGGTCCTGTCACTATTCTATTTCTACTATAACAAGTAATTATCCCCATATGTATAGACCGATTCTTAACTTCCGTGCACCATATTTCTCCGCTAAGCAACGCCAAGTACGCCAAGCGGGCCCAACCTTGACCGTTTCCCGAAACGTGGATCATTTCCAGCCCCAACTTAACCCCCCTTAACAATGTAAATATCGCTACTCTGCAAAGCCCACGAGCTCTACTATTATCCCATGCATTATTACGTTGCCAATAGTAAATCTGTGTGGTCACCCGACACGTCACGTGCACGCATACGGCCCGTGCCCCAGCCGGCTGTCCCACGTGCCAGCTTCAAGAAAAAATTTCCAGCGGCCATCTGCAAAAGGGTCCCCTCAGCCCTGCGCGATTCCCGTGGCCGGCAACGTCTCGCATGCAATGAGCTGCAAAAAGCACTGCGCCCGTAAATTGGGCTTGTAATATACTGGCAGTGATAAATTGGCAACGTGGGCCGCCATGGCCAATTTAGCGAGCTTGAGGGAATCCGCTCAAGGTTGGCAATTCTCGAAGCACGTTGTTCGCCTACACGGGGCCGCAGGCCCTGCGAGAAACTATTGCCAGGTGAATAACGAAATGGCAGAATAATGACTGGTTTTGGTGCTGGAAGGAAATAAGAAAAAAAAAAAACGGTTTGGGACTCTGGGCAGACGATGAAGTCTTGGCTAACTGATCTCATATATAAGGCAGCGACAGGTGCAGGCTTTAGGTATGTTTTCTTGAAATGTAGCAGTGCAGAGCAACTGAGCATAGACATCGAATACTCTCTAGAGCAATGAGCGAGACTAAGAACTCTGACATTCACCACGAAGTTCGTGAAAAGAACCTAACGGCGGGTGGTAACGCTGCTTTCCACAATTTCATCAATGATTTTGCACACATCGAGGATCCTTTGGAGAGAAGAAGACTTGCTTTGCAGAAGATCGACGAGGCCTCTTTTGGTTGGTACCACGTGCGTGCCATTTTGGTCGCTGGTGTTGGTTTCTTGACCGATTCTTACGATATTTTTGCCATCAACTTGGGTATCTCGATGTTGGGTTACGTTTTCTGGCAGGGCAATATGCCAGACTCCACTAACACGTTGTTGAAGGTTTCGACTTCTGTCGGTACTGTGATAGGTCAATTGAGTTTCGGTATGATGGGTGATATTGTTGGTCGTAAGAAGATTTACGGTATCGAACTGATCATCATGATTGCGGCTACCGTTTTGCAATGTACCGCTGGTAAAGCTCCTGGTGTGAGTTTCGTCGCCGTTTTGACTTTTTACCGTATCATTATGGGTATTGGTATCGGTGGTGATTACCCGTTGTCTTCTATCATCACTTCTGAGTTCTCTACCACCAAGTGGAGAGGTGCTATCATGGGTGCTGTTTTCGCCAACCAGGCTTTCGGTCAAATTGCAGCTGGTATCGTTGCATTGATCTTGGTGGCTGGTTATAAGGACGAATTGATTGTCGCCAAGACCGGTAAGGAATGTGGTGAAGCCTGTCAAAAGGCCTGTGACCAAATGTGGAGAATCTTGGTCGGTTTTGGTGCTGTCCCAGGTGCCATCGCCCTATACTTCAGGTTGACCATCCCAGAGTCCCCACGTTATTCCTTGGATATTGAGGCTGATTTGAGCAAGGGTACCGCTGACATTGGGAAGTTTATTTCCGGTGAATACGGTAACGCTGAAGCTGACCAGATTCAACGTTTGGAAAGAGCTCCAACAGCTGTTGAGGCCGTTGACATTGCTCCACCAAAAGCCTCTTTCAAAGATTTCTGCAGACATTTCAGTCAATGGAAATACGGTAAGATCTTGTTGGGTACCGCTGGCTCCTGGTTCTGTTTGGATGTTGCCTTCTACGGTTTGGGTTTGAACACAGCCGTTATTTTGCAAACAATCGGTTACGCTGGTAACGAGAACATCTACAAGAAGCTTTACAACACTGCTGTCGGTAACTTGATTTTAATTTGTGCCGGCTCTTTGCCAGGTTACTGGGTTTCTGTTTTCACCATGGATACCATTGGTAGAAAGCCAATCCAATTGTTTGGTTTCTTCATTCTGACCGTCTTGTTCTGTGTCATTGGTTTCGCCTACCACAGAATAAATGACAAGGGGTTGCTCGGTTTATACATTGTTTGTCAATTCTTCCAAAATTTTGGTCCAAACACTACTACCTTCGTTGTTCCAGGTGAATGTTTCCCAACCAGATACAGATCCACTGCTCACGGTATATCTGCAGCTTCCGGTAAGGTCGGTGCCATCATTGCTCAAACTGCCCTAGGTACTTTAATCAACCACAACTGTGCTAGAGACGGTAAGAAGAAGAACTGTTGGTTGCCACACGTTATGGAAATCTTTGCTCTGTTTATGCTTGTTGGTTTGATCTTGTCTGTCTTCGTTCCTGAAACCAAGAGAATGACCTTGGAAGAAGTTACTGAAAAGTATCACGACGAAATTGACCCATCTGCTTACAGAGGTGCCGTTGCTGGCTCCAACCACACTTCTGCCGATTCCACCGAATTGGAGCAGGTCTAAAATGAATGAATCAATACTTGTAAAATTCTGGTAATTACAAACTATCCGTCTGATTCATCAAAGAAATACTTCCCTTAATTTAAAGTGATCCAGCTTACATGGAAGAAAACATCAAGCATGTTTCTGCATTTAACCCCAATAGGCTCTCTAGGAGTCTCGACCGCATACCTGGTCAACTGTGTATATTAGTGAGTTAAGCTGTTTCATAATATGATGTTTAACCGTCTTTGCAAGGATTTTATTAAGATACCTACTACTGTCATCTTGTTACTTCACGTAATGGACCTTGATGCCTTTCTTGGCATTCGGACAGAATTGTCTGGCTACCGGTGTATGTCCGGACGATCGCGATCGCCTCTGTTACCCGGTCTTCAGACCCATCTGCTTTTTGTGGCGAAACGTAAACAACAGGAGACTGAAGGCTACAGACACAACATACAAGACACGATTGACATCGATCGTGATTCAAGAGTGAAGAGGCCGATCGAAGTGGATATTCAACGAAGGTGGGTGTAATCACAAAGCTAAGAATCAATGCGTGAGGTCATTAGTATCAACGGTATGTTTGCGTGTGGGCTTTTATGTCCCTGGAGTTATGAGATCGAGCAGTGATAGTCGTGAAACTACGCGTTTCATCGCTTCGAATGAAATCAAAAGCTGTACCTGTAGTCGATTGATATTTGTCCAGGGTGTTTCAACAGTTTGCGAGTGGTTTTACTAACATAGTGATTTTTTGATAGTTGGCCAAGCAGGTTGTCAAATTGGTAATGCTTGTTGGGAGCTATATTCGCTAGAGCACGGAATTAGACCAGATGGGTATCTTCAAGAAGGATTAACCAAGCCAAAGGGAGGTGAAGAAGGGTTTTCCACATTTTTCTACGAGACTGGTTCTGGTAAATACGTTCCACGTGCTGTTTACGTTGATCTGGAGCCCAATGTGATCGATGAAGTACGTACTGGCCCATACAAGGATCTTTTCCATCCTGAGCAATTGATCAACGGTAAGGAGGATGCAGCTAACAACTATGCTCGTGGTCATTATACCGTGGGGAGAGAATTGTTGGATGATATTCTGGATAGAATTAGAAAAATCTCTGATCAATGTGATGGTTTACAAGGTTTCTTGTTTACCCATTCCCTTGGAGGTGGTACAGGTTCTGGTCTAGGTTCTTTGCTTTTGGAACAACTGTCCATCGATTACGGTAAGAAATCAAAGCTGGAGTTTGCTGTTTATCCAGCCCCTCAAGTTTCAACATCTGTTGTGGAACCATACAACACAGTTTTGACTACTCATACCACTCTAGAACATGCTGATTGTACCTTTATGGTCGATAATGAAGCAATCTATGACATGTGTAAGAAGAATCTGGATATCTCGAGACCAAGTTTCGCCAACTTGAATAACCTAATCGCTCAAGTGGTGTCATCTGTGACCGCTTCTTTAAGATTTGATGGGTCTTTGAATGTGGATTTAAACGAATTCCAAACCAATTTGGTTCCATACCCCAGAATTCACTTCCCACTGGTATCGTATGCCCCAATCCTATCAAAAAACAAGGCTTACCACGAGGCCAACTCAGTATCAGAAATCACCAATGCTTGTTTCGAACCTGGTAATCAGATGGTTAAGTGTGATCCAAGAACTGGTAAATACATGGCTACTTGTTTGCTTTACAGAGGAGATGTTGTTACCAGAGACGTGCAAACTGCAGTGGCTCAAGTAAAAAACAAGAAAACAGTGCAAATGGTTGATTGGTGTCCCACCGGTTTTAAGATTGGTATTTGCTATGAACCACCTACTGCTACTCCTAACTCTCAGCTAACTTCAGTGAAGAGAGCTGTATGTATGCTATCGAACACAACTGCGATTGCCGATGCATGGAAAAGAATCGATAGAAAATTCGATCTCATGTATGCCAAGCGTGCATTCGTTCATTGGTATGTTGGCGAGGGTATGGAAGAAGGTGAATTTACAGAGGCCAGAGAGGACTTGGCAGCTTTGGAGAGAGATTACATTGAGGTAGGGGCTGATTCATACGCTGATGAGGAGTTTTAAGCCCCCCTCCATAGGGAAGATCTTCGATAAATTACGAAGTCCTCAATTCAAAGATGTTTTTTCTAGATTATATCACATATCTTATACCCCCTTAATTTTTAGCAACATCCATTGCCCTCTTATTCAGTTTGACAACAGACTGACCTCTTGAATGTGTTCAGCCAGAGTCTCTACCTGGGTCCGTGCAAAGAGGTTTGTCCTTTCACCTTTTACTTTTTACTCAGCAACTCTTCTTGCCATTGCTGTGAGGCCACATTGCAAGGGAGTCATATTCACCGTCGCGATGATCTGAGCTGTTACAGCCGCAAGACTTGACCGAAAAGATCATTTGATTTACGTCAATGATCAGCGACCGCTGCATCACCGCTCGTACGAGGCGGTGATGCGACATAATGGAGATTGCGGTACTGTTCTGAGCAACCTGGGCTCATTATGTACCTTTCTGCAAGCGCTGTGAAAGCTTAACGATATGTATTGCTGAGTAATCTACTACTGACTCTTCTGGACATGCAGAAGGTGTAGATAAGGTGTGGCAGGGCCCATGAAATAAAAAAAGCGAAGTGAAATATTAATTTTGCAACAGAAACTGATTAATTCTTAGAGGAAAAGGCAGCCATTGTCCCGGAATTCGATTCTCACTTGAGTAGATAGTACCAGTATCATGAGCTTACCCAAGTCACTTTGCGTACCATCGCGCAGGAACTTTGTTTACAAGAATTGGGCTGGGATTTACTCTGCCAAGGCCCAGCTGTACTTCCAGCCCACATCCGTTGAAGAAGTTGTTGAGATTGTCAATGAGGCTAGAAAGCAGAAGAAAACGGTGGTAACTGTAGGCTCTGGCCACTCGCCTAGCGACATGTGTATGACCACAGAGTGGCTAATGAACCTAGATAAGCTAAGTGAAGTCCACGAGTTCAAGGAATATCCTGAAAAAAACTATGCTGATGTGACAGTTGATGCCGGGTTGAGGATTTACCATCTGAGTGACTTTGTGGCTTCTAAGGGATACGCTATTCAGAACCTCGGTTCCATCTCTGAGCAAAGTGTTGCTGGTATCATCTCTACCGGTACCCATGGTTCTTCGCCTTACCACGGATTGGTTTCTTCTCAGTATGTTAATTTGACCATCGTTAACGGTAAAGGTGAAGTGGTGTTCTTGGACTCTGAAAACCAGCCTGATGTTTTCAGAGCTGCCGTATTGTCACTGGGTAAGATAGGCATCATTGTACGTGCCACCATTCGTGTTGTTCCGGCATTTAACATCAAGTCTACTCAAGAAGTCATCGATTTTGACACTTTATTGAGCAAATGGAATACTTTGTGGACGTCTTCTGAGTTTATCAGAGTTTGGTGGTATCCATACACACGGAAATGTATCCTGTGGAGAGGTGTCAAGACGAAAGAGGCTCTCACCGTTCCAAGAAGTTCTTGGTGGGGTAGTTTCATGGGGAGACTTTTCTATGAGTCTCTCCTTTGGTTCACGGTGAAGATCCGTCCTTCGTTGACACCCGCAGTCGAAAGATTCGTGTTCCACATGCAGTATGGTAAAGTTGAGACGCTCGGAGATGGTAACGTCGAAGTCGGAGGTTCTGTTGAAAGTTTGAATATGGATTGTTTGTTCTCTCAATTTGTTGACGAGTGGGCATGTCCTCTGGAGAACGGGTTGGACGTGATTCATTCCTTAGACCATTTTATCGGCCAGGCCGCTCAAAGTAACGATTACTACGTGCACGTACCAATGGAGATTCGTTGTTCAAATACCACCCTGCCTCCAAAGATCCTTGACACCAAAGATAGAACAGCGGTCAGTCCCGGCCCAGTCTACGGCAATATCCTGCGTCCCTATCTCGACACGACTCCTCATAAGGACTACGTTCCACTGGCGGATGTTACTAACAAGCAATTAACCTTGTACATCAACGCCACAATCTACAGACCATTTAAATGCAACACACCAATTCGTAAGTGGTACAACGTTTTCGAAGAGACTATGACCGCTGCCGGAGGTAAACCTCACTGGGCAAAGAATTTCTTGGGTTCTACAGCTTTGGTAGGAAAGCCAGAGAAAGAGGAATCCGAATTTGCCGACTATGAAATGAGAGGTATGGCTAAGAGAGTCCAAGAATGGTACGGCGAGGATTTAAAAGATTTCCAGAGAGTTAGAAGGGAACAAGATCCCGCAAACGTTTTTGTCTCTAACAGAGAATGGAGTGTCCGTAACGGTATCGTTGACATTGAAGAACTGGATTGATTTTAAACCTTCAACGATTTTTGTCTTGTCTATAGTTTAGGAAAGTGCTTTTTCAAGCGTATTATTTGTCAGTGCGCGTATAGAAACAACTTGAAATTTGTTGATCGACGATGATGTTTCCTTCAAATAGCTAGCTTGGCACACAAGATTAGCGGTTTGAAGATTCTCTAAGCGATGTCAGATCAGAAGGAGGAGCCCAATATCTTGGACAATCCATTGCATGGAATTTATATCCCTTCGGGCTTACTTTTAGCAGGAATTGCCTTGACAACATACCAGTCTGGTGAACTGAAGATTTTGCTAGTACTTCCTGTGGCATTGGCGTTTTTGCTGTATAGAGCATATGGTGCTCACAAGCGTAGGGTCTCTATCACGCCAGATGCTTGGTCAGCTCTGGAACTCGCAGACCAAACCGTTGTGTCCAAAAACACTGCAATTTATAGATTCAAGCTGAAGACCTCTTTCGAGACTTTAGACCTATCTCCCGGCCGTCATTTGGTTGTAAAGATTCCCATTGATGGCAAGGATGAGATAAGATTCTACACTCCCATTTCCCCAAGATTCGCTCAAGGTTACTTCGACCTTATGGTCAAGTCCTACACCGATGGTAAGGTCTCGAAGTTCTTTGCAGGTCTGAGTCCAGGTCAAACTGTGGACTTTAGAGGTCCCGTCGGCACGTTCGACTACGAAGCTAACTCTTCCAAGGTTCTTGGAATTGTAGCTGGTGGCTCAGGAATCACACCTATCCTTCAGGTATTGAATGAGATCGTGACAGTTCCCGAGGATCTAACCAAGGTTTCTCTCATCTACGCTAACGAGACACCAAATGACATTCTATTGAAGGATGAGTTAAATGAGATGGCCGAGAAGTATCCAAATTTTGAAGTCCACTATGTTGTGAGACAACCAAATGAGAAGTGGGAGGGTGCTATCGGCCAGGTTACTGAAGAAATGATGAGAGCTTACTTGCCAGGCCCTGCAGATGATCATCGATTGTTGATCTGTGGTCCTGAGGCGATGAACAAAACTGTGACGCAGTACGCAGTCAATCTTGGATGGAAGTTTACTGGGCAAGACTGTAAAGGTGATGATCAAGTTTTCGTATTCTAAATGATCATTTCATAGTGCATTGTTAGTGATAACGTTTAATTACTTACGCGTTGTATTTAGTACAATCTCTGAACGTTCACATCAGTTCCTCAAGTAATTTCACTCAAGGACAGAGCGAGGGCCAATTGAAGGGCCTCGTCATCATCATGTGCCGGCAGCTGACAGGTTCCATCACTGCCAGGACCATCTGTATTACCACTCGCCGGTTGAGTACGATGGGAAATGTGTCGCCGTTGGTCTTGTTGCTGCTCAGCTCTTGAAGTCTCCAATGCCCTTAAAAACTCTTCATCGTCCTCGTCCCCAAAAGCATCGAGAAGCTGATCGCTTTCATGCATCTGCTGAGACTCTGCAATAGCCCTTCTTAAGTCGGCGTCATCATCATCATCATTATTTTGCTGTTCCGGAACCGAGATCAAAGGAGCTTGATTAGCTACTTCAGATTCCATGAGTGCTATTCTAAGCTGTAGCTCTTCGTCACTTAGGTCACCACCGTACGTTTCCAAAAGTCTCTCATGCTCTTCTGCCCTTTCTCTCTTCAGGTTTTCTTCCTCATCATAGAGGGCCAATTCTGCATTGACTCTGTGTTCCCACTTATTACTGTGACCTCGCAGTCCTGAGCCTCGACGCTTCTTCCCAAATGACGAGTCCGAAATGTACTCCAGGTAGTGTATAACGTTGCCACTACCTATGATCATTCTGCCTTGAGATATCGCCAAAATCTGAGGTAACTTATCCGTCTTTTGCACGGTTTTTATAAGCGTGCCTCCAAGGGCATCAAAAACCAGTAGCTGGCCACTGAAGGCGCAAACCAGAACCAAACTGCTGATCTGACAGGTGAAAATTTGCTCATCGAAATGAAATTCTTGCTCCACTCTCAATAAGCTTCCCGGCGCCCTAATGTTGACTATCTTGATGGAATTCTCCATCGACATTACTGCAAGGAAACATCCGTCTTGGCCCGCTAGAGTCCTATTCTGCTCTCTCTTAGAGGTCGCATTATCGATCTCAAGATTGCTAATGCCTTGGCTGACGAACATTGAGCGGCACTGACCAAAATCGTTGTCGGGATCCAAGGATATCAGGAAGAGCTGGCGTGTGTCAGCTATTACCAAAGACATTGAGCCAAAGTCTACCTTATGGAAATGTACCTGGATTGTCAATTCTGCACCGTTTGAGTTCCTCACCTTGGGTAGCGGGATGCTGTGAATATCCTTCATGTCCTTGATGACATAAATCTTTTCAATATCCATTGCAACGGTCCAGTTCTTGTACAGCGCAAGTTGCAGTATGAGCTTGCTGGAGATTCTCAATGACTTAACCATATGTGTTTCGCACCACCATATAAGATCTCCATTCTCAGATCCGCTGACACAACAGTCTTCCAAGGAGTCCTGCGAAATCGACGTAGTAATCGCTGTTACACACGACGAATGTCTGGCATCGAACTCTGTAACAGGAGTCAGATAAGATTTGTTGCTGAGTAACTTACCAAAAACTCTGCCATCGAATCGTCCGAACACAGCTGCATTGATATTAAAACTCATTGTCGAGCATCCCTGAGGTGTAGTGCATGGTATATACACCAGTCTATCCTTTTTTCTTTTCGAGTGAAGCTGTACTAACGTTATTATCCCATCATTGTAGCAAGCGCAACGAGGGTAGTCAAAGATCAGCTTTTCAATCTGAGCCTGGAACCTCGGAGAAGGAGACAACACATACTTTGTTTTAACTGCTCTGTTGTGTTTCCACTGCTTCAAACCTCGTACTCGTTCCATATATTCCACACTGTACTTGTGACTGTGAGCAAACGAGGGAAAGCATGAAGTATGGATCTTCGAAACGAACAGATTCTTCCACAGCTCCTCATCGTTGATTAAACAGGCAAAGTATGAGCATACCTGCTGTAGCGTATACAAATCCTTCTCGTCAACATGGCTAAAGATGTTGATGAGCACTTCCGGCGGAAGAGCGATCAAACAAAGCTGACCCACCGACTGACTTTCCACAGGTCCGTGCTTGCCACTATCCCCTATACTCTGACTATGCATTTCGGCCATCTTGATGGCTTTGGAGAACTTCTCAACGAATTTGGCTACAAGCAAAGTAGCTTGTATATACCTTCCACATTGCAAGATGATATACCACACATGGAAAAAGAAATAGAATATATGTTCCCTGACGAGTTTCGAACCGGAATTCAAAACCACAACCGTTGCGCCGACTGGGGTCCAAATTCGAGCAGAAAATTGCCTTTAAAAAAACGACCGACCATTCATTGAAAAAGGCAAAAATAGACTCTCTCGTAGGCTCAAAGCCTCCCAATGGCTTAGAGACGTACCGAAATAATTACTCAAGATGGCAGGTCCATACGCTATTGCCGAGAAATGCAACGGCTCATAAGAAGCACTGCAGATAGCCATGCAGCCCTTTTAGTAAGCCGAAAGAGACATGTTGCAGCAGGCCTATTGTGATACATGTCGCGGCCATCGTTTCAAGGCATCTTCTGCCGGATTTATCGAGTGAGCCACGCCCGGAAACAAGAGCTCTCTACCAGGTTACGCAGCCGGAGCCATCGGTGACACTCGAAGTCTCAGCTTCCAAAGCGATCAGGGTTACGCCCGAAAGATGCAGCTCGTTTAACCACATTCGTTGAGGCTTAAACGATCTATCACTATTTCGTCTTTTTTTTCAGCAATGGACACGAAACGAATAGCGCAGGCAGCGACGCCAGTAGCTCAGAGTTCCAGCAGTAGCACCAGCAGCAGCAGAAGCTCGACGAAACAATAGAGGTACAACAGCTTCAATCAACCAAAAAAGCAGACCATTCTTTGGAACAGGTAGAAATATTCATATATATAAAGTAGAGGAAGTGACATTTCACAATCGAATCTACCCTTAAAACAAGTCAAGAGTATACCGACATAGAAAATGACTGAAACAAAGAAGCAAAAGACTCTTGATCACCCAACAAGACCACAAAATATTGGTATCAAAGGTATCGAAATCTACATTCCATCGCAATGTGTTAACCAGGCCGATTTGGAAAAATACGATGGTGTATCTTCTGGCAAATACACTATTGGTTTAGGTCAAACCAATATGGGGTTTGTCAATGATAGAGAAGATATTGCTTCGATGTGTTTGACTGTATGCTCCAAGCTTTTGAAGAACTATGGCATTGACCCACATAGCATCGGTAGACTTGAAGTGGGTACCGAGACGTTAATCGATAAATCCAAGTCTATCAAATCTGTCCTAACTCAATTGTTTGATGGAAACAACGATTTGGAAGGTGTGGACACTTTGAATGCATGTTACGGTGGTACCAACGCTCTTTTCAACTCCTTGAATTGGATCGAATCGAGCGCTTGGGATGGCCGTGACGCCATTGTTGTGTGTGGTGACATTGCCATTTACGACAAAGGCGCCGCTAGACCAACCGGTGGTGCTGGTACCGTTGCTCTATGGATCGGTCCAGATGCGCCAATCGTCTTTGACTCTGTTAGAGGTTCCTACATGGAAAACGTGTACGATTTCTACAAGCCAGACTTCACCAGCGAGTACCCTTACGTCGATGGTCACTTCTCCCTCGCTTGTTACGTCAAGGCTCTAGACCAAGTGTACAGAGCTTACTCTCGTAAAGCCATCGCCAAGGGGCTTGCCAAAGATCCAGCCGGTCCAGAAGCTGTCAACGTCGCCAAATATTTCGACTACAACGTTTTCCACGTCCCAACTTGTAAATTGGTCCAAAAATCGTACGGTAGATTGGTATACAACGATTTCAGAGCCAACAGCTCGTTGTACCCAGAAGTAGATGCTCAATTGGCCACTGTCGACTACGAGAAATCTCTTGCCGACAAGAGTATCGAAAAGACCTTCGTCGGCGTCGCTAAGGAGCTACAAAAAGAGAAGGTCGCACCATCTCTCATCGTCCCAACGAACACCGGTAACATGTACACGGGCTCCGTATACGCAGCCCTCGCATCTTTAATATTCTTTGTCGGATCTGACAACCTGCAGGGCAAGCGTGTCGGTCTCTTCTCCTACGGTTCCGGTCTCGCCGCCTCCCTATTCTCCTGCAAGGTCGTTGGCGACCTATCCAAGATTGTCGAGATCCTTGACCTCAAGAACAAGTTGGACTCTAGAAAGACCGAGTCTCCTCAGGACTACGAAAAGGCAATTCACCTAAGAGAGCAGGCCCATCTCAAGAAGGAATTCACTCCTCAAGGTTCCATCGAACTGCTACAACCTGGTACCTACTACCTAGAGAAGATCGATGACAGATTCAGAAGATCTTACTCGGTCAAGAACTAGCCTTCTCGCCTATCTATTTAATCTACATAGCAGCTAAGATTCCCTTCCACGTGAGATCCACGTGAGCCACACGTGATGGAATTGCGGGGCCCCCACTTTCGGAATATCGCGCGGCTTGAATGGTCCCGCGCGGGGCAAAACCGGCGCTTTTGATTGGTCGAAACATGAAAGTTGTTCCTTTCGAGGTTCTGGGCGGAAAAACCTGAGCTGCACTCCGTCGAGAGTGACGATCGGCGCCCGGTTCGGCAAACTGGAATGAATCCGCCAGGATTGGCACTCAGAAGCTCATACCCATGGAGGATCAGACGTGGTATATAGAGCAGCTCAGTAAGGCTAAAGTTGATTTACCTGCTGTAAGTAAGTACAGGTCTGGTGAATAATTTTTTGGCATAGCAAGAAGTGCCTTTTGTGAGAAGCTTGGCAGGTAAACGCTGTTCTGGAGATAGATCGGTGTTCTGGGAGCTGATGAACTGATTGGATCAATTGTTGAGAATTGAAAACTTTGCAAAATCGACAAAATGGCATTCAAGTCCTTCAAATACAAGTTTTACTCGAAGGGATACCATTCGGCTGCACAAAAGAGTTCGACATCGTTTTTCGACAGTTCGTATCAATATCTGAGGCAGAATCAGGGCCTTGTCAATTTGGATACTGCAATCCCACAGTCTAATGTGCCGCATTTGAGTCCGTATCCGGTACTTGGAGCCAATGTGAACTTTAATATAGTGGACGATATACTGCTGCAGGACGTGGATGTGATTATCACAGAAGATGTGGGCGATTCGCATGATGCTGATGAGCAGCAATCGTTGAGGAGAAGGAGGTCAAATTCGATAGTTTTGGCAGGGAACTCAGCATCTGCTAATGCCATGATGAGAAGAAAGAGCATGGGAGAGTTGGGCCGTCCTCTGTTCCCAGCAATGCAGAAGGATGTGGTCATCGATCAAACGCTCTCGAAGAGATACTATTCAACTACTTCACCGACCGTGAGCGGCACCACAGTGGTGCATAAGACGAGATCAGCAGCAGTCGTACCGAAAGCAGTCGAGGTGGCTCCTCAAGAGGAAGTAAATTCGCCCTGGGAGGAAGATACTGAGACATGTTTAAATGTGGCGACTTTTCTGCAAACCCACGTTACCGAAATAGACCGATGTTATGACAAAGGCGACTACAATATGATAAACTCCTTGTATCAAGCGCTTAAGCGTAATGGTATCGTACCACCTCTGGAGACATACTCAAAAGTGCTAGAGTCGTTGTCTAAAAGAGATCTCGACAAGGACGATGTCGATTATAAGATGTCTGAATTATTGACGTGCTATCAGGATATGATCGTCAACAAGCTTAAGCCATCAGACGAGATTTACAACACCGTCCTTGGATGTTTGTTCAAGGGCTCTATCCTCGCTTACAAAAGTCATAACCCTAACGGAGCTGACTTCTACAAGATTGCTTCTGAACTTTTCCAAGCGATCGACACGCAACATAAGCATCACCAATTTTCCAAGGTCGTTCTGGATCATGCTTTATTGGCAATGAATCTATACCCGGGTCATGTGTCTTTGAAGACCGCACAGGAGATTGTCAACTCCTCTCCATTATATCGGAAGGATTCTTTTTACTACCTAGCGTTCTTTTCGTACGCCCGGTTAACAAATGATAAACGTGTGATAAAGGAACTTTATGATGAATATAGAAACGCATTGATATCCGACCATTCCTTACAAAACGGCGAATTCGAGGTTTATTCGATGGTCATCTCCGGGTTCGTGGAAACCGGTGATTTGGAGTTGGCTATCAAAATGTTGGATAGAATTATCGTGGATGTTAGAGAACAGAATGGTTCGGCAGCAAATGTTTCATTGATTCTCTCTAACTTTCTAATTTCGGTGAGTAAGATTGACTCAGAGAGAGCTTACAAGCTGTGGATGAAGTTCCATGCGATGAAATGGGTACCAGAATTTTCGTACGAGTTTTACTTGGTGCTCATGGCCAACAGTTTCCACGACTGGAACCTAACGAAAAAAATTTACGATTGCATTTTCCCTATGAGACCAGCGTTCAGGACTGACACCAAGAAGTTGTCAGATTACCTACTATACCCTATGGGCGTTGAATCCGTTATGAGCTCCTTATTGGATTTCGCGCTTCAGTTGAAAGACAGCGAAATCATAATGAAAGTTTTGGAGGAATCGGTGATTAAAGGCTTCAGAATCAACACAACAGTATACCCTTACGTTTTCGCATACCTCAAGGAGATACGCTGTCCTGATGATTACTTACTGCGATTCGTGCAAACTCATGGAGCTCTGCTAAGAGATGAGGGCTCTGCTGCCGATAGTTTCGAATTTCTGAATGCATTGATCGAGCATTTCCCCTCGCAGGTGATCTTGAAGAAGGTTGTGGAGATGAGCTTTTTTCCAGATTTATGTCGTCACTTCAATGTTGCTGAAGCCAAGTGCGTGAACTATGGAGGGCTGGTCGGTTGCATAACCAGTTTTTGGTCTTCGCCACAAACCATTGACAAATACGCTTACAATCTCGAGATCCATTCAATTTTGTTAACTAAGCTACTCGATTTTGAAATGTACTGTACAATTATGGGAAATGAAATGCTAATAGACTTTAGAGATAAAGTGATTCAAAGATTCAAGAAGCTAGCAATGAACTATAGAAGATTGAACCTCGATCCTAGCGAAGTGCCGGGCGTTGTTTCACAGGTGGTCAAGATGATCGATTTGCCTGGGGATGTCACTTCTTTTTATACTCATCCAGGTGACTGGGACAAGGCGTACCCGCTGTCTCTGGGATCCGCCATTAGAAACTCCACAAAGACTGGGGTAAACGAGTTCAGGAGATTACAGAGTGAAGGCTATTGCTTTGATTATGACACATATAAGGAACTGATTAAAAGAAGAATTGTTGACGTTGAGATTATCAACAAGACACTTGAACTGTGTCCAAGCGATGAGGAACTGAAGTATATCACTAACTCGTTGGCAGCAAAGTGTCCAAGCCGTTTGTTAAGCGAGGCTGTTCTAGAGCACCCTTCTTTCCAGGCAAAAATACTGCCGGCACTCAAAGACGAGTCGTTGTTACGTTTGGCCAAAAATTGCTCAAACATTGATGAATGGATAAAAGCTGCAGAGTTTCCTAAAAGATTCAAGAGTATTGCAGTCCAGGCTGAATTCAAAGCATCAATACAGTACACATATGAGAGGCTATATCATCGAAAATCATATCAGGAAATACTAAGGTGTAACAAAATATGCCCTGTTCTGAATGTAGAGATTTTGTTGAAAAGTTGTATCAGAAGTGGAGAATATGAACTGTATCGTACTCTCTTTGATAAGTTCAAGGGGACTTTGGGATCGATGGCGTTAGACATACAAAGTGAGTACTTGATCAATAATTACAAGGTTGATGAAGCGGTCAATCTCATCAAGTCTGCTAGCATAAGAACGCCGAATAAAACTTTGGATATTTATACATTTGGCCTATTCCTGCAAAGCTTTTCGAAAAGCGTCACCTACTATGAGAGTCCCGAAAATACTTTGCAATTTGCTAATATACTGTCCTCTCATTCGTCTTTTTCAGGTATGCTGGCCTTTTATGACGTCGTTTCTCATTCTGATCTCTTCAATTTCACGAATGACATCAAATCCGTCGTGAAGAAAGAAATCCTTGAACAGATGCTCAATAACCTACACGATGCTTCGTCGCTGGTTGATGTAGCCGATGCAGAAGTAATGAAGACTTTTCACAGAAAATTGCAGAACTACTTCAGATTCAGGGCTTTCTTGAAAATGCCTCATCTAACTCTAGGTGATATTAACCAACTGCTAACGATTTGGGCTAAGACGGATCCTTATTATGTTGATACGTTCTTCAACAACATGGTCGAGACCATATATTTGAACCCTAATGGAAGATGCCTATACTTGGACTGCGATATGACCTTTCACTTTGGGCCCCGCGACATATTGGAGTTGAACAAACAGATTGAAGAATTTTACTTGACAGAGAAGGATCAAGAGAATGTTCATAAAGTCCGTAAATTCAACGAAATTGTTGTAGGGCTATACAACAAAAAGCTTAATGACAATGATCAGGGAGGCAAAATGCTAGAGTCCTTGGATCATGAGTTCTCTGAAGACACGAAAACTGCATATCAATAATGACATATGCACACATACATATTTGACGCGTAATGATTTAAACAAAGACCTTATTTATAATGATTATAATTTCAACAATTTGGCCTATTATACAAGTAATTATGAGATCGTTACTTTAGAGACCAGGCGTGTTGTCCATGTATTCAGACAGAGCACAACTCAATGGTGGAACATCAGCAAGTTTGTGCAGAACAACCGGCTTGACTACCTTGCAAAACTCAGATCCCGGGCCTTCGGGCTCATTAGACAGGAGACAAAGAAACGTTGTAGCCGCTTTGGATACTTCCGACAGCTTTGTTGGAAATCGTACTTGCGGTAGTTGCTCTTGTCTAGCAGGTGCAATATTGGTTGCATCATCCAAGAATTTAGATTGCAGAGAAGGAAGAGGATGTTTTGCTGCTATCTCTGCCTCTTGGATTCTCAAAGGTTTAGGTCTTGGCTGAATCCCTTTCATAACAAATCG
The DNA here is from genome assembly GCA_030580195.1 of Torulaspora gathmanii. Lineage (NCBI taxonomy): Eukaryota > Fungi > Ascomycota > Saccharomycetes > Saccharomycetales > Saccharomycetaceae > Torulaspora > Torulaspora gathmanii. The sequence goes on along the minus strand of JAKTSM010000012.1, from coordinate 165,268 downwards.
TTTCTTACCTGTTGAACTGTCGGTTATGACCATCGCAGAGGCTTCGCTAAATGCATTGGAGACATTCTTGATAAATTCAACGGCTGGTAATAGTTTCCTGCCTGATTCACGCACAGGTTGAGCAAACTTTGATTCATAGGAACGCCAAAGATTGATCTGAGTAAATTCAGCATCAACCACAGGTTCAAAGCAACATCTTAACCATGTGGTAGATCTCACTGGTTCGTTCATCGCCAGAATTTGTTCGAAAAGTTCTTTATCGAGGTCGGGAGCCACAGTGGGTGCAGGTGGCCTCAATCTCTTCACCAGCTTAATTGGTGCTGTATCCAGAATCGAATAATCAGGCTTATCAATGTTGTAAGTGAGTAATCTCGGTAAAATGGCTGTTAGAATGGAAAATCTGTGTGAATCCCCAAGCAGCAGGGCGATTCTTTGAGATCCCGGTAAAATATACTGATAGAGGAAATCCAATGCGGCAGTCATCAACTCTGAGTCACACTCGATGATTAAGAAGGAAACGATCTTGGACAAAGTTTCTTCATCCAGGTTATCTGCTGCACTTTCTTCGTCAGCTACAGATCTCACCAGAAGTCGCGAAAGCGACCTAAGAATGGAGATAACCATATAGCGGTCTTTCGTGTAGTTGAACAGGGACAGCAAAATTTGGAAATACAGATCGTCTTTCTTGGCAGGCGCGATGTAGGAAGATATAGCCTCCATGAGATCCAATACGTAATGAGTCAATTCATTGAAGAAAGAAGCGTTTGATTCGTAAACTTGCCAACTCGAGTCTGCCTTTGCAACAGATTTAAACCTCTGCAGTACGTGAAGCACGAAATCTTTAATATACTGATCGGATACGAGCACCTGAACAGACTCCGTATCCTGTGCCAGATTCCTCAGAATCAATATACTATTGAGACCCGTCTGTAGACGTTCCAACGATTCACTGTCTCCCATCAAAGGCCCGTCAAAACGTTCAATCAGAGGCTCCATCTCACGAATAAACTTTTTGAAGAGCGGAAGCAGTTCCGGTAGATCCTTTAGGCTGATCATATAGGGTGCCTTGTTGCTATACGCCAGGTATTTCTTCAAAGCCCACTTGACTTCTTCTGGTATCCCACTCATGATGGCCATTTTCATCCTGGTAAGATCATCCACACCACGACTTGTCTCTCTGGGCAAATTCTGGAAAACGACGAGGTTGCCCAGCGAGTACTGCAGAGACTTGGTAGTCGCTCCTGTTGTCACAGCACTAGACTGGTTTCTGGTCACTTTGATTGGAATCGGCAGCAAGTTCATAAACATGTTACCGTTGCTGGCATCCTCCTCGCTACGAAAGTCGTCGGCACCGCCGGCACCGGAAAGTGGAGTCTCCACACCACCTTGTGGGGTAGGCGAATTGACACTGAACGCACTCATAAGCAGACGGATAGCACTTGTTGTTGTATAATGAGCTGTCTTCCCAGATGTTCAACCTAGTTCAGTCAATGTTTTCTATGTCTCTACTTGTCCGAACCGGTGATCAACCGGACATGTCATAATGTGTCCGATAGATCGCCTGAATTGTCGGACACTTTAATCCTGTCCGGAAAATCAGCGGATGAGTCGGACACGCAGACAATTGCTAAAGCAATCGCGCCAATTAGCAAAAAAAGGAGTCGAATTCTTGGGATCACCAGTGGCATTGAATCACGGTGAATAGTCCAGGTTTCAAACATGTTCAGAGCAGCTCGATGTGCGGCGTTAGATCAACCACTGGGATGGGGTCCCTTTTAAGGGCTGCAATGTTTGAGGTTTTGCTCTGGCCACCACGGGCAAGGGGGGGGCCAAGACCTACGGGTATATAAGCACTGGCTTGTGAGTGATTGAATCGTGTCTTGTCGAAAAAGGTGACAACTAGTGAGCAGCAGGTAGTATGAGATTGGGAGTTGTATCGTTATTTGCGCTTGTTGCTGGTGCCTCAGTGGCAGAAAATTTCGAAGTTGATTTTGAGGGTTGGACCCATAATGACCTAAAGCAATATGTGCAGGATCACAGTAAGAAGCTCGAAAACCTGGGATCGAAGACTATGGAGGAGTTGAAGGAGGAGTTGGCTGAGAGATGGCAGAAAAATGCCCAGCCAAAGCCTTGGTGGCAGATCTGGCCAACCCATCAGGACTCGTACCTGGGTTCTAGCGGTCCCAGCTCGTCTATTTCGGACTGGCTGTTTGATACGTGGTCTCGCGATGATCTGAAAAAGTTTCTAGATCGCAATCACGTCAAGTACGAGGCCAATGCTTCAAGGGACCAGCTGGTCAAGGTAGCTAAGGACAATTTCCATCATGTTTCTAAGAAGCTGGGCTGTTCGGGGTTCTACCCTTCAGAGGAGTATTTCAGCGACTGGAGCGAGTCCGATTTGCAAAATTGGCTGAAGCAGTACGAAATCCCATACGACAGGATAGCCAACGACAAGGACGCTTTGCTGGACAAGGTCAGAGAGAACATCTATCATGCATCGCAATTGGCTGAGGAAAGAAGATCGGAACTTTTGAGCTCGCTGGACCTTGCCAACAAGCGGATCGCCGACAAGGCGGGCAAGGTGAACGACGACGTTTTCAACACATGGTCCACAGAGAATTTGAAGCAGTGGTTGATTTCACATAAGGTGGCGGTGGACGAAAAGGTGGCCGACAACCGTGACGAACTGATCAAGCTTGCCAAGGGTCGAATCAATGATTTTAAGGACGATATCGAGTGGTACACCAACTACATGAAGAAGAAATCGAACCGTTTCATCAACAAGACGCCCGAATATGCGGCATCTGTGTGGGGTCAAACAATGGGCAAGCTTGGTGGCCTCTTGTCGCACTATAAGGGAAAGACCGGTGATGCCATCAACGACACTTTCCTGGTCGGCCTAGATAGCTGGTCTAGAGATCGTTTGAAGACGTACTTGGACTTGCGTGGCGTCAAATACCATTTACTCTCCACCAACAACGAGCTACGTAGGCTCGCTGTTGAGAACAGGAACAAGCCTTTGAGACGTTTGCAAGAAAATTACGACAAATTGACCGAAGGTTTGGCTTACGACAATGTGAAGAACTGGGCTCAGGACAAGGCAGAAAAGATTCAGGATTCGAACGCTTACAGCTCTATGTCCAACAGCATCGAATCCATGAACAAGGAAACACAAAAGTGGGCTAGCGATTTCACAAAAAAATGGTCCGATTCGCTCTCGTCGTGGTCGGTCGACGACCTCAAGTCCTACTTGAAGAGTTTCGGAGTCGACACCTCCAGTTTGACGAAGGACGATCTTATCAAGACCGCCAGGTTGAACACCCAAATGTTCTTCGGGACGTTCAACGAGCCGTGGTACTCTCGGTGGTTGTATAAGGCTCGCTTCTACTTGACACACCCATTCCACCTGTTTGCATGAAGCCTTGACTGCCGCGTTAGTCAGTTAACCATTATATAAATGATTTGTATGCGAAACGATGATACGCTGGATCACCCACTACGGGTTCGATATCCTTTGCTTAACTATAAAGCTACTTGACAGGCATCAGCACTGTAGACCCTGGGAGACCTGGAGCTAGCGTAGTGAGTTGCAAGATGGCGAAGTATGCTTGGTATACAAGAGTGACCGACGCTATCCATCGGTTGACTGTTTTGACGATTGTTGGTGGGTCCATGTACATGGCTGGTGGTCTGGTTTATACTCTTTACAAAAATGGTACCAAATATGAGAATCAAATAACACAGAAGAAGGATGAAGCCGGTGAGTTGAGTCAAATGGAAGGTGCTGCTTCATCTGCTGAATAAATTCCCGGGGGTTCTGTTTTTCGCTTGTAAATAACATACATATTTTATCAAAGTTTCTTAGGCTTCTTCGATGGGCCAGTTTTGGAAAGAGTTGTCTTTCTCTTCGGCTTCCTCCTGGGTTTACCGTTGTGGTGCTTCATCTGTTGCTGTAGTTTTACTGCCCTATCTTTAAGCGACTCAATGACCATGGGTGAAGACGGATTGATCATGATGACATCTGACTCCTGGAAGGACTCGCCGCATTTGGGGCAGAATTTCTTCTCTAGTACTTGCAAGGAGCTATTTGGAAGCATGTCTCCACATGGCACTAGGTAGATAAGTTTTGCACCTGTTTCGCCAACGATGTTGTCGCCATACTCGCATATCAACGAATCGCCTTGTTCCTTGAGACCACGAAGCTCGACAACGTCGTCGAGTTTCCTGATGTGGGAAAACTGCGAAATCTGAACTTGGCTGTAGTCCTCTCTTCCCGGCGTGAGCAACCACTCTAAGATAGCTTCCTTATTGAACAGATGGCCCTTGCAATCACTTACAATGGGTAATTGCAGCTTCTTGTTCGACAGCCGACAGCACTTCCATTCTGAAACACCTTTAAATTCGGCCATATTATCATCTCTGGCACTGTGGCCTGTGTCAGACAACTCCAGTTGCAGTTTCGTCACTCGACTGATTGTTCCACCATCGTTCTACCTCATGACAAGCACTCAGTTAGTAAAACTGTTCCTGCAAAACCACAGCATCTATAGACGAGTATCATACTCCCATTAAGTTCTCAAATCATTCACACACTTCCTCTGGTCTCTCTATAATAAATCTTGTCATGTTACATCTCTCATGTCTTGAGAGCGATGAGATGTAAATCACTTCATCAGCGTTACCACTAACCACAGCAGGCTGAACAAACATGTCAAACAGATACGATAACCGTGAGAATTGGTATGTAATACATCAGATCATGAACGACAATTCAGCAACGTTACTAACCTTTTGAGCCAGCCATTTTTACTCCAAGATCGGTGCTTGTAGACACGGTGACAAGTGTTCCAAGAAACACATCCGGCCTTCGAGGTCACACACCATAGTGATGTACAACATGTTGTATCTACCCCCTAGCGGACTGGCTGACGCCAAGTTCGACGAGTTTTACGAGGACGTCTACATCGAAGCCTGTCGGTTTGGCCCAGTACGATCAATGGTTATCTGCGAGAACGCCAACGACCACCTCAAAGGGAACGTTTACATCCATTTCGAAAACGAGGAAGAGGCACAGAGGGCCAGAGATAACTTCAACACCCGTTGGTTCGACGAAAGACCTGTCTACTGCGATCTGACCCACATTACAGACTTCAGAGACGCTATTTGTCGGAAACACGACATGAGAGCGTGCGAAAGAGGCGATGAATGCAACTTCATGCACGTCAGAAGACCTTCCACGAAGTTGAGAATCGATCTGGAGAAGTCTCAGGCCAAGAAGTGGCAGGTTAGAAGGGCTTAAGACCGTTCTAGTCATGTCATCGAGCTTTACCGCGTCGTTGGAAGTGATATTCAGTTCTTATAAGCTGTACTAAAGGTGGCAAAAGTATCAAGGTAACAACTCATCAGTTGTAACAGTTGAAGAAGTCGAGGTAGCTGGGAATTGTTCTGAGATGGCTGATAGATACTCGTTCTCGTTGACTACGTTTTCCCCCAACGGGAAATTGGGGCAAATCGATTACGCCTTCACGGCGGTGAAACAAGGTGTGACTTCGATCGGTATCAAAGCGACCAATGGTGTGGTTATAGCGTCTGAGAAAAAATCATCCTCTCCTTTGGCTCTCACCGAGACTTTGTCGAAAGTTTCAGCAATAACACCTGACATTGGGGCCGTGTACTCTGGAATGGGTCCTGACTACAGAGTTTTAATTGACAAATCCAGGAAAGTGGCACATACGAATTACAAGAGAATCTATGGAGAGTACCCTCCCACAAAGCTGCTTGTATCGGAAGTGGCTAAGATCATGCAGGAGGCAACACAATCGGGAGGTGTGAGGCCTTTTGGTGTTTCTTTACTGGTAGCGGGTTACGACGAGCACAGCGGATATGGGTTGTACCAAGTGGATCCATCTGGTTCCTATTTCCCATGGAAGGCTACAGCTATAGGAAGAGGGTCCACAGCGGCCAAGACTTTTCTGGAGAAGAGGTGGAATGAAGAATTAGAATTGGAAGATGCGATTCACATTGTTCTCTTGACTCTCAAAGAGTCCGTTGAGGGAGAGTTTAATGGTGACTCCATCGAAATAGCTGTGGTTGGTGAGGAAAACAAAGACATGCTTGGCTACACAGGAATTCCAACAGACAAAGGTCCAAGATTCAGACGACTAACAGCTCAGGAGATTAACGACAGATTAGATGCATTATAGGCCTTTTTCAACACATTTAAGTAATTAAATCATAAACAACAAAGTGCCAGAAGTACACCATCCTTATAGGGTTCTCTACTATACATACTATTTGCTCGCTTATTTGAATGGAGCTTTTAGTGGCGAAATGACTTGTGAAGGCTTGGTCAAGATTCTTGGCTTAATCATCTTTTGATGAGAAGCCCTGGAAGTCCATTCTTGACCGATAGGCATCCGCAGAGATCTCTCGTACTGCTCTCTACTCTCGAAGGGGAAGGGCACGGCAGATGATTGATACTTTTGATTCTTCTTGTTGGCTCTTTCATTGATTATAACATTCTTTAGATTTTTATCCTTTCTCTTGTCCTTAGAGGCCACACCTTTAATCTTTTTGACAAACTTTCTCTTCTTCCTTGGGTTGGCTCCCGCGCCTGCCCAGTCACCCCAACCAGGTAGAGTTACATCTTCCTCTTTATCATCTTCGTCGACAGCAACTCTCTTCTTTTCCTCCTCAAAGTTATCTACAACCTCATCACCAGCAAAAGCTTCAGCAATGGATTTTTGTTGTTTGAACATGAAAGAGTTAGCATGATCGTCAGGATCTCCATAAGGATCGACCAGTTGCAAACGATTAGTATCATTCAGGTCTAACAACAGATCGTCATCCCTCTGGCTTTTCTTGGCAGATTTTCCTTGATGCTTGTCGGAAGCTTTTTCAATTCTTTTGGCACTTTTAGCCAGCTTCGAGCTATCCTTCCCAACAACTGAAACTTTTGAAGAGCGAACAACGTTTTGATCATTTTCATCATCGCTCAAACCAAGCCAAGGGTTGGCCTGCTTGGATTCACTTTTCTCCTGAATCGGCTCTTCAGCGGGTGATTCCGTAATACCCTTCTCGATGACTTCTTTATCTTCATCATTTTCTTCAGCCTTGCTCCTCTTAGAGTCGGGGTCCGATTCTTTAGTTCCTGGAGTATAGATTCTTCTACCTTGGTTGATCGTTACGTTTAGACCATCGTCGAAAAGAGGTTTCTCCGGAATAATGTCACCGTCCTGATCTGATTCGTCCATAGCCCTCAAATCAGCCATCATTTCTTTATTTGACTCACGTTCTCTTGCCTCAGCTTTTCTCATAAATGCCATGTTCAAAACGCCAGTTTTACCGACCGTTTCTCTTGATCGAAGATCCTCTGAGGTGTCGATCTCTTCCTTTTCAATGTCACTTAATTTGGCGTCTTCCTCACTTTCAGCACCTCTATCCAGCATCTTCTGCTTCAGACGTTCGCCCTGCCTCAACATTTCTTCGATCTCTTCTCTTGTCTCCTGGTCCTTAGCCATTCCATGCTTGAACATGTCTTTACTCCATTTTGAGTTTGCTCTATGCTTTAATGTCATTCTTTCCTTTGCCCGGGCAGCTTCCATGTCATCATCGCTTTCATCTGAGAGCTCTGCCAGTTCCCTGTTTTTAAGCATCTCTTTCTTCTTTATACGGCGGTAAGTCTTGGATTTGATCTTCTTTAGTCTCTTTGCCTTTCTCTCCTCTCTAAACATGAGTTCCCTCATCAACCTCATTTCGGCGGTTCTCTTCTTCATCTCTTCAGGCGACATCTTGGCAGTCGCAAGGTCCTCAAACTTGGAATTCTTTTGATCTTCCACTAAGTTACTCTCCTTCAACAGACCATCAACTTTTTTCTGCAACTCGCTTTGAGGCTGTTCAGTAGATCTAGTGAATGCAGAGGCATGATTCTGCTCTCCTCCACTATTCGCAGGAAACGAAAGGTGTTCAGCACGCCTATTCTGTTGCACAATGTCCTGCCATTTATCCAGTTCTTGTTTCGAGATCTCATAAGCAGCCTTACGATTGTGTCTCTCCTGAATACGTTGTGGTAAAGGAACTGCGATAGCAGCGGAACCTTTCTTGATCAATCTAGCGCTAGCAGCAGCTTCCTTGTCTTCAACGACATCCATCATATCTGCAAGGTCCAACTTCATAGTACTGCTGGAGGGTAAAGTATATTCGCTGTCTTTTCCACCACCATAATTGTCCAGCCTCCGATTCCGCTTGGAATCTGTCTGTTTGAGGAGGTCATTTGTGATGGTAGTCAATTCAACATCTTCGTCATCCTCTGAAATTTCGTCAAATGGGTCCTCTTCTTCTTCTTCTTCTTCGTCATCATCATCTTCGCTCGATGATACATCGGAATCCTCTTCCTCAGATTCCTCATCGCTACTCTTCAATTGCAGTTTATCATCTGGATTCTCAGCACCGCTGTCATTTTTCCCCTCCTGTTTGTCATCCATATCCCAAACCTGAGATAGTGGCACGAGGTCAGCTTCATCAATGGATGTATACCCACCTTCGTCTTCTGACACCAAGTCTTTCTTGATCTTCTTTTTGTCTCTAATGGTCTGAGACATCTTGGAGTTAAGCACATCATAATCATCATCTGAGCCAAGGGCCTCATCGGAGTCCAACTCTTCGTCTTCAAACGATTCCTCACCGCTTTCATCATCACCCCTCCCTTGTACTCTCTTAAGAAGATTCACCACATGTCCATTATCATCTCCAGAACCGTATCCGTCTTCACTATCGGATGCATCACCAGCCATCTGTTTCTCAGCGATTTCGAGAGCATTTTGAGCTCTCTTTGCTAGCTTCGATCTGGACCTAGATTTACGCTTGGCCATTATACTTCAGTAGGCTCCAAAGTTCTCAGAAGTGGTCAGCTACCTCGTTCTAGTGGTTTTGAAGTGATTTTATTTCAAGCTCATCGCTTTCTGAAATTTTTTTCTGTATACTTGACTGAAAAAACATCATATAAAGTTAAAACACTATCAATGCTATAGCTCAGCTTGAAGCGGCGTTCTGCTGCTTTAAGCTCTGCTCGTGGCGGCTCAAGCTAGCCTGTCTTATTTTGTCTTCGATGGCCAGCGAATACTGACTCTTCTCCTTTATGATGTTTTGTATTTGCACAGCTTCCTTGTTCAACTTCGCTACCTTATTCTCGTAGAACACAATTGCCTCTTCAGCGGTCTTGTCCACGTAGTAGCCAGTCCCAATGTCTACCATGAACTTCTGATTATCGACAACTTTGCCTGGTAAATACAATGAAGCTGATGCTGGTACCAAGACTTTTTGGTTCGCATTCTCTGGTGAGGATATGGATTTTATATCATCAATACATTCAGCAAATTTGCTTCTGGCCATGGTTAATGCTTGCAGTGATTGACTGAAATGTTGCAGTTCTTGGTCGAACTGTTGCTTTACGGCTGATAATTGCTCAGGCCCCAGCTTGCTAAGGTCAACTAGATACTTAGGTTAGTAAAATAGTCAAGGAGCATCGAAACTTAGAATCCTCACTTACTTCGTTGTGTTGACATGATTGAACACTTCCAAAGATCCTTAAACTAGTTCTCTGACAGGCTATGACCTGCTTTGTAGTAAGGCGAAACTGACAGTTTCGCTTTTAAAGATCAGATAGTTAGCTATGCACACCTTGAAGCGACTGATGAGAAGAAAGAGATGACAAGAGGGTCTGAATCATCATGAATAATACCGATCCTACCTCATTCCAGAGTATACTGGCTGGTGTTAAAAGACTGCGAGAGAAAGAGGGTGGCAGGGAAGATGATGATACGTTGAAGAGCAAGAACGGGGTGAATACAGCAACAGAAGAATCCAGGGCCCTCAAGACTAGCGGAAAAGTTATCAATGCTTTTAATCAGCAGAGTACTGCTAGAAATTTCAGCAACAGGAAAGAAAGTCAATCAAAAGCACAAGCCGGCGTTATTCAAGGGAAGACCATACTGGTGAATACCACACAGAAGGAGAATCCTTTGCTTAATCATTTGAAGAATACGAACTGGAGATACATATCTTCTGCAAAGGGGACTAAAATTTACTACGATTACTTGATTAATAAAAGATCTGTTCTGTTTTTGACATTGACATACCACAAACTGTACGCAGATTATATTGGCCGTCGAATATTGCCATTGCAAAGCAATGAAGACAATATTCTCATATTTGTGGTGGATGACTCGAATTCTGAAGACATCTTGAAAGATATCACCAAACTCTGCATGTTTAAGGGCTTCACACTACTTGTGGCATTCAATTTCGAGCAAGCAGCGAAGTACATCGAGTATTTGAACAGCTAGGACTACTTCAACTGATCAGTTCCATGTTTATTCCCATCTTTGGTCATCTTGGCACTCTTGGTGCCAAATTGGATCGCCCTCTTGGGCTCATCACATATACCTTCGAGAGCGAGCTTATCCAATGCTAGTTTTCTAAGGACCATTTTGTTGACCTTATAGTTGATGGGAAGCTCTTGCGTTGAGAATTGAATCACTTCGTGGTCTAAAAATGGATATCTGACCTCGACACCATTGTTGGCTATCACCTTGTCATCCCTGTTCAAATTTCTATCATGAATATTGTTTATCTGTCTATTGAGCTCTTCTCTTAGCTCTGCAGGAGATTTGTTTGCCAGCTTGTGGTACCCACCGTAAAGCTCATCTGCGCCGAGGCCGCTGAACAGTACAATACCTTGTCGTGGGCATTCAATCAAGTCTCCCGCCGTGTTCCGGGTCTTTCCTGCCCCTTTTGATGCGAAGTAGAATGCAATTGCAATTGAAAGGTCCATTTCGGTATTTTTTGGGTACATCAGATCGATCACTTGATCCCTCTGCTTCAAATATTCCTCATAGGAAACATCGATTTCGATTAGTCTAATGTCGATATCAGGGTATTGATCCTTCAAGACTTTTGCACTGCTCCGCGCCAGTTTTCGGTCAGGTGTATCAGCAGGCATGTTCCCGGTTCTTGGGTTTTCGAAACCTACATTCAAGAGTTCAACAACCTTGCGTGTCACCGGACCTTTTCTTAGTTGTTTGCAAACTAGCGCAGCGATCACTGTACAGTCGAGGCCTCCAGAGAACAAGATCGCTACTGGCGAGTTCTCGATGTGTATTGGATGAATTGATTGGACACGTTTACTCACTGCAAGATCCAGAATATCGTAAAGCTTACTTACCGCATCATCTAGGCCACTGAACTCATCATCCGCTGCATCTGAAACAGTATACTGAGATGCAAGCTGGAGGGAATGGTCGAGCTTTTTCGTGATGGGATCATAGACGTAAACCAGTCCAGCGACGCAATCGATAAACCCACCGATTGTCCCAGTAACACTGGAAACGTACAACTCACCAGTTTCATCGCAAAGACGATAACTCAAGCTTCTCTTACCCACGTTATCTCGACCAAAAAAGAACTTCTGTTTCTTCAAGTCATATACTGTATAGGCAAACTCTCCAGTCAAAGATTGCACAACTTCAAAGACGTCGGAATTGGGTGCCTGTAACTTCGAAACAATGAACTGCGTATCATTATGTTGCACTTCTGTATTATAAAGCTCCCCGTTGAATTGTAATATGTATCGACCATCAATGTCTATACTTTGAGAGGTGAAGGGATCTCTCAGCGAGAGTACAGACGAAAACCACGCAGTACAATGATCTCTCAAGACCCTAAGCGATGAATAGTCTGGACCTCTGGCTTTTATGTAGGGTGTTATTTGATTGAAGATCTCCGAAGTCTTTGATTCGCTGCCCATCTTCAAAGTAGAACCACTAGACTCTAAATGTTCATCAACAAAAAACTGCTGGGCACCCTGAATGGGAGCATAATGAAGCAATATCCCACACATTCAGTAGTGTACTGCAAGAGTCCCTTTCTTCACCGGTTGTGCTCGATGACCTACTGTTTCTTAAGCTTAATGCCTAGATAACGCCGAAAATACCCATAACCTAACAAAACACTTAGAGATAAAGGCAGCATTTAAGTCCCTAGGAGATCCAAAGTGAGTGTCACAATGGAATCAGAGCAGGCACTGAAGGTTACACATGCTGGAGAACAGACGTCACATACTCCGGTCAAGTCGGCAGATGACAACACCTCACGACCTGAATCTCACAAACCTGTGCAAGCCCTGGAGGATGATGAAGAGGAACCGTTTTATGATTTCCAGAAATTCAGCAAGCAATTGCAAGATCCCAAAGCAGAGCCCATAGTGAAGTACACCAAGTCGTTCTTGCGAAACTTCCAAACTCAGCGAGTCCTTTGGAGCGCCGACGAGCAAACTAAGCTTATCAATGACTTCAAAGAGTTCATTTACGATAAGTTTCGTGAATACGAACCGTTCAGGTCTCTGGATGGTCCAAACTTAAGGAATGCTGAGGAAGGGCTAGAGAAGTTAGTGATGGGAAAGCTCTATAACAGGTGTTTCTCCCCCTGCTTGAAAACTTTGGGGGACGATCTCGACGAAGGCCATAAGAGAGACCTGACAAGTGACCAGAAACTGCGAGAGAAGGTGGCAGAGTTCAAATTTGTAAGACCTGAAGATCTTGACATCCCAAGCGCCCTCACGGGCAGACTCTCTAAGTTCGTCAAGCTGTCTGGAGAGGAGCTCAACAAGACCAACCGATTCAAGGCTCCGCGTGACAAGATGATATGTATCCTGAACTCGTGCAAGGTCATCTTTGGTATCTTGCGGCACCACAAGCTCGCCGATAAGGGTGCAGACAGTTTTATCCCATTACTGATCTACACAATACTCCACGGGGACGTAGAGGCTCTGGCGTCCAACGTCAACTATATCGACAGGTTCAGGTACGACGAATTTATCCGTGGCGAGGCTTCGTACTACCTCAACAGTCTCCAAGCGGCCATCAACTACATTACCACGCTAGAGGTTGCCGCACTAGAGAGCTCCAACGGTGAGAACTTCCAAAAAAGATACGATGAGAATCAAGAACTGTTACGCAAAGAAGAGCAAGCCAGAGAAGCCGCAAAAGAGTCCGACTTACCCGCTGCCAAGAAGCCCGCACCACCGCACAGCCCGTCGCCAAGCGACTATATCTTCAGCCCACTCGACGAGGTTACCAACGTCGTTGTCGCCAAGTTCACCGAGATGTTTGCCAGCAAGCCAGAAACGTCTGTCAAGCAAAACGCCCCACCACACGCCCGCCCCACACACGGCTCTGACATCCCAGACATGGACGAGCTTGCCAGGAAGCTACAGGAGAAAGAATTCAAGGAAACGCTGGACACCTTGCAATCAATGTTCCCCGAGATGGACAAAGAGATCATCGAAGACGTGTGCATCGCCAAGAAATATAGAGTTGGTGCCTCGGTAGACGTCCTGCTTTCGCTGTAATTACGAGCTACGTTTCCGCTACCAATTCAAGACGAGTTGCTGCGCCGCAGCAACCTAGCAACCTGCTAATAGTCAGTTTTCTGCTCATTTGATATCTCGTTGAGAACAGGCTGTCGTTACGATATTTTTCACTACGATGACAAAGAAAAGCGCAGAATCTGGAAGAAAAAGAAAGCCAGTCGTATTTGAAAGGTATATAAGAAAGCTAGCTGATCGTGAATCTGTTGAGCCTTGAAGGTGGTGGCATTGTGGCATTGGACTAGGAGGAGTGTGGTTTGTGTGTTTGTCGCTGGAAATGAAGTTGCAGTTTGCCGTAGGTGCGTTATCGCTAGCGTCGATCTGCCTTGGACATCGTGAAAATTCGAGTGAGAGTCGGTCGGAAGTGGAATCGAGGTCGGTGTTCCAGCCTCCGATTGGGAACAATGGCAGTTTCTTTTGTACAATCGATAAGGATGATTTAGTGAGTCCAACATGCGACGTGACCTTTAAAGAGATAAATGAGATCAATGGGAAGATAAGAAGTGATCTAGTCTCACTGGTGGGGACTGATTTCTTCAAATATTTCAAGCTGGATCTCTACAAGCAATGTACATTCTGGAATGATAATAATGGGTTTTGTGTCAATAGAGCGTGTGCTGTGGACGTAGTTGAGGACTGGGACAATTTGCCTGAGTACTGGCAACCAGAAGTTCTTGGTGGGCTGGATAATGTGAACGGAACCACCGGTGGTGAGGACGAGTGTCAGTTCTTGGAGGATCTATGTGATAGTAGCGGCAGGCAGAGTGCTCCAGACATTGATTACTGTGATATTGGTGACTTCAGCAACTCTCAAGCCGTTCTTGTGGATCTGTCTGCGAACCCGGAGAGATTCACCGGTTACGGTGGCCAGGAATCCGCTCAAATTTGGTCTAGTATATACCGTGAGAACTGTTTCTCACCTGGAGAGATGGGCCAATCTTTGGCCAAGAGCGCTTTTTACAGACTGGTGTCGGGACTTCATGCGTCTATTGCCACGCATCTTTCGAATGATCATCTGAACACGGAAACTGGAAAATGGGAACCTGACCTGGATCTGTTCATGGCTCGGGTGGGTAACTTCCCCGATCGTGTGGCCAACGTCTACTTCAATTACGCTGTGGTATCCAAGGCTCTGTGGAAGATCAAACCATATTTGGGGCATTTGAGTTTCTGTGACTCCTACAACCAAGACGTCAAATCGAAGATAATGAACATCCTCTCTCAGCTGGACAGCAATGTTTTCAACGAGGATTTGATCTTTGAGGATGAGCTCAGTTCAAAAGTTAAAGATGATTTCAGGGCCAGATTTAAGAATGTGACAAAAATCATGGATTGTGTTCATTGTGATAGATGCAGACTGTGGGGCAAAGTACAAACCACCGGTTATGCTACCAGTTTGAAGATTCTATTCGAGCTGGATGACGGTGATGAGGCTTCCAAGCAACAAGTCGTCGATAAATTGACGAAATACGAGTTGATTGCATTGTTGAATACCTTTGACCGGTTATCAAAATCTATCGAGTCGATCAATAATTTTGAAAGACTCTACGAGATTCAATTGGCAGGTGGTAAGCTAGCCTCATTCTTCCAGAACAACAACTTTTTCAAATTGTTGAATCAAGCTCATAAGAGTATCAAACAATCGGTCCAGTCCATCAATAGTAGCATAAACACCAGTTCGTCGAAGAACAAAGAGCCGATTTTTGCAGATTTGAAAATGCCCGAGAAGCCTGTTGACAAAAATGGCCAGCAAATCGAAAATAAATGGAAGAAAGCTTGGAGAACCGAAACCCATAATGTTCTAGAGGCTTTCAGGTTCATCTGGCGCAGTTACATCGACTTGCCAAGAAATGTATGGCATCTGTTCCTGTCGACCTCCAACAAACTATGGAACAAGTTCTTAGGTATCCAATATCTAAGTGAGGAGGAGGACGACGTCAGCTACAAGCTGGACATAATATAGAGTTAGCGTATGTATTGAAATGAGATAGATTGTATGCATTGTCATGTCACTGCTGTTTGGATTTTTTAGACTTTCCCTTAGTCGACTTGGACTTCCCACGTTTGCTACTCGATGCAGGCGCTGTGTCGCCTTCCTCTGCCTCTTCTTCAGCATCAAGTTCGCCATCTTGCTCATCTTCGTCCTCTTCGCCCGCCCTAAACCTCTTGAGATTTTGATTATCCGTACCGTTGAACTGCCGTTTAGCCTCTGTAATCAACTTGTTTGTAGCTATAAGCTCTTCAGCTCTACCTAATTTGATGGGATCATGTCGTATTGCAAATTTAAAATCCTCCAGCTTTAACTTACTCCTTTTCGAGCCCTGTGCCACTCTGAACGCACTTGAGCAGACATCAACCAAGTATCCAGACACCAGTTCGTCGAGGCACTGTACAGTTTCCGGCAGTGGTTGGGCAACATCGCCGTAGGCATAGAGTAGCGAGCTGACATCTTTAGTGAAGAGATTCGTTCTCTTGAGTTTCTTGGACATCTTCGATAGAGGTTCCCCGGGTGTTAAGAAAGGCTCAAGTGGAGTTTCAGAGCCTACTCTTTCTCTTTAAGATCTCTTTGAAGAGTAAGCGATGAACTTAGCTAAATTTCAAAGACCATTGAAAAGTTACTTACAAAGAAACAACATTGAGACTCATCAACACGGCAGTAGAAATCCACTAGAGGGTCATCTAGAGCTTTGCAAATAAATCCTGAGTCGAGGAAAGCTCTAGCTTATCGAGAAAGCTGGGCCTGTGACGGAGTGAATGATCCAGTGCTTGACACAATGAGCGATGAGGAACTTCAAACGCATGCTATATCAAACCTGAGGCGACAGAAGATAGGGAAAAGGGCCAAGACGTTCACAGGTTGCTGGACCTGCCGATCAAGGAAGGTTAAATGTGACCTGCGACGACCAAACTGTGAGAGATGTGAGAAGTCCGGCCTTGAGTGTGGTGGGTACGATATAAAACTGCGATGGTCAAAATGCGTTCAATTCGACATTTATGGTTCACAAGTATCGAATACACCTTCTCTTAGTACAAACGAAGAGCAGCAGTATCGACGGCGAAACATCGACTTTGTTAGATATGGAGAAGAGTATCAGTACTACGAAGAAATGGACAACGAGCTATCAGCTCTTCATAAGCCTCCTCCTGAAAAGATATCAGATGGAAAGACTTGGATAATAAAGAAGTTTGGCGTCTTTAGAGGTACCGAAAAGGTCGTTGAGCTGCCGAAAAGAGCAAAGAAGCGACTAGCCGTTGAATCCGAGCGCTCGAATCAAGATGGCAACACAATTACTGATACTGCCACAGAGGATGCAGGAAGTTTTGATTTCCTAGAAAACGATTCTCTATTCATGAAACTCGCCACTGGTAATGAGTGGATTTCTAAAGAGCTGGAGGATGACGTCCTCCTGTCCACAGCGGCGCTACAGGGATTCCCAATAACGAATCTGCCTCTTTCTTCTGCATCGACTACGATGACTACGCCACTGGATCAGGAGTCCCACAAACTGGGTATCACAGACTGCCAGCCTGCCACATTCAATATCAACGACTCTGCCGGAGAAAGTACTACAATGCTGCAGAAGGCGCTAGAACTCTTATTTGAGAAGAAAACACATGAAGAAAGTCACGAACGACCTTACAAATTGGATGGTGACCACGACATAAGTTCTGGCCAACCAGGTCAGGAAAAAATAACAATTCATTGCTCGCCCTACGGGTCGACTATGCCCTCCGTCGCTATTCAGACAATTCCTTCAACCTGGCATGGCCCCGATATTTTCAGCCAAGGTGTAATAAACACCCCATTTTCAGGCCCACCCACCACTGGTTTAACGATTCACGGTCTTACAAGGTTTTTACTGGACTACTACTTTCGAAATGTTGCAGACCTGATGACTGTTGTGGCCTTGGCTACTAATCCATGGAAGACTCTTTACTTTCCACGGGCTTTGCAAGCTGTCGGTGACCTGGCTGGCTTAGGGTATACTTCGAACTCCAGGAATTCCTTACTCAATGCTCTATTAGCTGTTTCGTGCTTCAACTTAAGCAGCAAGTTCTCGAGAGATTCGGAGCAATCTCGATACTTTGTCAATCTTGGGATAGAGTTCAGGAGTCAGGCATCAGGTTTTCTCAAAGTATGTTTGGCAAAAACTGTTAAGAAAGAACGGTATAAGGACGTTTTGACAGCTATCCTATCAATGAACTCGATAGATGTCGTATGGGGAACAATGGCTGACTGTCAATATCACTTGACAGTGTGTGAGGATTACATTAAGGCTAGAATGAGAAGAAGACCTCGGATCTCGGAGAAGGCAAAGACGCTACATAGACTTTTCTCTTTTCTGAAATTGATCCAAGACAGTACCAGTCTAGACAAAGTGAGAGAAGAAGAGATTACCATCTACTTCTCTCCAAATCGTGCTAACTGTAGCGACAGTGTGATGGCGGAGAAACCAGAAGCGCAGATTGAAGGATGTAAAGAGACTGGAACGTTCAGGAAACAATATAAAGAATCACTGGATGAAATTGATGGAAAGATAAAAATAGTCGAGAATATGGAGAACGCAAAGACCAGTAGCGGGGCGAATTACAATATGCCGATGTTCGCAGATGTTATTAGTGAATCTTGCTACTCGTCAGACCAGAAAAACTCCGAATGCAACATGCTCAGCACTGACGACCTCTATGGGTTGCCTAAGTCATTAATTTCGCTGTTTTCAGATTGCGTACATTTAGCAAGGCATAAAGAGTACTATAAAATTAAGCATATTGCCCTTCCTTCAAAGTTTGTTACTCTACGTCGGAAACTTGAAAATAGGTTAATAAACTGGTCTTCCGAGTGGAAGTTCTCAAAAGAAGACTCTGAGGAGTTCATTAATGACACCACCGAGGGTGTTTACCACCATACTATGAGCTTCTACAACAGCTTGTTGATCTATTTCTTCACGATGATCGAAGAGCAAAATCACACAGACGTGCAGTCATATGTGAACAAAGTTTTATTCCATCTCACATCTATACGAGAGCTGATCGTCTCCAAAGGCGTTAAGATAGTGCCCTTGATGTGGCAAGGGTTTATAGCCGCTTGCGAAAGCACCGAAACTGAAACTCAGCAGGAGTTCAGAAGGTGGGCAGCAGGTCTGGCTACGAATGGTATGGGATCGTACTGGGGTGCGCGGCAAGTAATGTTTGAGGTTTGGAGACGTCGCTCAAATAATGAGGGCGGTGATAGCTGGTACGATGTGTACAAAGACTGGGAAATGAATCTTATGCTTTCTTAGACGTCCGAACGTCAGCTGCGACTAGAGAAAAGTGAAATCTGGGCATCGGTCCATAAGTAAGCTTGTTTACGGCACGATAGCAAATAAAACACGCGTGGCATACTGTATCTCCGCAAGGATGGCATCAGTTTGGACATGTTTGACTAGCTCTTGATCCAATTTTTCCAGCAAATTTTGACATGACGACGGGAGCGAGGGCGTCCATCATTACCCAATGCTTCTGCATTTTCAGTGTTGAACATTACTCAATTGTTCAACACTGAAAATGCAGAAGGATTTGCCAAAAACTCTTGAAGATGATCACTTTTTAAGCCATGATAGGCAGCTATCTGTTCTGCCTGTTTTTTACTTGAAGCTCGTCCTGTACCAAGAACAACACTGAAGCCTTCAATCATACATGAAGAATAGAATGTTTGTAAACCTATGGCTTCTGTCTTGTAGTATGGTTTGCAACCTCTTGGACCCAGGAAAGCATACAGCTTTTGCTTCCAAGAAGAATCGACTGTAAATGATTCGACGCCATCGTCAGTTTGGCTAGCTTCTCTGATTGCAAGGTTTTGTGACGCAGATGGAGTTCGTGATTGCACGAGATGAGGTACCAAAGCATTGTGTGGGTCAGCTCGTGAGGATTGTGGAGATGATGTCACAGCAGGTGATGGCTGAGCTTGAGAACTTAATGGTGCATGCGCAGTTGCAGTTCTGAAAGAATTGGCGACGGAAAAGGGGACAGTTGAGCGAGAATGGGTCTTAGAGTATGGCCCAGATTGAGCGAAGATGTCTTGAGTTTCTCTGCCAGTAGGAGTTACAGCAGGATGAACTTGAGTAGGATGTTCAAGTGATGAATGCTGTCCGACTTCTGGACTAAGGCTTCGTGCTGCTTTGACCTTGGCAGCGATGTCCTGGACAGAAACATGCTCGGTAGCAGCGCCTGTTTTTCCAACCACTGAGTCCTTGCTAGAGGCCTTTTCGCTAACGACAGGTTGGGGTTGGATGCCACCATTTCTAAGAGCGGTAGTCACAGTGGACACAACTGTCTCTCTCAAACTTCCGAGCAACTGCTCAACGATGTCTGTCACTTGAGCCTGGCTGACACCTTCACCTGCCTTCTGAGACTTATCAGCAACCTCTGAAGCGACCGACAATCCATTCTTAGATCCATGGGCCTCACGTTCTCGACCTGCCTCCTCCCACGCACGATCAGCAGATGAGGAAGGGTTTTGCTTACCTGCTTGTAACTCAATTTGATCCTCGGATGAAGCTTCATTTTCGCCGCTATTATCGATGTCAGATTCAACAGGTGCCGGTACCTGTTGACTGGACACTTTGAGCAGAGATAATCCCACTCTAGGTTGCGTGAATGAGATATCGTCTTCTAGCTCATAAAGAGAATATGTTTTGATTTTGGTCGTGTCAAGAAGAGCCTTCATCGCGGCACGCTGTTCAGCCTCCCTGATGCTTGATCCTTCTCCAGTGGCTAGGGAAATGTCTCCGAGCTTCACTTCAATCTTGAATGGAGACGATGAGTTCAATCGATGGTACACGAGCTGCGCTCCCGCTTTATTATGCAGCAGAAGCGATGACAACTCGTGCTTTGCATTCTTATTCATAGGATCGGCAACCATTTGCGAGCCCATCTCATTGAAGATATCGCTCGACAACTTTTCAATCCATTCAACAACATCTTTGAATTCGGTGGAGAACCTATCTACCACCAGAGCACCAACATAGGCCTCAAAACAGTCGGCATGATACTTCGAAGCCTTATCCTTAACCTGGTTAACTCTTTTAGGAATATTTGCCTGAAGTCGCTGGTCGAAGCCGACTTTCTTGCACCATTTGACTAAGTTCACGTTATTCACAATCGCACTACGCATTCTGGATAAAGCTCCCTCGTTGGCATATGGGTACCTCTTGTATAAAATGTAGGAGACAAGCGCACCAACCCAACTATCACCCAGGAATTCAAGCCTTTCATTCGTAGCCACAGCCTTATCGATTTGTGTCGCGTGGGCATTCATATTGACGCAGCTCTTATGAAGGAAAGCAAGATTCTCCAAAGATGCACTTGCAATCACAGGATATTTCACCAGGCTGTCGAAGAACTTGGCATCCTCCTTGAATTTCTCTGATTCATACGACTTTAACACCGTTGAGACCAGCTCGCTTTTCTTCAAGTATGTTGTCACATCTGCCACAGAACTAGAACCAATTGCCCTATGCAGATCGCCGGATCCTTTTGACAGTTCGTCTAATTCCCTTGGTGTAAAAGCATTCTCTTCTATTACCTTTAACGCTTCACATAGGTCTTTTAGGGTAACTTGCAGTTTGCTGTACCTCCTCAACAAAGCTTCCGGTTCACCTTCAAGTTGCTCTTTCATTCCTCAATAAAAGCAGCAGCCAACACTTGTAGCTTGGGTTATTGACCTTTTGACTACTACAGTCTATGGCTGTATCATCATCCTTCAAATCAAGTAGACTGGAGATACTTAACTAACGAACAAGAGACCCAGAGGCGATTGCACGTGATGCCTGCTAGAGACCATTTAAACTGGTATAGAATTCATCGTGACTGTCTATAATGTCAAGCCCATATCAGGGCTTCCCGACTGAAAACATGCTAAACTATCTGTCATATCCCATAATTAAATAATTGCCAAAATGCAGAGTGACCAACCCTAACCTTGCTTTTGCAGCACATCAGAATGGGGAGAGCCAATGTTTCTTTCATCCATATGTCGCAGGATGATCTGTCTACGTCCCAATAGAGCGGTAAGTTCAACTCTACGCTGACAATCGGCCCAGTTGTGTGCTTGAATAAGAACAATCATGAAAAATGCTTCAATAATCATAGTAGGCGTATTGGCCAACAGTTGACCGGTAGTACTCCAATGAAGCACTGAAGCTGCGATAATCAGTCCAATGATGACTAGAATGGAAAACACAACACTCCATTGGCTCGAACAAAGTTTGTTGATCCATGTGGAGATCCTGAAGTCAAGGGATCTTTTGCCGCTTGGTGGTTTACCGTTAAACTTTTCAGGGCAGCTAATCCCCAAACTTTCAAATAGATCCATATCATCCTGGGCAACAACCTCGTAATTTAATTCTTCATCTCTGACAATACGGTAGTAAACCTCTCTGATGACGAACCCGTCCAAGAAACCAACTAGACCTGTGTAAGTACCGATAATCAGCCACCAGTTGTCATCCCAGTCCATCAGATTACCAACGGCTAACCATGCAACGACAGCTCCGATGGCAATGACTACACCAACACCTGTACCGATAACATCGGCGTAAAAATCGATTATCATTTGACCCCTTGCCCTCGTAGGTGAAATGATGGTGACGGCAGGATTTTCGCTCTCAATGTCTCCACTTTCGGCCCTCAGTCTTTCTTCAATTTCTCTATCAGCGTCAAAGATTCTGACAACGAATTTGGTGATAAATTTGTCATGTCTCGCTCTAATATTTTGCAAGAACATACTGCTCACCAGGAGCACGACTGCAGTGGCACTGTTGATGTACAATTGCCACGTACTGCTGAATTTCACCAGATGAGGGTTACTACCAGTAGTCTCCCCCGTGTATGGTGGTTCGTTGTCACCGGGCTTTGGAATAACACCACAGATGATCCAGATAATGATCCCAATCCAGAAAACAATCATTACTGACAATGAACCGATAACCACACTGAAAATGTTTGACAGTTTATCGTACCAATTTTCCACGGGAAGCTTACCGCTGATATTCATGTCACCGATTGGCGTATTTGAACCGACCATTTGTAAGTCCTTTATCTCATCTTCTTGTCCAACGAATTTTATCTGTGCCTTCTGAGCAAGTTGCTTGAACGACGCAATCCTCGACCTGATGACACCACAGATCACCTTCTGCTCGTGTGCACTGATCAATTGTTGTCTCATCAACAGCGTGTCCCAGAAGTAACACTGAAGCGATTGACCATCTTGCATAACGACTTGCCAAACAGTAGGCCCCTTGTAAACAATACCGAGGATAATCCAAATGATAAGAATAACCCACATCGCAAAAAAAATGTACTCTGTACCGGCAATCCACACCAGGCGATCCAGGATCCGGTCCGTTAAATCCTTCTCCAGCCCCGTAAAACCATGACTTGTCTTGATCCAACCATTCTCATGCACTGACACCGTGCCAAAAATATCACTGCCCTCGTCGATGGTCGACACAAATGACGTCTGTTCCTCGTGTGTGTCCTTCCCAGCCTTATTTTCCATCGCAACTTTCGGCACACAGATCGGAGCTCGCTGGTGGATATCTGGCCTCAAACCCGGGTTACCAAAGAATCTTCCAATTCTTCCCATATCAACTTCTGCCTGACCTCTTCCGGTCGGCAGCCCATTCTATCAAAATCAACCTTCAGCCTTTTAAGTACAGCACAAGGACTCTGATATCAATTAATTCTGGGTGCAACTGTCCCACTTTCACTGCCACTTGGACCATTAATTCTCATCCTACCTCGATATTTTTTTGAACACTGTCATCTTCACCATCTCGCTGAAAAAGTTCAACTGTTTACCATAACGACCACTTGCAAAAAGAACCAACTTCGCCGAATTCTTGACCACTGCGCAGAAACGCGCGCAGCGCGACGCGAATAGATCCAACTTCGAGCTAAACGAGCAACGAGCACGCGATAAGCAGCCAATAGAACGCATTGGCTGCTGTTTGCAAGGCATTGAGCACAATTGGAAGTGTTGGTACGACCCAAGCCTGGAAGGGAAGCGAGCGACAAGGTTCAATGTCTGTGCCGAGAGATTTCTTTGCTCTTTTGAGAGCAGAGCCGCTGCCAGTCGTGCGAAAGTTACCCTTTGGGTATATGACACGCGATTAGGACTTTCTTGGTGCCCCGTGTGGAATGTAGGCAGGTGTCTCGTGTTTGGTGTCTAAACGCACGCGGGTAGAAACGCTGGGTGTTCTCGAAGCGGAGTACGATTTGCACCTGCAACATGATGGTCAGGGTCCACGAGCTAGGGTAGTTCAAGTGTAGTTTTTAGTAGCGAGATCATTGGTAGTCTGGAACGCAGCGGCTTGGTTTATTAGCAGTGGTCTTCTTGTTAATTAGACATCGTAAGGTCGATCAAATGTAGGGTCACAGATCACGAATGGGCCTGCCCCTTGATCAAGAGGTATATAAAGGCTTGTGTGGTCTCAGGAATGATCTCCTGGGGCTAGTGGTGGTGGTGAGATGCCGTTGACGAGAGAGCAGTTGAAAGAGATCGAGGAAACGCTTATTGAGCTGGCTACGAAGCAGGTCGGCCCGCTAATCAAGGGACTGTCGGGAACCAAGTTCGACTCGTACGAGGACAAGGCCAATAATGTGGATCTGGTGACCGTTGTGGACAAAAAAGTCGAGAGTATTGTTAACGATGTTCTGACGAAGAAGTACCCAGACTTTGAGTTCATTGGGGAGGAAAGTTACATCCCGGGAGAGACCAAGATTGGGAAGAAGCGCACGTTCATTGTGGATCCCATTGATGGGACGACTAATTTCATCCACGGCTATCCATACAGTTGTACCTCGCTAGGTCTCGCTGAAGACGGCACGGCGGTGGTGGGAGTAGTGTACAACCCGCATTTGAACCAATTGTTCCATGCTTCCAAGGGTAATGGTGCCTTTCTGAATGGTGAGAAGATCACTGTGGCTCCCAGAGCTTTGACGCTGCAAAAATCTGTTGTTGCGATAGAGGCAGGTTCCGAAAGGTCGGAAGGTCCGAATGGTAATTTCGACAACAAGATGATCACGTTAAAAAACTTGCTCAGCGATAAAGGTGGTTACATTCACGGTGTAAGGAGCGTCGGCAGCGCTGCCATGAACCTGTGTTACGTGGCAAATGGTATGCTAGACGCTTACTGGGAAGCGGGTCCCTGGGCGTGGGATGTGTGTGCCGGTTGGTGTATATTGAACGAAACTGGTGGAGCAATGGTTGATGCTAACCCCAAAATTTGGGAGATCCCGCTGGATAACAGGTCCTACTTCGCAGTTAGAGGTGGGTGCACTCCAGAGGAACAAAAATGGTTTATAGAGGCATTCTGGTCGCACGTTGAAGGTACCATGAGATTTTAAACCATGCTTTCCCTTGTGATATTCAAGAGTATTGAGATGTAAAGGATATATATGTTACAACTAAGTACGATCGTTACTTGTGGGTCGGAATTTCACTGTTGTTAACGGTTCATGATTTACACTTTTTCACTTCGATCGGTCCAAGTGAAAAATATTGAAATATCCAAAGCTCGAAGAAGCATAGAAAACTGGAACTGCACGAAAGTGTATGGTAGGAGTGGTTAGATAGGTCACATATGTTGAAAAAGAACCACAGTGTGGCTACAATACTGAGGGCATTCAACAGTACGCTTTCTGTGGATTACACAGCAGCAGAAGCGATCAAGACAAGCAGTCCGATTGCGCTAGAACGAGCCCCAGGTGGCATTTCCAGAGGTGATGAGAGATCGATACGAGTTGTACCGTCCACAATACGGGACAGACTAAACAAACTAGAAGGTCTCTACACAGTACCCGACGTTAAATACAAAAGTCATGCGAAAGAGTGCGTTCCCACCAATAAACTGCGTGCAAATCTGAGAAAGAGACAGCATATCAAATTCCTCGTGGACGTAATGATTCAAGACCATCTGAATGATAAGTTTATCGCTCAACTATTTCACGAAAAGGACATTTCAAGATCAGAGTTCTCAGTCTTCATCAACAGATTGCTGCAGGAGGGCGATTTGAAAACAAAATTGTCAAATATCATACCGGATACTGTTCATACTGAGCTACTGTTCAGATTGTTTCAAATCTACTGTACTCATGTCGTGGGAAGTCAAGAAGGAAAGCTTACAGTTGGCGAGCTGCATGATATCAATTTATTCATCAAAACTTTCATAGATGAAGCACAGCTTGGTAAAGCCCAGCAATGTCTTCAGTTTATCCTGGATCGTCAAGGCTTGCAGCACACATTGAACTCGGGTGACGTTTCAACGATTATCAATTTCCTAAAACTGAGGTGTGGTGCCGTAGTGACGTTTTGGGAAGCCAGTCATTGTAGCAAGCGTATGCTTGGTCAGAACAGTTCCTCGTTCAATGCTCCCAAAGCATTCAAATCGTGGAACAGCCAAGATTCTTCCAAGGTTCTCTCCGTGCTTCTGAAGGATAAATCGTGGTTGAGAAGAAATTCCACAGCCCTTGATTCAGCCATCATTTATTCATTATCTAGTATGGGCCAGATGAAACATGTTGAGCAGTATATCACGCTCAAGTGGGGGGTTTCGCTTGAAGGAACGGTTGAAGTAAACAATGCCGTTGCACCTGACGCTGGCACCCTGATAGCGATTCTTTCATCATTTTGTTTAAAGAATAATGATATTTCCAAGGGCCTCACCTTCATCGACCAGCTATTGAAGAAATATCCGCAGATAAACCTGGAGACTCTCTTTTGGAGACGATTATTGCAATTGAGTTCACAAGCTTGGGATAAACGGAGGGACAAGAAAGGCCAAATGTGCCACGGTAGCTGGGATATAATGAAACAGTGGTATGACGGAAAGGGGATCAACATGTCTTATGATCACGGTACCTTAGAGCTATTATACCAGCTTTTTAAGACCTTGAACAACGGACGAGAAGCGATGGAAGTGATCAAGAGATTTTTTGGCTCGGTATACGCAAAACAAAACTATCAAATTGCAGGTGCAGAGATGATACTTCTTCTAAAATTCCAAAAATTAGCCATCAGGACCATGGCATTGAAAGGAAATTACCACAAGCCCCTCCAATTCATCAAAGAATGGCATGTTGATGAAGTAAATCAACAACAATTACTCCAGTACTTCACGCGACAACGTGAGAAGTACGCTCTACGACGGGAGAAAGTGAATGCGAAACGAGATCAATTACAAGCCCAGTACGATGCGATGGAAGAGGAAGATATGCTACTGGGTAGACTATGGTGAGCCCTGTATATATGGATCGAGTGTATATTGCTACTGTTAACTACGCGATCACTTCGAGATCGTTAACGAAGACGAACCTCGACAGGCACCACCAACCATAGCGGTACCACACCAACTGGGACTCGTGTGCGTTTGCCATCGATGCAAACGCCAAGACGTACTGTGGGAAAGTATTTACAAAAGACAGACGCGGTCCCCGTCGTTTCAGAGGCGTTCCAAGATATAACTTTAACACGTCGTAAACAAACCCGCAGTACTTCAACAGTATGTTTCCACGATGAGAGTTAAGGATCAAAGCCCTCTGACCAGGGTGCGTGTCCAGAATTTGCTTCACCGCATGGTGACAAGCCACATGATTTGGATGGCCTGAAACGCCATGGTCATCAAACGTCAGAAAGACCGTCCTGGCGCCACCTATAAAGACCAAGCTCTCGACGCTTTTAGCTACGGATCGCATGTCCCACGTCTCATTGAACCCATCAGGGTAGTCAAGCTGGAAAAGCTCCACTTTACGACCACTGCTGCCCAAAAGCAGCCTCAAAGATTTCTGCAATTCCACTTCACGAGTGGCACCCAACGAGTCTGCATCGCCCCTCGACAGACATACCAAATTGAACCGCACACTCCCAGGAAGCAAACGGTCTAGCTGCAAGAGAGCTGGCGAAAAGAACATCACCTCGTCGTCAGGATGTGCAATGACCAGAGTCACCGAGTTTACTGGATCGGAGTTTAGCGTTTCCTGCTGAAACCATTGCAAGCTATTACGACTGCCGATCCTGGCAGTAGAGGCTACATAAAGCAACCATCCAAACAACACCAATTTGACCACTTTGACCACGAAACACGATATATTCATCCCTTGGTAGCACATTGAACCCTACGCAACTCATCACTCAGCAGCAGTTGAGAAGGGTCTTGACGGGAAACCTGAAACCAATCTGAAACAGGACCGTCCGGTGCACCGGTACTGACCGGACAACGGAAACTCGGCAAACGTCCGGTATGCCCCTTGTCCGGAATTCCCCTCGACTTTCCGGACGCACCTACAAGTCCGGACCAATGATCGATCCCGAGTTCGGCGAGCTGCCCAGTCTGCGGGGCAGTTTGGCAGCCGTGAGAGGCGGAAAGGAAGCCGTCTGCCGTCTGGAGAGCCCAGCTGGGCCTGGAGGAAACGTAACGGCTAGTGGCAGTCAGGCCAAACTATTGTGTGTGTGGGGCCAGGTCGTGTCTCGATGGAGTGAACAGTTAACTGGATTGTCTCTGGGTCAGTAAGAGAGACAACTGGCGTTAACAGAGCTCTTGTTTGCCTCTTCGTTTGATTTCTTTTGGCACTGAGGAGATCTGATTAGTGATGAAGGACGAGAAGCTGTTGAATGGTGGTCCGAAGTTTATACGTACGATGGGTTCGCAGGCGTTGAGTGGTGGTAATCCGTATTCATCTGGCGTAGTTGATAGTCAGAGTCCATCGATGTCACAGTCTCCAAGTGGTGGAGTGGAAGACAGTCAGAATGGGAAAGGAACACGAAGTATGAAGAAGGCAAAGAGTCCGTCTGTGGTTTTGGAGCAGACACCGTCGCAGCGTTTGCCGCGACTCAATACAGAGCTGTCTGAAGTTCCTAGCTTCACGAGCGTAAGTTCTATGGGGACTTCGAATCTGAGAGTGGCTCAGGCGTGCGATAGATGCCGTTCGAAGAAGACCAGATGTGATGGTAGAAGGCCACAGTGTTCTCAGTGTGCTGCGGTTGGGTTTGAGTGCAAGATCAGCGACAAGTTGTCCCGGAGAGCGTTCCCAAGAGGTTACACGGAAACATTGGAAGAGCGCGTTAGAGAGCTCGAAGCTGAGAATCGGAGATTAGTGGCACTGTGTGATATCAAGGAGCAACAGATTCATTTGGTGTCGCATTGCTCGCCTGGGAAAAAGAACCCGAGCGGGGGGGATCTGGAGTCGGATGAGCAAATGTTGCAAGAACTGCGGAACGCCAATGGTGGTCAGTTGAGACTCTCGTCGACAAACCTTTTTTTACTCAACAGGGCTAGAGATTCGCAGCAGGTGGCACCAGGTGATGAGTCCGGTAATCACGCTTTCGAGGCCCAAAGGTCACAGGACCAGCAACACCTGAAGAGACACATGTGCGATGGCCTGCACTGCAACGATAAACTACATTCTAAACCAGTTTCTACAAATTTGAATGATCCGACTTGTGTATCGTTTGAGCAGGACGAAGCTCCTGGGCTACCGGCGGTGAAGGCGTTGACCACGATGGCCACGAGAGAGAGAAGTACACAACTGGCCACTTTGGTTGCACTTTCTGTGCTTCGGTCTACAGAGGAGATCCTCTTCATGCCACAACTACTGGCAAGAATCATGCAGATACACGGGTTCACCTCAAAGCAATGTCTTTACACGGTGTCCTTACTGTCGTCTTTAAAGAGTCACCTGCCGGCCCCACAACTTTTGAGATGGGACCAACTGGATTGTTTGAAATCCACCAATCTATGGGAGATCGATAATTTACAGACCTTTTTCAAGAAGACACTCAAATTTAATATATTCGGCGAACGTTCAACTAATGATAATGATGATGACGATTTGACAGAGTGCCTGTCTATGAGTGAAATTGACGAGTTAGTGCAGTTGTTTTTCGAGTCTTGGTCAGCTCATATACCGGTGCTGAATAGAGAAGAGTTTTTCTCTTATTACGAAAAACTGAAGAGCGATATTGAGACACAACCTGGCTTGTTTCGAGACGATTCCAACGTGTTTCCCAGAAGGAATAACATTATCAGTTACAAAATTTTCGCATGCATACTTTTCACGGTATGTCAAATGGGTTTATTGGTAAAGGTTAAGAAGGACAAAATCACGGATCCTAGCTCCAAGTATAATAAACTCGTCTCCTACTATCATAGAGCAATATCATTAATCCATTTGAATCCCTACTTCAGTATGTTAACGACGTCATTACAAACACTGACGTTTTTGTCTTTAATACTCTTCTATTTCCTTAATACAGGAGATGTGTCAGCTGTCTATGAGCTGCGAGGTCGGGTTGTGTCAATGGCTCAGCAAGTCAGGCTGCATCGTTGCCCAAGTGCTGTTTTGAGTGGTTCTGGATCAACTATGGAGAAAATGGAACAAGGTGATAGACGTGTGTTGTTTTGGGGGATTTATTATCTGGATGTGTTCTCTGCTTTACAACTTGGGGTTCCTCGGTTAATAAAAGATTTTGAAATCGAGTGTGCATTACCAGTCGCTGAGAATGATCATAAAGAGGTTAGCCTTGCAGGTCAAATGATCCGCTTGGAGGGACACGTTAGTCAGTTTTCTCTGGCCATGATAAGGTACGCCAAAGTTTTGGGTAATATTCTGGATACTATATTCAAAAGAGGAATGACGGAGTCGATCACCAAAAAGCTCGCACTGATCCATGAAAATGCTCTAGATAACTGGAGACGTGGCTTACCAATTGGGCTTACATTCGAGATAGATGTTAACGGTACCATTAATATGGAGAAATTCAACAAGCTGAAAGAAGATTCCGGTATGGATGGTAAAATGGAGAACATGGTTTTGATATTGTTCTATTTCTTGGCCAAGTGTATGATTCATCTGCCTGTCATTGCAACGACCCGCTTATCGTCTAACGAAGAAATCAACGGCGATTGTAAAGAGGAAGACTTGGCTTTACAAGAAAAGCGTAACGATGCAGATGGTGAATTAGCCGTCAGGTCATCGTCTTCATATGTTTTGTTGCAGCAGGCAACGAACACGATGTTGAACATCATGAACTCTCTCAAATCAATTTATCTCCCTTTACCAATAAATGTTTCTCGTGAGAAGGCGATATACTCACTGATAAGTGCTAGGGGTTCGTTGGAATATATAAAAGGTGGAGCGTTGTATCTAGATAGCAAGTCCCTCTTGCTAGACGTGGTAAAGACCATTAAAGAGGACCGCAAGTTGGAGATCCCAGGGGTTATATCATGGCATAGTTTGAAACTCTTGGATATGACGATTAACCTTCTATTGCAGCCTCCAAATACAAAAGTGGAAAAGTTGGACAAGCTACTTAAGAAGACTCTCAACTATTACAACAAACTGATGGGTCAACCAGTGCTGAGAACTCCATCAGGAAAGCATGAGATCACCAAAAAGAGGAAGGGCATCGATGATAAGCTTTACTCTGGGTCAAGTACCGAAGACAGTTTTAGAACGAGCAACTTGACTCCAGTAAGTTCCAAGAGCGATGACAGTCCGCAGGGAAAGAGAGTCAAACTAGAAGAGGACACTGAGAAGCAGTCGATTTCAAACCAAACAAGGCCTTCAAGAGATACGGCAGCTCCAGTTTCTACTCAAAACGCGATAGCAGAAGCTCTGCAACTGGACCCTGTCCTGAGCAGTAACATCCTCAGCGACACAGACCTGGCTGCATTCTTTGGTGGCCACATTCCTTTGGCCAACAATGGCGCCAGTTCTCAACCTCTGAATTTGGAGGTGGGTGATTCCAAGGCTGGACCACAGCTGAACGACAGACATCGCCAGACGGATCAGAACGGGTCAAAGATGGCTCTAGATGGACTGTTCAAAGTTCCAAGCAGCGCCAATTTTCTGGCGGACGAGTACTATCCCTCTGGTACTTCTCAACTCAATCTGGCACTTCTTGGAGGGAACCTTCACAACTCTGCCTTTGGTTCCAGCAATGCCGCCAGAGTTGAGAATGCAAAGTCAGGCAACCTGTCATCTCTGAATGATCGCTCCAACATGCACATGCCAAGCGGCAACCCTTCTGGTTACAACAATGGTTCGATGGCCGCTCCCGGGTTCAACTTTTCGGTCGATGCGTCACTGGGATTAGCCCCATTGCTGGACTGGTCCCCAGATATAAGCGGCCACCGCAGCCCATCCAAGACAATCAGCAACCACAGCGACCAAAGCGGTATGATCCTCGACTCTACAGCACACCACGAAGAAGACCAGTCTGCCAATAGCAAGCTCCCGAGACAAAGCAGAGCCAGCTTTTCTGCCTCAAACTGCCTTGTCCCAGGCGATATTGATAACGCCGACGAGTTAGGCCAACCGATGTTGACGGTCGGGTCCCGTAGAGGCCCCAGACGTCGCCATCTGGCGTTCCAATCGGCTCAAGCTCAAGAAGGCGGTCTGCCCACAGCCCATATGGGCCGTGATCAGAACCTAAGTAACTTATTCTACTGGCAAAACTCTAAATAGGTCTTAACTAGTAGAGTTTCAGCGTTTTTAGAGATCTCTTTGGTCGACGCGCACAAAACGGACTTCTCGAGGGCTCTTAAATCCAAACACACAACACACAACAAACAAGTCCAGATCAATAAAAGACTTTGCAAGCCCAGGCAGACCACATTTACGGCACACATCAGTAGCTGTCGAAGCAATCGTGTCTATTTCGTTTGAGAAGTTGTTCCAGTGTTTGGCGGCTACCGCGGCAAGAAGGGGCACTACCACAAAGGCCTCTCACAAGAGCAAGAACAGCTCATACGACTTGTCCAAGGTCAATACAGGGCAGGGCAGTACTATTAAAGAGCTAGCAGGTTGTTTCTTCCAAGAGCAGCTCATTTCTTTTTCCACCTCGAAGAAACTCCAAGATCCGTGATCACTAAACAGGCGATATAAGTTGTCTGGGGTTGCACAGTTGGGTCAAGTTGATACAACACTGTGGAATTGACCTGAAAACCTGGACTATCTTCCAGGGATTTGGTTGGAGCCGTTCGTTCTCAAAGGAGTAAAAAAACTGGTAAGGGCCAAACAAAAAAATCATCACCAAGTTCGTGTGTGAAATTCGTGTCAGTGGGCAGCATTCTAAAAAAAGGACCATATTCATAGAAATATTTCAAGGAAGAGGTTAGCAGCAAGAGAGTCTCTGATAGCTAGAATTGAGGTGATAAACGAGCTGGAAGGTATTGGGCAATGCACTCCAAAGGCAGTGGGCAACCGAATCATCAGCAACCACATCCGCACAGGGAATATAGCGGTGGCGGTCCGGGCAAGTCGATGAATACTCAGGTAGTACACCCACAGATGGGATCTATGGGGATTCAATTTGCGCAACCTGTGTTCTATCATGCTGGACCTGTAATGAACGCACCTCCAACTCCGTTTGATACAGCATACGGTGTCACATTATTGCCCAGTCATCTGTTGATGGGGTCACCGTTCATTTCTTCACCTGATCTGTTTCAGCAATCGCACCACTACCAGCATGCAAACCAGCGCCGTCAGGGCTATAATAATTCCAAGCTGTCTTCTGGAAGAAGCTTTGGGAAAGTAGCACAGGCCGCTTATCCTGCACCTCCGACTCTAAGCTCTCCACCAGTGTCAAGGAATGCAGGCTTCCCAGTCAATTCTCGTGCGTTTGGTCGAAATAGCTATTCTAAACCCATCCAGACTGCAGATGCTGCTAAACTTATCGAGGATCCATTCGTTTTGACTTATACTATCCTACCGAAGGGTAATGACGAGTTTAGGACAAGATCTTTACTGCTCGAAAACCTTAATGAGTCGATAGATATACACACCTTTGTTGCCGATCATACGATATCTGCTCCAATAGAGAGTGTTTATCTGTTTGAGAAGGAAAAGAATAGCAAAATGGTCTCCATATTGTTGAGTTTCTTCTCACGCACGATCTGTCTGGATTTTTATAACAGTGTGTTACAAAGGTATTCAGAGTACAAGTCAGATCTCGACTCGAAGAATCTCAGCCTAAGTTTTGTTTCATTGCAATATAAAATACCGGGCACGCGGCCGGAAGAGGTCGATCAAGAAGATGGCACAAAGTTGGATGCATTCAATATCACCGCTGCAGGCTCTCTTCGCTATGATATTATCAATAGAGGTGCCGCAAGATCGATAGCGGTAACGTTCGATAAGATTTGTTCGAAGGAGGATCTCATAAATGAAAAGTTAAGCCTGCTTAAATCAAAGAAAAATAACCGGTACATCTTAGAATCCATTGATCTGATTACTGCGAAGGAGGCGACAAAGAATTTCCCAAAGAATTACGCCATTTTAACCTTTTTGAACATCTTCATGGCGGTTGAGATGTTAGATTACATGAGACTTCATTCGCAAAAATTAGGGATTACTGGTTGTTTCTTCGTTTCAGTTCTGACGCAATCAGCAGATGGCAAAAGACGCAGCGTCTCATCTTCATCTAACGGCAAGTCTTCGGAAACCGTGAACACGAGTTATAGAAACAAAAATGGCAGCCTGACAAGTTTGGAGTCGTCTCCTTCCTTAATTTCGTTAGATCCAGGAGCTGACGAGGTGTCCAGTAGATTGGATGGAAGTAACTTGGAAAAACATATGCTGGAAGTGATAGCATCGCATTACGAGGACGCCGCTTTTCAAGCTCACGAAGATCACTTGCCTAACGTGACAATTACTGAGGCGGCATCGATGGAGTCTCAACTATACTTGCCGAGACCGCAAGAAGTAACCGTGAATGAGATTCCTCTACCGTCTCAAGACATGGGTTTTAGTGAGGAAATGGATCTCTATCACAGTGGTCAGCAATTAAATACAGCACCGCGCCCAATGCTTCACATAAATTCAGTGTCAAGCGCCCCAGATGCCCATTATATGTCAACTCGCAGTGCCAATCGAGACAGTCACATGAGTAAGCCAATAACGCAAAACTTGCAACGGCACTACGCTACATCAGCGGAAATTTCCTCTTCTATGGGAGGAGGAATCGGTAATAGGACGATATACATCGGTAATATTCATCCTCGCTCGAAGGCGGAAGATATATGCAATGTCGTACGTGGGGGTATATTGCAAGGCATCAAGTTTTTACCAGAAAGGCACATCTGTTTCATTACATTCATTGAAGCAGCGTCAGCAGTTCAATTCTACACTAACTCTTTTATCGATCCAATTGTACTGCATGGTAACATGTTGAAAGTAGGTTGGGGCCATCATTCGGGACCTTTGCCAAAATCTATCGCGCTAGCGGTGACAGTCGGGGCCAGTAGAAATGTTTACGTTAGTTTGCCGGAGTTTGCTTTCAAGGATAAGTACATCAATGATCCCCAATACAAGGAATATGCAGAAAAGTTTAAACTTCCTTCTGAGCAACAATTGCGTAAGGATTTCAGTTATTACGGAGAAATAGAGCAGATCAACTATCTAAATGATGGACATTGTTGTTGGGTGAATTTTATGAACATATCGGCGGCAATCAAATTGGTAGAGGAAGTCAAGTATGATGGTGGAGGTAAAAATCGAGAATTTTTTGACGAACGTTATGAGGGACTAATTATAGGTTATGGAAAAGATCGTTGTGGCAATGTTAATAAAAATTTGATTGCTGGGAAGAACTCAAGGTTTTATAAGAAAGTCAAGAAGCCTAGTTTCAACATTAGGTTGAGTAAGATGGAAGCCGAAAGGAGGCAGCATGAAGAAACCTTGAGGAATCAACAAAAGAATAACAGCGAGAAATTACTCCAATTTGGGTCGCTAGGGATCACTCTAGATCGTGATGCCAATCAGGAATCGGATGATGAAGAACTTGTAGGCCCCAAAGACAATAATGACTTGGTGAAAGAATTTCAAAAAGCTGTTGAAGCGGACAATGGTGAAGACTCAGAGCAGGAAGAAACAGAATTGTTTAAACTAAGCAACAGAAGTCAAACGTCAGAAGGTTTAGGGATCACCGAGTCTGCTGAAAACAACGAAAACAATCAAAAACTAGATGATCTTATAGCCGCCCCACGCGTTGACGAAGAAGGCGATAGTTTTACGAAGTCTGATATCTCCAGTGAGATCGAACTTATTATACACTCGCCTAAGGATGATAAGCAAGACACACAGTCTTTCCAGCCCAAAGAGAGGTCACTGAAGGAAAGTGCCAAGCCTGGTAGGCGTGAAAACAGAAACTGTGCAGTCTATGAAGCCTCCTCTGGGTTTTCAGGTTTGTCACTGGAAGCCAATCCACCAATGGCGCCATCAACGATAGGTCGCAACTACTCTTTGATGTTCAAGAAGCAGTATAATGATGAAAGACTCAAGGGAGATATGGACGAATCGATTACTAATGAAGCTCGAGATGTATCTGACGACGCCACTGAATTTAACAGGCGTCGCAAAGGGCAATCAAAAAGGCGCCACGGGAAGTTCATTCCGGGATCTGATGTTATGGCGCAATATCTTGCCCAATTACAACATTCATCCTTTATTTACGCGGCAAATATTTTAGGTGCTTCCAGTGAAGGTGATAGCTGTTACCTAGATGAAAACAGAAGCTCGTGAGAGGTGAATCGTGTGCACTCCACCAATTCAATAAAAAGTATCATAAAAGAGGCCTAAGTGATATCTCATCTGTAGTTTTACGTGGTACGTAATTGAACTTCAGTTAGACCGTAGTACTGGAGGGTTATAGATGATGTTTCCAACTAGTTTTCCTGAAGGTACCTTGGGTCTGTAAGACTATCGCTTACTTTCATTGAGCTTTGCTATTTCAGATTCGCGCACTGTGAATTGAATCACAACTCAATCTCTAGGAGTGGTCAAGTTTCGAGTCTTGGTCTTTAAGCCTTCGGTCTTGCTTCTTCAATATAAGCATGTAAATAAACCTGACAGCTTTTAAGGCCCAGCTCGTCCAAACGTTAGATCTTTGCGTTCATAATGCCATAGATGAAGTAATAATTACCTTATGTACCCTCTGAATAATTTGATTGATAACATCGTGGATTGAGCAAACCTTATCACTGTGCTGAGTTCTTCTAGCTCCAAAGCCCGATATAAATTTTTCCAAAATGATATATGACAGCATTATATCAACTGTCAGTTATACCTACTCTCGTCTCTTTTCTCTTTCTTTGCTTCCGATCTCTTTTAGATCGTCGTCG
This sequence comes from Torulaspora gathmanii, assembly GCA_030580195.1. Classification (NCBI taxonomy): domain Eukaryota; kingdom Fungi; phylum Ascomycota; class Saccharomycetes; order Saccharomycetales; family Saccharomycetaceae; genus Torulaspora; species Torulaspora gathmanii. Next base: position 128,680 of record JAKTSM010000012.1, on the reverse strand, counting down.
CTAGGTTCGTAAATATGCCATAACGTATAGTGCGGTAGGCCTCCGACTCTGTAACCCATTTTTTTGACCATTTTACCGAATCCCTCCGTCTCAGCATGATTTTCGAAAGTGAAAGCAGGAAATTGGATTCCACGTCGGAACAGTTCAGCTCTCGCTAAAATGGACACTCCCCCTACACCATCCAAATCCACCACTTCATCGGGGTTACCATTTGCATCGCGGAAGTACGCCAGGTGGCCCCTCCAGGTTGGGTATTCAGCATACCCTTCCACAATGACATCATCCTCATCTAGTGTCCGAGCCAGTTCAAGAGCTTCGCTTGATTCTATCCACGAGTTAAGGTCATAAGGCTGTTCGCCATCAAGGAAAACTGGTAGGGGTCTCCACACGTTGGGCACCATAACGTCATAGCCTTTGGACATCAGATCTTGAATGACCGAGCCGGGACAAAGTTCGACATCGGCGTCTCTCCAGTAAACCCAGGAGTGGTACGGTTTCAGAGCGTTGGCTGTCAACCAGTTCCTGGCCCTAGCCATCAACTTCCTTCTTAGTCCCTGCACTTTGACCGCATGCCTATCGCTAAATCCCTGACCAATCTTCTGACCAAAGTCTTTCTGAAAGATCTGCACAGACCTGAACGACTTGTCGTAATCCCTGTGGAAAGGTGGGCTGAAAGCATCTTGTACCCTCTTGATGTAATTTTGATCCATGTACTGCAAATACAGCTTCTCTGTGCCCTTGTTTCTTTCCTTCTCGTCCCTCTCCATGTCAGCGAACACCTGCGATAATGTACCATTCTGCAATTGTCTACTGAAAGCAATCAAAGCATCCAACGTATGGTCACCTGGCGAGCAATCACTGACTAGAAATGCCAGATCTATAAGCTCGTGTGGGTAAGTAATATTCATCAAATGTTTGAACATCAACGGTAATACGTGCTCGGCGTCTCTCAAGGGAACACACAACAGGACATGCTCTTGGTTGTCAGCACCATTTGCAGTCCCAGAAAAGTCTCTTAAATCGTACTTCTCAACTGTAGAATCCAAAAGCATGGCAACTTCTTTTTCGAACGTTTGCGATTCTTCTGTAGTCATGGTTTCCTGCCCAAACTGGTTGATCTGATAATGGGTCACTCCGTTATCAAATTTCTTAATCACTTCAGGGTCAAAGTCTTCGAAGTCATAATCGTAGTACGCCTCATCCGATAAGGTTATTGTCTTGTACGCCTTGGTCAATGATCCCAGTCCTGACGAACCGCTCTCTGAAGAACCTCGAACCAAAGTACAGATAATACGGTATACTAAGAAGAAAATAGCCACTACCAAAACCCAATTCGCTATTCGTTTCTTTCTAGACCCACTCATCCATCTTGTGTTCTGTTTTGGACTGAGTTTCGAACGGGAAACAGGCAACTGGAAGTCATCATCGTCTTTCCTCTTCTCCCCCTTGGGACCCCATAAGAATGACATTGATTTGACCGGAATAACTGGCAATTGACCGCTAAACCACTCTACTTGGACTAGGTGTTCTCTTGTCACCTATGGATGTTCGCTCTTAAAGCTGAAAAATTCTGGCAGGGCTTATGGTTGATAGAAACTTCTACTTGTTTACGCTTAAATAGAGAATAACCAGTAAAACATGCTCAATGGCTGCGGCTTGCGATCGGGAATACAATATCAGGCTTACAGAGTTCTGCTCTGGAGAAAATTCGGCTCTGATTGCGTTCTTAGGTGGCCATTGGCGAAAGAAACCTTGACAAAGTGCAAAAAAAGTTTGATGAGCCTTCAAAAATTTGTAACTAGCCCGGTGGTTTCGGGCCTGAACCATTCCGTCTTCAGATTATCCCACGTCATTTTAGCGACTGCCTGTGCTTCTTCTTCTGTCTTGGCACACGCTTCGATGTATACCTTTAGCTTAGGCTCTGTACCAGAACCGCGAAGCGTGAACCTGACGGTCTCAGTGTTATTGGATCCCACCACTTTGGCACAAGCTGTGATCATCTGGGACTTAGGATCAACGGGCAGAGTAGGAATATTATGCAGTGTGTCGGATTGATAACCCTTGGTCAAATCTCTGAAGTAGGTGATCGTCAACTGGTCGCCCAACTTGTACGGATAGGGATCATGCGCCTCCAAGCATCCGCTTCTGATGTAGTCAAAGACTTGCTCCGTTTTGGATGGGTCGTCGACCACATAATAGCCGTTGTATTCCTTGAAGACACCATAGTTGGCGTACCCGTCTTCTAAGATCGAGGACAAAGTCTTTCCACAGGCGAGCCACGTCCTGTATGCCTGAAGAAACACCACTGCAGCAGCTATCCCATCCTTATCATGTTCCATCGCCGGGAACATATAGCCGATCGCCTCTTCAAACCCGAATGGCACGTAATAGCCCATTGCTTCGAGATCGTAAGCGCGATTTCCGATCCATTTGAACCCTGTTAAGGTCTCTATGTAATGGAAACCTTCAACCTCTGCCATTTTCTTGATCATTTGGGATGACACGGTTGAGTTGAGCATTGCAAGCGGGTGTTTCTCTTTAAACTCAGCATCTTTTGTCTGATATTTCTGATACTCATACAGCGCAAGCAGGAATCCTATCTCATTACCAGTCAATTGTCTCCAAGCACCGCTCGAAGCGTCCTTGTAGCCGACTGAGAACCGATCAGCGTCGGGATCGTTGGCTAGCACCAAGTCAATCTCGTTATTGTCAGCTAGCGAGACTGCTAAGTCCAGTGCACCTTTCTCCTCAGGGTTGGGAAACTGCACGGTAGGGAAGGCTGGATCCGGCACGCGCTGCTCCTTGACGCACAGGTAGTCCTCGTCGACGTTCAGCCCCATCGTCCTATTAACCACTCTCTGAAAAATATCGAAACCGACACCATGTAACGGCGTGTATACAAACCAGGGCTTCTCGTCCCCCATACCGTCAATGACTGCCTTATCGATCAGCATCGCTTCAATCTTGCTCTTATAACCACACATTAAAATCCCACTATCGTATACCAGCGTGCCACTCTCGTGGGCCTTTTCGAGCACTTCGTCCCACTGCCACGCTCTAGGCCACAGCTCCAAGTTCTCGTCGATACTCTGAGCGATCCCACTATCGTGAGGCGGAATGATCTGACACCCGTTCGCATAGTACACTTTGTACCCATTGTCCATCTTCGGGTTGTGGCTTGCGGTCACCATGACACCCACAGACGCTTCCAATTCATTCACAGTAAAAGGCACCAGCGGCGTGTGCACGAGCCCTTGGTCCTTGTTCAACAGATGGACTGTGAAACCCGCCTCAACAAACGTTGCGGCCGTTGCCCGTGCAAACTCCCGAGAGTGGTATCGATGGTCGTGTCCTACCACTGCCACCAGCTTCTCTGGGAACTTCCGTGCTACATACCGTGCCAGTCCCTGCGTCGCCTGCAACACCACCACTGTGTTCATCCTGTTGTACCCGGCCTCCATCCGCGCCCGCAGTCCAGCTGTACCAAACTCCAGCCGTCTTCCCAGCCTTTCCTCGACCTCCTGCCACCTCTCAGCCCTGCATAACTCCAAAACCTCGTCTCGCGTCTCTTTGTTCCTATCTTGCGCTAGCCACAGCCTAACAAACCCGGCCAAATTCGAGGGTACATCTTCTAACAATGCTCGATTGTCATCGCCAGCCATCTTGACCATCCAATACCTCTGGCTCTCACAATTCTCCTTTTCGGACTTTGTCTTGCCAGCCGTCTTAAAGGTTTGGCAGGGCCCAGATAACGCGAATACTCGAGCTTAAAAGTGAAAAATTTTGAACAGTGAACAGAACAGTTAAGCAGTTTTATAGATCAAAGCTGAGTCTAGCTAGCCTGGTCGTTGGATAAGTGGTTGGATTGGCGTTTAAGAATGACAACGCCTGTTTTTTCGCCGGAAGTTTTGCCCTATCCCATCACAATCGACCAACTGATAGCGCCCATTGGGAGTCATGTCGAAAAGGGACAGAGGCTGTTTGCGTTCAAGTTCTGGTATATGGTGGAGATAGCTGGGGCTCCTGAGGATGGGGGTGCTGGGCAGGGGAAGAAGCAGGTGCGGGAGTCGATTGAGTTCTTCGAGGCTCCGTTTGAGGGTAGTCTGATGAGCTGGAACGTGGACGTTGGTGACGAGATTGCAGCACCTAACCAGAGCATCTGTGAAATATTCCGACCCTGCAACCATGACATTGTGTATGGTGGCCTGTGTACGTTGTGTGGGAAGCCTGTCGATGAGAGCGAACAATTCACGGGGAACCTGGCTATATCACATACGGATGTGAACCTAAGGGTGAGTAGGCGGGAAGCTGCAGATATTGAGAACTCATTGAAGGTACGGCTGCGTGACAGCCGGAAGTTGGTTCTGGTGGTGGACCTGGACCAAACGGTGATCCATTGCGGCGTTGACCCGACGATTGGTGAGTGGAAACGAGACGCATCAAATCCGAACTATGAAACATTGAAAGATGTTCAGTCGTTTGCGCTGGAGGAGGAGACTATACTGCCGTTGCTGTACATGGGACCGAAACCGCCCGTGCGCAAGTGCTGGTACTACGTTAAGGTGAGGCCCGGACTGCGAGAGTTCTTCGAAAGAGTAGCACCGCTGTATGAGATGCACATTTACACGATGGCCACCAGGGCTTATGCGCTAGAAATCGCCAAGATAATCGATCCAGACGGGTCTTTGTTTGGAGACCGTATTCTGTCGCGTGATGAGAATGGTTCAATAACACAAAAGTCACTGGAGAGGCTGTTCCCGACGGATCAGTCGATGGTAGTGGTGATAGACGACCGTGGCGATGTGTGGAACTGGTGCCCGAACCTAATCAAAGTGATTCCTTATAATTTCTTCGTTGGTGTCGGGGACATCAACTCAAATTTCCTGCCCAGGCAGCAAAATACGATGCTCCAGTTGGGAAGAGGTTTGCGTAAGAAGACGCAGGAATCTGATGAACTAATAACGGATATCATGGATACAGAGAAGAAACTTCAGGAGAAAATCGATGAGGAAGTAAAACGACAGGAAGAGAAACTGAGCCACCAAATAGCTGCTGGTGAAGAGACTGGGGCTCCTGAGTCGAAGGAACAGTTGACAAAGAAAATTGAATACTCAGCATCTCTTGAAGTACAGCAACAAAACAGGCCTCTGGCGACACTACAGAAACATATGCATAATCAAAGACTCTTGGTTGACGATGACGACGAACTGTTCTATCTAAAGGAGACTTTGGCTGAGGTCCATAACCAATACTACAAAGTTCTCGAGAATAAAGCGGAGGAAGAGGCGGATATGAAAGTTCTGATGCCAACGATGAAGAGCAAGGTCTTCGAGAACTGTTATTTTGTCTTTTCTGGGTTGATACCGTTGGGTACAAATATTAATAGGGCTGATATCGTACTTTGGACTGGCATGTTTGGTGCTCAAAGCTCTGCCGAAATTGACGAAAATACGACACATCTTATTACAAGAACACCGGGTACATACAAGGCCCGTATTGCGAAAGCATTTAACGAAAATATCAAGATTGTTCATCCTGATTGGGTTTTTGAGTGTCTAGTCTCGTGGAAACATGTTGACGAGAAGCCATACGAACTAATAATCGAGCAATCTGCAACAGATGAAGAGTTGGAAGATTACAAGAGAAACTTGGAAAAAAAGAGTAATGCATTAGCGGAAACTAGAATGGAGGCAGTTATGAACTCCGCAAAGAACGGGCCGGTAGACTTATTTGCAACTGGAACTTCGTGGTTGAATGACGACGACGAAGAAGAGATTCCCGAAAGCTCGAGTGATGATGAAGCAGGTGATGAAGATAATGTAGTAGAAGGAGATAAAGTAGACGAAGATGTGAAAGAAGAAGAGCAGCATATGGCAACCGTAAGTACAGAAGCTTCTGAGCAGTCAGTGAAAAGATCACACGAGAACTCAGATGGAACCCTCAGTAATTTGGAGACATATAAGAGGGCGCATATTGAGGAGTCAAATAATCCAGAGGAGAGCGATTCTGAGCTTGAGGAGGAACTACTTAACGCTTTAGATGAGTAGAGTCCTGGTTTACTGGGGAGAAACGGTAAACTATAGACATCATTCATGTACAATTACAATCCTATGTAAAGAGAATATACGCACCAGGCATCAATTGACAGGTAAATGACAGTCGACTTCCTTGACAAAATGAAGGTGCTGCACACCGGAGATTGGCCTTTTCTTCCACTCGTTTTATGTTGTGTTTTAGCTGCTCAGCCGCTTGGGCTGAATTTAGCTGATTGCTGGAACACACGGCGCTGAGTTATTATTTACTTGACAGCTAGTCTAGAAGACGTCTGTGTGTGTGTGGTGACGGTAGTGTCAGATCGTTTAGAATTGAACCTCTCCTCCATCAAAATCGTCATTATCATTGAAAAGAAAGTCTGTGTTGTCGAGCTCAAGCCCCTCCTCTTCATCATGTTGTGTTCGTTCTTGTGCTCGTTCAGGCTGTTGAAATTCTTTCTCCTGTATTTTTGCTTGTTGCTGATGTCGTTCCTCCACTTTGTCATCCTGAGCAAGTTGTTCATCGGCTGCTGCTGCTGTTTCGACTTCCTTTGTAATTTGTTGTTCGCTTTCTAACTGTTTACTCTCTCCTTTATTAAGATCCTCGCAATTGCCCTCTTTCAATGCCATTTCCGGTCCCTTGGCAGTTTCTGCTTGTTCTTTTCGCTCAGATGCCTGAGTCTGAGTTGCTAGTGATGGAACTTCCTGGTTTGATGTCACTTCCTGGTCAGTGGCAACTGCATGAGTTACAGATATCTGTGGAATCGGAGTGGCATCGTGTGTAGCTACGCTGGTAATCATTGCGGTTGAATTCTCCTCATTTTCTTGCCCTTCATTATCATTATCGCTGCCCGAATAGTTAAAGAAATCGTCAGAGTTGTCACCTAGGTCTAACAAATTGAGATCCTCATTTTGGAGTCGTTCATCGTCTCTGTTCTGTTCTTCTCGTTGAGCTCTAAGCTCCTGCAAACGTTCGTCCCTTGCCTTTTCTGCAACCCTTCGAGCTTCTTGCTTTGTTTCTTGTAACTGAGGAATACTTTTCACCAGGCTATACAGCGATCGCTTCAGCATCGACTGAATCTCTCCATTGATATGTCGCCTGTTCGCGTTTTCTGATGATGCTGAAACAATTAGATTGGAATATTTGATGAACGGGTTTTGCTGTAGATGCAACTGTTTCTCCTCATACTCAATTACCTTGCGTCTCGCCAGTTCGACACGATTGCGCGCGTATTCTTCAACACTAAAGTTCGCCTGTGGTAATTTTGATAGGAGATCGGATGAGCTAGAAGCTTGCTTTCTTCTTCTCTTGTGCATATTCCCGTAAATTGCCATGCTTTCTTTAAAAGCAAGTTCTTCATCCGCGGGACTCATTTCAACCTCAGGTACCGCCACAGGTGCATCTGAAGTTTGCAAAAGATGCAAAAGTGCCACTTCAGATTGCTTACCTTCTTCAACTATCTTCCGTCTAATCAAAGTCTCATCCGTGATAGGCCTATTGTACTGCGGAGTAAATCTGTAGGTGTGGTCAGGCGGAAGCGCCGGCAACCACTTTGGCACGATGTTCATTAATGGATTACTTGGAGGCACTAACGCATTAACCACCTCCTGGGAGATTCCCTCATTCTCTATAGCCCCAACGGAAGTTACTTCTCGGAGAGAATGAAGCGTTTCCATCTCACTCCCATAAATCTTACCATAGTGCTGAGAAATTTGCCACTGCAATTCCAGATCCGTGGGAGATATATTGAAGCCTTCTAAGAAGAGCTCTAGATCCACTTTCGCTATCAACTCACGTCTCTGTATGTTGCTCGATTTATGTAAGAAACCTATCATATCATTCAGCTGGTCTTCAATTAGAAGCATGAGGTAATCAAAGGCAAACTTAGAGATTTCTGCATTCATAGGTTTCAGTTGCAAAGCAACGGCTTTGCTCAGTATTCTTTCGCCAGCTGTTTCCTTCACCTCATGGTTTATCTCTTCCAAAGACGGCAGATGAGTCAATTGGATGTGTCGCGAATTGGATGAATCCACCATCACAGATCTAGGATAATACAACACAGTAATTGGAGCTGAGAAGCCAGTTCAGTGCTACGATTGTCAGTATGAACTGCTAGAAAGTAGTATACCGAAGACTTGACTTCATTAGTGTTAGTCGTCAAAAACTACTATCTCAAGCTACTATGGCAGTAAAGATGAAGAACTCTATAAAAGAAGAGCCTAATACCAGTGCCGGTAGTCCTTTGGCACTAGACTGGCACTGCATGGAGCTATGAAGTTCAATGACGCAAATCTGAAAACTATATATGAACAAATTACATAATGCCATGAATTAAACATCGCCATTCAACAAGCTGTCTAAAGCACCTTGAACAGATCCACCACTTCGTCTCAATGCTGCCACGTTCTTCTCGAAATCAAAGAATCCCATATCGTTCAGCTGTCTCAATTGCTGTTCGTAACGTTCTTCTGGAGGTCTATTATCTTGTTCAACGGGTGCTTGCGCAGAACCGCCTAGTAAGGATGCGAGTAGTGATGGATCGAAGGGAGGAGCTTGTTGGCTGCCACTGGTGGCGGCAGCTCCCTGACCACTGTTGAACATGGAGGCGAATGGATTGTTTGCTGGGTTGAACATTGCAGCGAAAGGATTGGCAGCGGCAGCAGCAGCAGCACCAGATGAAGGGCTCGCACTAGAAGGGGCTTCACCAGATTGTGTTTCGGTATTTGTATCACCAGGAGCCGGGAAAGCGCCAGCGCCCTGGGTTGCGCCTCCAGCTCCGTTGGGGTTCATCATGCTCGATAGTTGCATACTCTGCCTGATCATTTGTGGGTTAGTCAACATTTGCCTGAAGAACGGACTCTGCAGCAATTGTCTGGCCTGTGGTCCCATAGCCTGTAGCTGAGGATTGGATTGGATCATGAAATCGATCATCTGTGGGTTACTTAACATTTCATTCATTTGCGACTGGAAGATAGGATTTTCTAGCATCCCCAAGAGATCTTCCTGATTGGGCATGTTGTTAAGTCCACCATCCGGACCGAACATGTCTGCAGAAGGTAAATTCGTGTAACCGGCATACCGAGCGCTGGTGAGATCGCTCAAGGGGTTAAATCCACCGTTCTGTCCCGATGCAATATTGCTTGGCACAGAGCGGCCACCATTGCCACCACTGCCCTGGGCAGGCGTCTCTGAGCTTGTCGCAGCACCCGCCACGCTGGCATTACCACCAGACCTTACAAGGTGGATCGCATGTCCATCCTGCACTTTGTAGGATTCTACCGTTTGGTCGTCTTTCAGAATCTTTCCCGAGTAGATCAGCCTTTGGTTGGCTGCAGGAATCTCGGACACCTTGGCAATCTCTTCCTTGAACTCTGCAACCGTCTTTGCAGGTTCTATAGCGACATCCCACTTGTTTTGACCAGACTTGATTTGCACCGAAATAGACATGGCTCTGAAGACAACTCCACGCACTCAAAAAGCCCCCAAAGACAGCTCTTATGGCTCTCCTAAACTATTCATTTGATCTTGGAAGCCAGTTGGCCCTGTTGTTTGATATAGGTTTGTCTTCGTGTATAGTGATTTTTTTGGGATCTACAGTTGTCCGGATTGAACTGGCGCGATCCGGACAGGTCAGGTCATCTGATCGAGTAACTGGGTTTTGATTCATGAATCTCGTCTAATCATACTGAGACTGCTGCCGGTGGTCAGCTTAACTGGAATCATTCTCTTTGCCTTTGCGCTGTTCTACAAGCTTTTCGTATTTTTTTCAAATAATTGTGGAGATGAGCTGGAAAAAAAAAAAAAAAAAAAAAAAAAATGGTACAGTACGACTTTGGAAGAAGATGGCCTTACTTCTATCATAGCATCTTGTAGCTAACTACTTGCTGACTGTGTAATTACGAGAGGCAGCTGGCTATGGCAAAGACTTTAGCTCAAGGCAGGAAGCCCGGAAGCGGCAGGAAGCCGGGGAAAGGTAAGACGTTACGAGAAGGCAGAAAACCAGGTAGTGGTAGGAGGCGGAGACGTGATAATGAACAGGAAAGTGCAGTACGAGATAAGAGCCAGAGTTTGATATCTTCTAGGGATTTGGAAGCCGTCGATGCCCTGCGGGAGCTGAACAATAGTCCTCCTCAGCTGCAGCCGCAGGAACAGCAGCAACGGCAGGAAACTGAGGTGGCCCAGGAGGCTCCAGTAGCTGCAAGATCTTTAGTGGCGCCAAGTGTTATGATCCCAAGCCTTGCCCAGACAAGCGGACCTGGTTCGTTCGCATTTCACAGCGTGGGGCCCTACATGATCGCTCCGCAATACATGCATACAACAACTTCAGTGACGACTCCGTTGCTAGTATCACTAAGGAACAGCGGATCACCGTCAAATCCTTCGAACAAGCGTAATAATGAGGGTTTCACCAAAGGTAGAAGTTCCAGCGGTGACGACACAACGGGGAATGTTCTCATTCACACAAGTACATAGATCTGCTCATAGGACCACGCACAACACAGCGCAACCGTATACATACTGCTACAGTAGACAGCGTTTATTTAAGTTCACTCGCTCCTTTCTTCCTGCTCATCAAGGTCATTTTTCAGTGAAAAATATCAGATGCCTTGTAGATTCAGAGATTAACAAAGATATCAAATACAGGCATGCAATATGGACTCCTTCGAGGCTAGATTACAGTTCATTCAGATACTGAAAAACTTGCAAAAGTCGCTGAATATCCTGAGGACAGGTACGGACGGCGATCCGCGGTCAGATTCTCCCAGTTTAAGCCGATCTGCGGGCCCCGATCCGATTCAGTTCTATCTAAAGAATTATAGACAGCACTACGAAGATTTCCACCAATGTCTGTTCGACACGATGTCCAAGATGGATCCACTTGACAGAGTCAACATCGTAATGTACTACTCCCGCATCATGTTCATCCTCAAGAGTCGAGAGAGCGATTTCAACACAACAGTGCTGAACCAGCATCTTTTGCCCTCTGTCGATAAGATGTTACTATCAGCACTGCCCGTTAATGATTGGACCTCGATCAGCAATCTAAAATCATGTATTGAGGTGTTTCAATGGCTCAATAAGGTTTGCAACGACGTGGTGCAGTGGGATGATGAGCCTATCAAGTCGGATAATGGTCTTCCGCTTTCAGAATTACAATGGTTCGAAATTACATCTGATTCTACCAGTGTGAGTCAAAGTTTTCAAAACGCCATGTTGTTATTGAAGGATAGGCTCTCAAAACAGCAATGTCTGTTCGAATACTATCGAACAAATGGAATTTGCAATATACCGACCGCCACAACTAGTCCCACAATACTCCATCGAATGGAGAACGAGCGTGAGAAGCACAAGAGGCACAAGGAAACCAATTGGGTGCTGGAGAGACCCTCTGGCAGTATTGTCGATGAGCAAGAGTTCGAAAACTTGTGGAGCAGCGCTCCAAACAATGGGATGACAAAGCACGATTACAGGAACATCAAAGAACTAAATAGAATCGCTAAGCAGAGCTACGTGGTTGGGCCACAGCAATAGTTAGGCTTATCGCTGAATAGTAACCTCGTAACATCATTGTAAACGTGTTCATCGTTCGTAGTCTGAGTCACCAGACTTATGGCATCGCCAGCTTCAAGTACACCATCAGGGTCCAAGCTTGTTGATATCTTGAGATTCAATCGGTATAAAGGTTGTCGAATTTGGTTGTTTGGTTTAGAGAGCTTGCTCGGTATTTCAAGTCGAAAAGGCTGCAAGCGAACCACACCTTCCAGTGCAATTGGGTTTCGAACATTTTAATTTGAAGATTCGTTAGTTAGTTATTTGATGGCTGAGAATAATGGCCAATTGAACTGCAATGGTGCCGGTGTTAGGCAGGAGAGACGATTGTCAAGAAGTAGTGAATACAAGAACTCGAAAGCAGGCCCTAGAAGAGGATCGAAGACTGAATTGAATGCAAGAGGAAGAAAGGTGGAAGCCAATCCACCTCCAACGTCATGGATTAGAAGTGCATCTACTTCAAGCTTGCTGAGACTGAAGAGAAATGACCGGGCGCAGAGTAAGAGTAAGAAGGATGAGGAAATGAATAGGTCTGAGTCCCTATGCAGAGTGGAAACAGCTCTTGCTGAAGAGAGGAAACAGGCTGAGCGGTCTGTTCTCGTGGACGTTTTACCTTCTTTCGAGCTCTACAATTCATTGCACAGACATATTCCTCAGGGAAATATCGATCCAGATCGTCATGATTTCCCACCTTGTTATCAGGAAGTTCAAACTCAGTGCTGTCCTTTACTGAGGGCAAATGACCAGCCAGAAAGCATTGCCTTGGATGTTGCAGACCCTGGCGGTATACGATCGAATTCCTCAGTTTCTCTGACCAATCTGCGCCCACTGTCCACTAGACACTTGAACCTTCATGAACCTCCCAATGCCCTCAATGAAGAGTTAAATATGATCGAGGACGATTTGAACGATTCTGATAATATCAACATCGATAAACTTTATTCTCTTCCAAAGCTTATTACACCAGTTGAACTTGATATACGTATCGCCAAGCATACCATAAAACCGCACGAAAAGCCAGAGGAAGAATCACTGCTCAAAGAATATACCTCAGGGGAAATCATTCATGGTTATTGTGTCATTGAAAACAAGTCGACGCAACCTCTTAAATTTGAAATGTTTTATGTTACCTTAGAGGGGTATATCTCAGTTACTGATAGGCAAAAGGGTAAACGCACACTGAAAAGATTCCTTAGAATGGTTGATTTGAGTGCTAGTTGGTCCTATTCCCACATTGATGTGAGCTCAGGTGTTAAAGTTGTCCCAGGGGATATTGATTTCGATGATGCTATTCTAGGGCTCAATAACAATAGGATGCTGGAACCAGGGAGGAAATATAAGAAGTTTTTCATGTTCAAATTACCAAATCAACTCTTAGACTGTACTTGTAAACATGAACAATTCTCTCACTGTTTGTTACCTCCAAGTTTCGGGATTGATAGATTTAGAAACGGTGGAAAATATGCAGGGATCAAGATCAATAACATCCTTGGTTGTGGTCATCTTGGTATCAAGGGCTCGCCAATTTTGACTCTTGATATGGCTGAAGAATCTCTGTCAGTCAACTACACAATAGATGCTAAACTTGTTGGGAAAGCTAAGAAGACTCAGAAATTAAACATAATGAAGGAGCATCAATATCATTTAAGGTTAATTCCATTTGGATTCACTTCTCCAGTCATTGGTGAACGGGTATCATCTCAGCAATTTCAAGACTTATCAGATTTGGTGGAAGAACGATTGGAAGCTCTGAAACGGGTTTTCGAGAAACTGAAGAACAGTCAACCTATTTCACCCAGTGATGTTCACGGAACAGATATTTGCGGTACAGTGGACGGTATCCAATTAAATATGGAGGAGATTACAGCACGTAAGATGGATCAATTACATCTAAACAATAGGGTTAGCACGCAACATGATCTGTTTAGAAAGCCAGATTTGAAAGGTCGTGACTGTACGGCCGAGGCAGAATTAAGTTACAAGCTCAAGCCAAAATCTAGTTCGAGTTTGAAAGGCGGAATCTTTACTGGATTTAAGAGCACACAGTCCCACTCAGGCGATAGTACGAAGGACAAACTGAACAAAGTAGGCTTGATTGTTTTGAAAGCTTCAATTCCTGTCCTCTCACTTCCATACTGGTCACCATCTTTGCTGCGAAAGAAGAACAAGTTTGACGAGAAGAATGAGCATGATCAAGAGAACTGGCTGAGAATGTCGAGTTTTGTACCAGAGGAGCTGAAAAAAAAATTGGAGCACATAGATATCCAGTTAGAGTGTACTCAGTCTAACAACAGTGCTCCTCATGAGCCCCCTGAGATACAAAGTGTTACAACGGAGCTTGTTTGCATAACAGCAAAGTCAGATAACTCTATTCCGATCAAACTAGACGCTAAGATGCTTATGAATCAAGAAAAATTACAAATTGTCAAGCGACAATATGTTGGATATTTATCAGAGATCGAAAACTACAGTGAGCTGTTTCAAAAAAACTTGACTGAACTAAACGAGCTATACAGTTTGAGCAGTGTTTCTACAGCTCCCAGACAACTGAGTTTCACAGATTTTATTTCAAGTCAAATGCATAATGACGTCGAGAGTTTAGCGAACTTGAGTACAAAGGTTACATGCCTTCCAGAAATTTTCAAGAAGCAAGTCCATACAGCAAAGAAGTCGTCCCCAGATAGCCTGTCGTCGGGTTCATCTGGCACATCTCTAAGCAAAAATGGATCTGGTACGTTCCTCGTTGGCTCGAGTGGTTCTTCCCTTGATGTACCTCGAACTTCGACTAAGATTGGTGAGAACGTAGCAATTCGTGAATGGGTTCCAGAATCATCTTCACAATACAAGAGAACCATCAGAGTGAATCTCGAGTATAGTCAAAACATCAAAGAAACTCTAGTTCCAAGTTTCGAAAGTTGTTTGTGTTGCCGCTTTTACTGCGTTCGGGTCCACATAAAGTTCGACAACCATGTTGGGACAGCAACCATAGATATACCCGTTTCCGTCAAGAACTTACATTGTTAAGTGTCGGTTAGTTTGGCAGAGATTGCCTGGGCACTCTCCCAATCGAAATATACAGGCACATAGACACACGTAAAATAGACTGCAGAGGAATTTTATAGTATTAAACTTTCACACCCCAATGGATAGCGCAAATACCGAAAGTGAGACTTTCGTACCCCGCAGATTCGAAACCAGCCTTTTGGATCATTCCCTTGAATGTCTCTTGGTCTGGAAACTTTTCGATCGACTCCACCAAGTACTGGTAAGAATCATAATCGTTGGCCACAATGGAGCCCATGACAGGTAATACTTTGGCCCACTGTTGGTAAGCTGAATCGACTAAGTAATTTTGAATCTTTGAGAATTCCAAGCAGTAGAAGATTCCACCAGGTTTCAAGACTCTATACGCGGCGTTGAGACCCGCTTGAATGTCAGTGAAGTTTCTTATACCGAAAGAGATCGTGTACACGTCCTTTGAGTTCGATTCTATCTTATCCAGTTGCTCACCATTTTGAACCAAGAAGGTGACTCTTGGATCATTATAGTACTTGTGTTGCTCCATGGCTCTCTTCTCACCTTCCTTCAACATGTCAGGATTGATATCCACGATATGCATGGTGGATTCTGTATCGTGAAACTTTTGTTCAGCATGATCTAAGATCCCGAAAGCAATGTCCCCTGAACCACCAGCTACATCGATGAAATGCAGTGGTTCTGTTGAGTTAGGTCTTTTACCAGCGTCTAGCTTGTTAATAAAATGATCCTTCCAAAGCCTGTGGATACCTAGCGACATGACATCGTTCATGAGATCGTACTTTGAAGCTACTGATGAAAAGACGTGGCCCACCAGCTTTTCCTTTTCCAGTTTAGGCACCGTCTTGGATCCAAAATGGGTGAATTGAGCTCCATCACTATCACTCTTAGCATTGAATGCACTCAAAGTTTGAGAGAATGGCCTAGCCAAACTCCTCTGCAAATGCCACGCAGGAGTGAAACGGGCAATTGACTTTAGCATTGAAGGTATAACTCAGCCTGAGACGCTACTTCTCCCTGAGTAAGTGCTACATATACCCTTGTTCCTAGAACTAGCTTTGTTCTTCAAAGCTGCCATCCACGAAGCCTTAAACGAAAAAGACCGGGTTCGATCCCTCGCAGCGGACTTCAGACAGAATATTGTCACGATGATCAACTTCCAGGTATCAGAGCTTAGCAATTCAATCGGCAGACATACTACTTGATGCTGTCAGCAAGTCACTGTGGATTGCTGTTGGTTTCTCTGTTCGCCAGGTGTCAGGAGAGCGTTCCGATCTTCAAAAGGGCACCTTGGCTTGCCAACATCTGTAAGCTAGTTGACAAGCCGGCAGCTCGGCGATGACGAGGAAATCAGCCTTTCTGTTCTCGCTGTACGTGTCCATATCCTACGTGGCAGCCATCTACTCTACGTCTCATGATCTGCAAGACTATCCAAGCGGTAGAGATGACCCCAGAGTGATTAGACGTCGAATGAAGCGGATACTGCTGGTGATGTTGACGAATCTTCTGGTGGTACCCTGGGTTATCGCCCGTTATGGAGACGCTGAAACTGATCTGTCCTTCAGTGAGGTCTTTCTCAGGCTGGGTCTTATTCCGGGATATTACGGG
Organism: Torulaspora gathmanii; assembly: GCA_030580195.1. Taxonomy (NCBI): domain Eukaryota; kingdom Fungi; phylum Ascomycota; class Saccharomycetes; order Saccharomycetales; family Saccharomycetaceae; genus Torulaspora; species Torulaspora gathmanii. The sequence goes on along the minus strand of JAKTSM010000012.1, from coordinate 112,453 downwards.
GCCGGCAGGTGGGACATTGTGGGTTACTTGCAAGATGTATGTCGGGCTATTGCCTTCATAGCTCTACTATACGTGGGACCTATGATCGATGCCTTTCTTTACTATGTGCTTGTTCCCGAGAAGCATTTGTACACGGACCTTAAGGACGAGTTCTGCAACATATGGGGGCTCAGAAACTACGTTTTTGCACCTGTGAGCGAGGAAATCATGTACACCTCCATGCTGGTTAACATCTACTCTGCGATGTTTCCCGCTGACTATTCATCGTCGTTAAAGCTTAAGACAATAATTTGGAAGACGCCGCTGTTCTTTGGGGTTGCCCACCTTCACCATGCCTACGAATTGCAACAACAAGGAATCTCCAGCCTTTTCACAATCCTGTTCAACTCTCTCATACAAATTGCATACACCACCCTGTTCGGAAGCCTGACTAATTACACTTTCCTCAAGACAGGTGGTAACCTGTGGGCATGCATTGCCCTGCATGCATGCTGCAACTTCATGGGGTTCCCTGAGGCCTCTAAGCTTGCCATGCACTACACTGTGGTCAAGAGAATCGATTCAGCCTATCTGAACAGGCTGCTGAATTTGTGGAAGAAATGCTATCTTGCACTGCTCGTAATGGGCCTCATTTTCTCTAAGAATTTGTACTCCACTTTACTACACTCATCTGGTAACCAGATATCGCTCTAAATAGGTTCAATTGGTCTAGAAAGTGCCCAAGATGGCCAGTTTTAATGGTTGATGGGCTTCTTGGCAATGTCGCTCGTCGATCGGTCATCGCTAACGAGGCATTGATCTAGACGCGTAGCGTCAAACATGGATATAACCTCGATCAAGTGGTCAGTCTGATGAACAAAGTACTCTAATCAAGTTCAATTAAGCTTGATCGCGGCATTTGCAAGTTCCTTGAAATTCGTTTTGAGTGGTTATTTGTTTTGAAAACTCTTGCAATTGTCTAAGTCGACCAATCGAGTGCAGATTGGACAAAGGTTGCTAAAAGCTTACGGCAACGTAGGACTACATACGTTCACGAGGTCAAGTTGTATACAGGTGCAGAGGGAATATCAAATGGGAAGTGTTGATGATAGATCGAACCTGAGTCCAGAGGGCGAAGAACAATTGAGTCGAGGGAAGACTATGACAGAGTCACAGAGGGAGAAACGTAAATCTGAGGTACTTATTGCAGCTCAATCCATTGAGAATGAAGTTCAGAGCGTTAAAAGCTTGAAAAGGATATCGATAGGCTCTATTGATCTCCTGATAGACCCTGAAATGGAGTTTCGAGTTAGCAGCCCGAGTAAAAGGAAATCGTGGTCGTCAAACTCGTCGTCCAGTGGGGACGAGGCTAATCCGGAGCAGACTTTAGACTCTGATGGTGGATCGAGTGTACCTAATGAAGAAAATAACGATACGGTGGTTACGGAAGGACTTGAGAACAGTTTCGACTTTACAAGCGCCGATTATTTGCAAGGCATCAATTCCTCCCAGGATAGTTCTGATATTGAGAGCTCCACAAGCTTTACACAGCGATCCGAACTGTCAAGAAACTCTACAAGAAGAACTCTCACCGGTGTGGGTTCATTGAGAAGAGCTGGTGTCAGTACCCCCACGGGCGACAATTGGTCACCGGCACCTACAAACGAAGAAGGCTCTAATTCAGGATCTTCGATAACAAATCAATTGTTTTGGGTCCCTGCAGACCAGCATCCTAACGTGAAACCGGAAAACTATCTGGAGTTAGTACAGGACACTTTGCATAACATTCAGTTGGACGATACCAATGAGACGCGGAATCATGATGAGAGTTCTAGCTCAAATTTTGCTGGGTTCGAAAGAAAGCCCATCGATATAGCGCGTAAACATGATTCTTTAGTGCGAAGACCTTCGCTCTTGAGAAAGTCATATACTGAGTTTGAAGACTACAGTGACGAAGATGAGGAGGAAAACAAGCATAATAGCTTCCAAAAGACGGCAGAGTTTGGTAAAGATTTCAAAAAGGTAAATCGTGGCTCCAGAAGGGCCGTTTCCCTGAAGGATATCACGGAAGAACTGACCAGGATTTCAAACAATGCTGGGCTAACCAGCTCTGATGCAATTACCCTTGCAAGGACTTTGAGTATGGCTGGCACTTACTCCAATACAAACATAAGTTCCACAATGGATTCTCCCGCAACAAGTGAGCAGCGGTCAATTTCTGCTTACAATGCGCCCAGTACTGATGATAATGACGAAGGTGAGTTTGCATCCAATATGCTCACCAGGCATGGAGTTGTGATTCCTGCCCGATCGTCACTACGCAGGAGTAAATTCAATACTTACAGGATACGGTCCTCTGGGAGTATCACTTCGCCAGATGGTGGAGATAAAAACATCGAACGTGATGGAGCTTTAACGTCCAGGATAGAGCGCAAACCTATTTCTCGTCATGCAGAGAAAATTCTGTCAGAGCGTCCCCAGAATCAAACTGACCAGACTAGCTCCAAATTATCCTCCGTGAAGCAAACCGAAAGCATTGCAACTTCTCCCTCTACTATCAGTGATCTCCAGGAAATATACGATCATTATCGACAGCCAGCGGCGGAAGGGGATAAGGAGCCTGATAAACAGCCTTCAAAACAAGCACAGATAACAATTCCTGAGGCTCATGAGAAGTCACGAAAAAAGGACCATGAGTCGTTGAAGACTGACTCTACGAGTGATAATCAAGAATCTTCGGTTCCAACATCAGATCGGGCTAGTAGTGAAAAGAAATCTGGCTGGTCTTGGTTAAATGGCATCACCAGTAGGGATTCCAGCACGGAGAAGCAAGCGAAAAGCGATGAGAGGGAAACAAAACCGTCACGAGACGAATCCTCCGTGACCAAAGACTTTGCGAGAGTGAGTGACTCAACGAGAACTCAGTCAGAAAAGTTGTCCAATCACAGAATCGACCACTCGAAAAATAGACATCTACCAATATTCAACGCAAAAGAGACTACCGCTCTTGATCCTCAACAGAAGGAGAAGGAACCTGTTGGAATTACTAAGGAATCTAACCTTCCTACACCAGACTCAAGTAACTTGAAAAGACAGAAGTTCGAGAAGAAATTCGTCAACCTTTTCAAGAGAAAAGCCAGAAACAAGTCTACCGGTCATAGATCGCCTAAAAATGTAGTCAAAAGCGAGGCACACAGTGGTGGTCACCTTCAAAACGAGACCAAAAATGATGCACCGTTCAAGATTTCTAAGCTCAAATCAGAGTCAAGGGCAGAAGAGCAGCTACGCAACGTTCAAACTTCCATTGGTCGCAGCGATGATGGTCAAGACCATTGGGGCACTCCTGAAAATGAGGCAGATCAGCTACCCGCTTTGCAACCAGCTGTCAGTGTTACAAGCACAAAAGGCAATCATACGTGCGCTGCAGAGCCCTCCGTAGTCGAGTCAGTAAGGGAGCTTGATGGAGATGACTCGCAGGATATCAGTGGCGACCAAAGCGTCAATTCGGGTATAGATTTAATGCAAGAGGCTCTGGTCATGAGAGAGCAACCAAAGGAGGAACCTGCCCTGGCTGTGCGCGATAAGCATGTCATGCCACCAAGGAAATTAACGTTTGACGATGTGAAAAAACCTGAGCGGCCCAACGCTGCCATGAAGTTTACCGATAGTGCCTTCGGATTTCCACTTCCTATGCTTACCGTATCCACAGTGATTATGTTTGATCATAGACTCCCGATTAATGTAGAGAGGGCCATCTACCGGTTAAGTCATTTAAAGCTGAGCGATCCCAAAAGAGAGTTACGGCAGCAAGTGATACTCAGCAATTTCATGTACGCGTACCTAAATTTGGTCAACCACACGCTATACATGGAGCAGGCAGCTCAAGAGGACTCAAGCGTTGTCATCGACAGCTCTTCGGGCTCATCGGCTATCCCAAGTAAGAGCGCTACCTACCAAACAGAACACAACTCGGCTAATGGGTCAATCTGCATACCAGACATCTGATCATGACAGACTAATGCACTAATGCACCACATGGCAACCCACTGAATGTGCTCGAGAACTAACCTCCAAGCAGCTTAGACTTGATGAAGCCATATCACGGTCACAGTTGACGAAACTACGCAACGTAGTTAAAAAATTTGGAAGATGATCTGAACTCATCAATAACTGCAAGAGCTTATCACGTCGATCAATCGCTTCGCTGAGGACCAATTGCTTACTACCATGGGCAGCAATGACAATTTTTATCACATGATCATCTTACTAGAAGAGACGATCGAATCCGCAGAACCTGTAGACGGATCCGATGAGCAAGAAAGCAAGAAAATGCACGAGTTTGTAGAAGAGTTAGACCTGCCCTTCACCGTGGAAGAAATAGACGCTTTGAACAAGTGGTTCGACAAGTTCGACGAGGAGATTTGCATACCGAACGAAGGGCACATCAAATATGAGATCACCAGTGATGGTATGATGGTCCTCATCCTCGACAAGGAATCCGAGCACTTGGTCCCAAAAGTTAGAGACTTTGTGGAGGCAAACAGCTCATGATCCAAGCGCTAGGCCTGCGGAGACAGGTATCATAGGTCCTAGAGACACAATTTCACATATAAACGACCGAAATCAGTCATCATTGCATATAGAAACAATTACATATCATTATTGTTTTTCCTTCTTCAACTTGATATCTTTTGCATGTCGTATAGCGACTAAACGACACACTGCCTCTTATAACGGGTTGCGGTATATTGAACCTCGAGCGCTTGGAGTACCGATATCATTCTTGCATCTAAGTACCGTCATTCAGCCCAGTTTTTCAGTTTTTCGGCTGTTTTTCGTGGTGCCACGAATTACTGGCGCCAGCACTCTTGTGGAGCTAAGACACTGTATCTCGCGAATCTTTGACGTTGAAGCAAAGCTACTGTTATACAAAATTATAAACGTCCATATTTGCCCAGTTCAATTGTATTTCAGCTTCAAAACGGCCTTATCCGTTCGCATAAATATCCTTTGTTTCTCTTGATTTAGCCTGTCACAACGATATTTTTCCTTATGCTGCGCTGACGCGGTTTTTACCAAGCTGAAGAAACCTGGCATCTAATCGAAAATTTCGTGAGTTCGTATATATAATGAAGCTATTACAGCTTCTCGTAGCTATTGTCTGCTTCTGGCATTGGAGTTTGAGGCCTTGCTGCAGTTCTAGTTTGTCAAATCAAGCATGTCGGTAGATCATTTAAAGACTTTGCAACTTTTCTCCAGCAAACAGGTTGCTGAACATAATACCAAGGACGATTGCTGGGTGACCGTTTCCCATAGAAAGGTTTATGATGTTACGAAATTTCTCGATGAGCATCCAGGTGGACCCAAATATATCCTAGACCACGCAGGTACGGACATTACGGACATTTTGAAGGACAGTACTATTCATGACCATAGTGAATCTGCGTATGAGATACTGGAAGAATCTTACTTGGTGGGTTACTTGGCCACTGAAGAAGAAGAGAAAAAGCTACTGACTAATGCAAATCACAAGGTTGAAGTGACTTTGACCTCAGAGGGCGGTACCTTCGACTCTACCACGTTTGTGAAAGATCTCCCAACAGAGGATAAGTTGAGTATTGCAACGGATTACAATAAGGATTTCAAGAAACATCATTTCCTGGACTTGAACAAACCATTACTTCCTCAGGTGATGTTTGGCAACTACACGAGAGACTTTTATGTGGACCAAATTCATAGGCCCAGACATTACGGTAAGGGATCGGCACCATTGTTTGGTAACTTTCTCGAACCACTTTCCAAGACTTCCTGGTACGTTATCCCAATGGTCTGGTTGCCAGTGGTGCTGTATCATGCAAGCGTTGCCTTTAAGAACATGAACCCAGTGCTCACTGTGTTTTTCTTCTGTCTAGGTACCTTTGTGTGGACCTTGATTGAGTACTCTCTGCACAGATTCTTATTCCATTTAGATGATTTGTTACCGGAGCACAATATTTTCTACACTCTGCATTTTCTATTGCACGGTGTTCACCACTATTTGCCCATGGACAAGTATCGTTTGGTCATGCCACCAACTCTGTTCTTGATCCTGTGCACACCATTCTACAAGTTGGTCTTCGGAGTATTGCCTCTATACGTGGCTTATGCAGGTTTTGCTGGTGGGTTGTTTGGTTACGTTTGCTACGACCTGACCCACTACTTCTTGCACCACTCCAAATTACCACCATACATGCGTAAGTTGAAGAAGTACCACTTGGAACATCACTACAAGAACTACCAGCTTGGTTTCGGGGTCACTTCATGGTTCTGGGATAAAGTCTTTGGAACTTATTTGGCTCCAAACTCTCCAATCTCTCAAATGAAATACGAGTGATTGAGGTAAAGATCGATTTGAAGTCTCCGTTAGTTGTCCCTGGTACCGAGGACAGTCACAGCTCTGCAAAGAGCTTCTTTGGTGTTGGATATATTTATACATTATGCCCTATTTAAGAATCTACTATTACGCTCGCTATTGAACTCAGATCCATGATGTAGATTGAAAGAGTTCAGTATTTGTTAAGTACTTGATATCTGTTTTGTACGACTAATTATCACTTGCTCATTTAGGGTACTCTTTCAACAAGTAACACGGTCCTATAGTGTAGTGGTTATCACTTTCGGTTCTGATCCGAACAACCCCGGTTCGAATCCGGGTAGGACCTTTTTTGTAAGTTCGAACTTCGATGGGACTTGTTCATTAAACATTTATCTGGTAAGTGTCTTGGCATTCAGCTATCTGTGATGCTTTCTTGAATGTTATCTACAGACCCTCAAGGTACGTTTCCAATTTATGTAGTCTCTTTGTTACGTTGTCTTGCTCTTCAAAGTCTGCAACGTTGATCGGACTCAAGATCATCTCTGCGAGTAGGCGCTCTTGGCGATATCTGCACCAAGGCTCATGGTAACTGAGGTCCAAGTGCGCCAAATTGCTGGTAAACACTTTACGGAAACATGCTGAACACTTGACAACATCTGGTTCGTTCATCATGGGCTGAAAACCTCGAAGCAGTAACTCGAGTCGCTGATCTTCGCCGTGGTAATGGAACACTTGCTTGAGCGAGGAGAACTGGCTCTTCGGAAGAAAATCTTGTGAACTCTTTTTCATTGAGACCTTAGATGACTGCGAAAGCTCCGTACTTATCCTTTCTATGTCATGAACTAGGTTCCACTTGTGCAAACGATAATCCTTTTCCACATCGAACTGAGCGTCCTTCCAAGGACATCGAGGTCCATGAGCGCTGGAGACACTATGAATCCAGTACGACTTCCTCAAATACTGCGATGAACACTGATCGAAACCAAGGTCCAGAAGCAAAGTTCTCCGACAGGAGTGGCATGTGCAGATGATCCTTTTCTTCTCATCTACTGAACCGAAATCCCAGCCCTTGGATGCCAGCGACAGCGGATTGATCCATTGATCGTCCCAAGCCGCAGGAGTGCTTTTAGCACCTTCCTGTAGCCTTCTACAACGCTCCAATAGGCCTTGCAAGTCTCGCAAACGGACTCCATGAGATTCCAGCGACGCAACTTGCACCATATCGTCATACAAAGGCGTCAATCTCTGCAACTTTTGTGGGAGAAACCTATTCCAGGGTGCCTTACACCCATCTGATGCTCTTCTGGACCTGTACCTCCATTTTTTCAGGACTTTCCTGACCTTCTCATCCCTTCCATTAATTCCACTCTTACAGCATCCGTCGACGTCCAATTTCTTCCAAACAAACTCCAAACGATTCCAAATTTCCTTGTCCATCTATGGTCTCCTAATTGACATTCACCGAGACCTGGTCCACCCGTTATCCTTCTAAATCTTCAATCTTTTAGATGGTATTGGTGTTCCGTCTCTGGCGATCTCTTGAAAATTTTGCAGAGATGGTCCCAGCTGGAAATCCTCAACATGCTCAACTAGATTGTCAGATCAAGATAATTGGAATTATTCGATATTATTGATTTAAATTCCAATTGAATTCTTTTAGTGATCAAAATTCAAGTTAAGGCTCGTTTCGGAATTTTTGGTACTGGGATCGAATTTTTTTTGGTTTCTTTGGTTGAACCCCTGTTGAACTACTCGATCTTGACTTCGATTAGATTGCAAAGCTAGTGGTTTTGGTTGTAACTGGATAAAGGATTATTCGAGCAATGCCTGCAGTTTTAGAAGATTACCAAAAGAATTTCCTGGATCTGGCTGTTGAGAGTAAAGCGTTGAGATTTGGGTCATTTACGCTGAAATCCGGTAGAGTATCGCCATATTTTTTCAACTTGGGGTTGTTCAACACAGGTAAATTACTTTCCAACTTGGCTACTGCGTATGCTATCGCGATCATTCAATCTGACTTGAAATTCGATGTTATCTTTGGACCTGCTTATAAGGGTATCCCATTGGCATCGATCGTGTGTGTTAAGCTAGCAGAGATTGGTGGATCCAAGTTCCAGGACGTCCAGTACGCCTTCAACAGAAAGGAGGCTAAGGATCATGGCGAAGGTGGTAATATTGTGGGTGCGACTTTGGAAGGTAAGAGAATCTTGATCATCGACGATGTGATGACGGCGGGCACTGCGATCAACGAAGCATTCCAAATCATCGCTCAGGCCAATGGTAAAGTCGTTGGCTCCATCATTGCATTAGATAGACAAGAGGTCGTTAGTACTGAGGACAGAGAAGGCCTAAGTGCCACTCAATCGGTAAGTAAAAGATACGGCATCCCAGTACTAAACATCGTCTCTTTGACTCATATCATCAATTATTTGGATGGTAGAATCTCCCCAGAGGAGAAAAAGGAGATCGAACAGTATCGTCAAACTTATGGTGTGTTATGATTGTGTGTACTCTCGTTGCTCGACGTTTTTCCAATGTAATGATTTTTATTTAATTGATACAACTCTCTCATTTACGTTTGGGTCTTCTAGCTATGTAAACTACCTCCTTACAACCTTGAATTTGTTCTTTGGCGCTTTAAATGGCTTTTCGGGAATCGTAGCTGCTGGTATAATCGTCTCGTAAATCGATTTGGTCATTGGGTGTCCTATCAAGAAGGGACTATGCAACGGAACTATGTCATTCATCTTGAAGGCTTTAACGATAGGTACCCTCTTGAATTCGATGCCGTCAAATTCAGGTCCATATGGGATTTCCCTCAGACTCTCTGGAGTCGTCGGATGTTTGAGCATGTATTCTGCTATTTGGCTCATCAACTGTCTCTTACCTCCCTTGAATGACGAAGCTGAAGGAACCAACTTACCATCTTCTTTCAAAAACACACGTACCCTACCAGGATTACCGAAGTCCTGAGGGTGTGTCTTCTCACCTTCAAAGATACACAGCAGACCTAAACTGCGCACTGCATCTGCCACGGTCTTAGCCAAGGGATTCTCCACCGCCAGGTTGAGTGGTACACGTCTCCCCTCCTTGTGTGTTCTTCTTTTATCAAAATAGCAGGGATATAGGACCTGAAATCCTTTAACTTCGTCTAGTTCTTCCTTCGATATCTGGGCACTGCCCTCAATCTGACCAGTTTCGGGATTAATGAAACTGACCTGGTTCTTTCTGGATTCTTGGTCCATTGGACTTTCCTGAGGCTCTGAATCCTGGCTTCTGACCACGGTTGGAGTTATCTTCGGTGCTATTGGTGTCCTTAATGTTGGATCCAGTTCAGCTAGATCCATATCAAGATTATCGATATCATCGTAGTCCTCAACTTCCTCTATCTTAGGCATCCTGATTGTAAGCTATAGGATGGTATAGACCTACCAATTGGCTTTTCTGAAGGTCTTTACTGTTAGTAGAGAATCTTGAAATTTTTCACTTCCTATTAAGCGAAGGCTACTTTAAGAACTACTAAGCTTTGAACATCAACATGATAGAGCTTCATTGGATGATTCGATGAGTGATAGCGACGAAGATGGCACTTCCATTGAGAGTAAGGCTGTCATCGATCAAGAAATTGTGAAATCTGCGAACGAGTTGCTTGATTCGTTGGAGCAATCTCACAGAACAGATCTTGCCCTTCATTTATACTCATCTTACCTTTTAAAGAACCTTCTCTACAGGGCAAATGATAGAAAATACCCTTTGGAAGTAGACCAGTTTGTTAAAACTCAAATCAAAGACAATTGGACACGTTGGCCGGATCCAAGCACTGTGGTCGATCCGCAGATTAATAAACTATATGAGGATGATGAGGATGGAGATGGTGATGAGAAAGAGACTGAATTGCAACCTGGTGAAATATCTTCAAGGGCTCTCATTCATGGAGCAGATATGCTGCGTATAGAGCTGAATTCGTACTGGCAGCACTGTTTGGCTCAATCATCTATTATGGCTGGAGAGGCATTGGATGTAGATGAGATGAGTATGCCGAAGGAGCTGTCAGACCATGTTATGAGGAAAATGGACCATTTCTTCGATGGGATTCATAACCGAGTTGCAGCCAAAAACAAAATTGAGATCCAACAGGATCAGGCATCACAGAAATTGACTGTATCGCAGCCAAATAATGACAAAGTTAGAGCAAACAATTTCACGGAGCTCACTTACCATGATGTTATCACAAGAGGCTGCGAAATGGGTGAAGATATGGAGGAAATCTATGTGAAATCTTTAGAGCTCTTTAACGATATCCCATCATCTTTTGAAAAGAATCGTTTCAAGCTTCCCAAGTCTGTGATCAAGCGTTTTAAGCCCAGAACGAACGGTAAGTCCAGTCTTGACATATTGAAGCGATCGAGGGAAGAATATTATGATTTGGAAAGGCTGCTTAAGGATAAGAGGTTGTTGGCGAGCGATAAGAGCCGTCTAAAAAAGATCACGAAAAGATCAATTGAACAAAATTTGAGCAAAAAGGCTTTCTTCAGCGTACAATCATCCAAGTCATACGACGAAGGTACTCTTGGAGAAAATGGAAAGCTCGATGATGACTCATATGGTCTGGAGGACTGTTTAGTCAGGATCCCACGTTTCGACCGATGAAGACTTTGATGGCTTGGCATCGTAAGCTTAGTGCTTACTGCATGAGAGAAGTTCATCAAATGCCATGTCCAAGATCTCCAACATCAGATTTGCAGTCAAATACGAATTCTGAAGCATCTCGTGTAATTGCATTGCAGCTTGCTGAGCATTTTTGAAGCCAACAACTTTGCCACATACTTCGGTAAATAAACACTTGAGCAAAAGTTGAGATTCTGTTCTAGTTTTCTTAAGTTCATTGGCCTTTCGTTGGCGTGTCTCCTTCCGGTTTCTGTTCCCATTACTGTCCCACATTTTAAGCCTGAGCTGCGTCAGAAAACCAGAAATTTGGGCCTCGGAGGTCACCTTTGTCATGGCATCTTTAATATATCGTTCGATGGCATTACCCATCAACTGCTGCAAAATGGTTACAATTGCCCGGCCTCTTAGCCATCCAGTATTGGTCTTGTTCAGCGAGAAGAGTGATATAAAAGCATCACAGATAGCCTTCACAAATGGTCTATTTTGAGGGTTTAACTGTGATTCGTAACTTTCGATCGAAATGCGCTCGTCTTCAAAGCTGCTCGATAATTCATCGTTCTCATCACTTATATCCCATGCAGATGCTCTACCTGATGAGTTCTTCTGCTGCGCCCTATCAGAGCTTGACGAGCAAATCGTACCTTCTGCGCCACTACTTTCTCCCGTCTCTCTTCTTTTTATCAAAGGTGCTGTCATCAGTGATTCAGTGAACGCTGAAGAATCAATTAAAAACGCCCTTAGCTGATCATCCTGGCAGATGACTGGAATCTTCAGCAATTCTCTAATATATCGTTCAAGTTTTACAGTGCGCTCTCGACATAATTGACCTTTTGAGTTTTGGAGAATTAATGATATTTTTACTTTCCTAGGAAACGCCTCCTTGTGCGTGACGTTCTTCATTAGGTTCTTGTATTTCGATTTCAAATAGTTGTGCAATCTGACAAATTCACTGAATCTTCTTGGGACTGTCCATGTTGCCACTTGGTTATTATTGATGAGGTCGACGGTAATTAGATAGTAGATGACACCGCCTTCCTCATGGCTGTTGTCAACAAAGTGCGACTTGATTGCAATTCTGGTTTTTTTGTAAAGACTATTAGCATTCTGGCAAACAATCAATTGTTGCTTCAAAAGTTCTTTGCTGTCTAGATCTCTCATCAAAGCGCGTTGAGATTTGAGTAATAGTTTCAACTGCTTCTGGTTGTTTGTCAACTCAGCCTTGAGGATGAGATGGTTTAAAAGCTCAAGTTGCCTTTCAATTTGATCTAGTGAAACAGTCAACCTTGCGATTTTGTCTTTCAAGTGGGCAAATTTCAGCAGCAATTCACCGTCAAATTCACTTCCAATTGGATGTGAGTCCATCAGCTTATTTCCGCTGAGTTTGCGCCGCCTTACACTGATCATTTCTTCATCTTCGTCATCGTCTTCGAACAGCGCATCGTTATAAAGATTGATATCACTCACCTCGAGTGGTTTGTCTTTCCTATCTTCTTGATTCAACTTTTGACTATAAGCGCGCCTTCTTTGACTCTTATCTTTGTTTAATATATCTTCAAGGGCATTTTCAATCCCTGGGTTTGTGTAGGCTCTGAATGAGCCTAAATACTCCTTGCCTCTTACAGTTGTGAGAGCCTCACTGGTCTGAGAATCCACCACAAGTCGGGCATATAGTTCGGTGCTAGTGAAATCCACAGATGCCAGCATGTCTAAGAATAGACTTGAGGATTTGAAGCCTTTAAAGAAATCATTTTCCATGGCCCTCTGGGCTTCACTTTGTAAAAGCAATATACTTCTCTTGGCCAGAGGGAATGTGCGACTGGCGTCACCGCCCACATCTCTTATAAAGAGTAGGACATTGGTCACCAGCCCGGGATCTAAAATATTCATAAATTCTAGATGCTCGTTCCGGAAAAACTCAGAAGCAGCGTCTCGTAGTTGGGCAATCTCCCAAGGTGATATCGTTACAATCATATCATCATGCGCATTCTCTAAGGGATTTTTCATGTTTTCCGTGAGTTTCCAAAAGCTGAGATAGCATGCACCACGTCTGTACAGTTTCATGGTCAAATACCTTTCGAAAAAGACCGAGCATTTGGGTTCTTGCAAAACGTCATTTAATTTCAGGGTCTCTAAAAAGCCCTCAAACTCATCAACAACTTTCATTGCATCGGAGAGGTCCATTGTCATCCGATAACGCTTACTAGTCGAGCATTTGGGATTGACGCACCTCAATCTCGTTTGTAACAAGTTCAGGGACAGTAAGAGCCTCTTCTCATATTCAGGTGAATCGGATGCTTTTTTGTCATTTCTGAAGGTCAAAAGTTTTGTTATGATTAGGAACCGCTCTCTTTGCAAATTCTCCAAACGGTTAAGCTGACTTATTTGTCTTAAATACAGCTCAAATTGGGCCCCGTTTATCCCTGGGACCAATTCCTGATCCACTTGTGTGACGCCGTTCGAGTTAGCATCGGTCGGAACATCACCATTCTGTACTTCAACTTCTTTAGACAGGAACTTCCTTATCTGTGTAACCTGTTCTTGCTCTTCTAGTACTCCATCAGAGATTGAGATCATACTCGAGTTCCAAAAGTCTGCATCTGAGAGTTTTGTCACTATTGGTTTGAGCACGCAATTCGCTAAAACGTCTCTCAATAGCGTAAAGACAAAAGGTGAGCTTAGCTCCATTTCATCCATTAATAAAGGTAGCAGTTTTTCCACTTTAGCTGTCATATACAGCTCAACGTCTCGTTCTAGAAAACTTGGCCTCAGCGACAGACTTTGATGTAGTTTACAGACCTTGTTGTACTTTACCACCAGCTGCAGCTGGGCATTCTGAAGGTCGCCCGCAAGCGATTCATCTTCGTCTACAGCTTGCTTGGCTAGCCGAAATACTTCAAGATGTTTGGTGAAAAGTGGCAGAAGTTTCAATATCAGTAAGTTTGTTTCATCCATCTGCTCAACCAGGTCCCGGATCTTAACTACCATGGTAAGTATTATATTCTTAGCGGCTTCCTGGAAACCGGAGACGCCAGTGGCGTCAACGTATTGAAACCATGACGTGACATAATCACGCACCAACAGTTCTGAAAGCTCCTCAATCTTTGCAGCAACATCAGGATGATTCTTTACAATTTCGCTATGCCTCCAGCTCGTGGACTTCAGATCCGATCTGGGAATGTGTTGCCTCTTTAACATTCTAGGTCCATGACCTCCTTCAACCTCGGGAAAAGATGATCTAGCTGCAATACAAAGCAAGGTGACCACGGAGCCAAAACCACCAATCAGTATTGCGAGGGCCGCGGTCCTATACGTGACAGAACAAAGCAGCAATGTCACAACAACGCCGTAAAACTGAGGGCTATAGACATACTTTACCATAAAAGATCGATTGATCGAGCAGCGACCTCACAGGTGTCAGAAAGTATTCCCTTGCTGAGCCGTTTTTAATTTATGTTGTTACTCTTATAGCCATCTCGCCTTAACAGCATCATACATCACGTGGCGACCTTGAACTCTTAAACAGTTGCCAACAGATGGTAGTGCCTAATTGAAGACATCTGAGATGCTAGAATGGAGTCACAAGTCTTTAAACTCTTGTCATCCTTGATCTGTTTGTAGAGTTAATTGACCATTCAAGCGATTATCTTGAAATCGTCCGAACTCAAACTAATCATAAAAACGAAAAAAAACAACATGCGAATAATATACAAGTTAAACCGCTACCTAGTGGCTCCAGATCAGATACCTCATCTATAATATACTTGGGCTCAAGAGAGCACACATCCCGAGTTTTTCACACCAATTTATCGGTCTTCTCCTTCCGCTTCTTGATCAGCTTCCTTTCCTTCCTCTTTCTCTCTTTCTTGTCCTTCTTGTCCCTCTTTTTCAGTTCCTTTCTGGCCTTCCTAGCCTTCTTAGCTTTTCTAGCTTTTCTTGACTCTTTCTCACCACCATCATCTCTCTTCCTTTTCTTCGATACAACCACTTGATTTATCTCGTCGTTAGGTGTCTTCCCAATGGTTCCTTTCAACCCTTCTCCTCTCACAAACCACTTATACAGAGGAGAAGCGGATTTCGAGACGCTAGTCGCAACCACTTTATTCTGCTTGAATTTAATCTTTCCATCTGACGAATTGCAATTAACGTCGAGATTTTTCAATTGCCCATCAAACAGCCTTTCCCACCATGCTTCACTATCATCTTGACCCGGGGCACAACCCAAACCCTTCTTATCTTTCTTATGCTTCACCAAGATGGGCTTTTTTAGGCCGCCCTTCCTGAGTGCTTCTCCCTCCTTCCAGCCATACGATACCAAATATTCTTTGCTGTCCATCAGTGGCTACTCCCAATTGCAATGGTGTGACTAGCAGAGTGCTCTGTGAGACCTTCTGAGTGTTCTTTGATCGATCTCTGTTGTGATGATGAACCAAAAATTTTTCAGCTCATCGCCTTAAGAAATCTCGGAGGACTAAATTTCACTTGGCTCATCTCGTAAGTAATCCATCTTCTGACGCTTAATAGACTGGAACGAAACGTCTTTTTGATCTCAGCAAGCTGGTTGAGGCTATGAAGCGATCTCTTGAAGATGATAGTTCGCAATCAAGCAAAAAAATCGCCTCTAAGGACGGGACTCGAAGAGAAGCGACAACAATTTTAGTTAGAAAATTGCCCAAGAGCTACAATCAAACCAAAGTCCGCAAGTATTTCGAAAATTGTGGTAGAATCACTCAGGTTGACGTGTCGGAATCGCTAGATAAGAGTTATCGATTGGCTAGAGTTCAGTTTGAAGCACATGATGAAGCACTTACTGCTTTGACAAAGACTTTGAAGAAGGTTGGTCAGAATGAGATTGAGGTTTCACTGCTAGAGAAATGCACTATTTGGATGACTAATTTTCCACCCCACTATAGTGCGCGCCAAATCAAAGAGCTTTTGCAAAGTATCCATGTGGTTGTCCTGAGCGTGAGATTGCCTTCGCTAAGGTACGATGCTAATAGACGGTTCGCCTACGCAGATGTCACAACTCCTGGCGAAGTGGCCACCGTCATAGAAAAGCTCGATGGGACGATCATTGAGGGTTATAACCTTGTAGTCAGGGAGTCGAATCCATTAGAGAGGACAAAACGAAGTGACTCTGGGGCCGTGGAAAGAAGAGAAATCATGGTGCGACAATTGAATTCTAATCAATTGAATGAAGAGTATCTACGACAACATCTCACAGGATTTGGACGAATAGAGTCGGTTGTAATCCCAACCACCCAAACTGATACGGCGTCAGGCTACGCATTTGTGACGTTCGATGAGCAATCTGCTGCCGTCGCCGCAGTACAGGCTACTGAGTTCAACGGTGAGCAAGTTGAGATTGTTTTGGCAGATCGAAAAGCATATATTGAGCGGCAGAAGGTCAAAAGGATCATGCAAAGTCGAACGAGGGACGATCGAATCGTTGCGATGTATCCTTTGAGTGATAAGACATCCAAGTCACAAATAGGTGCCTTATTACTAGATCAGGTCGTTTCCAAAAAGGAAGATATAAGTGACATTCTTTTGGCCACCGATAAAGAGGCTGCTATTGTTTGTTTCAAAGACCCAAAGCTGGCAGCCAAATGTATGATGAAGTTGAACGGGACAGAGTTCCAGAGAAAGACTGTATATTGTGGGACGGTGGGTGACTTGCAGCGAAGAGGCACTGCTCAATTGCAGAAAAGGGCACTAGTCTGTGGCGAACCACGTTCTGATAAACCACGTTCTGATAAAGCAGCACTGAATCCCGCTGGAAACGGGCAAAAAATGACCAATGATGACTTTAGGAGAATATTCTTGGGTAAATAATGTGTATTTGTCGTTACTTACCAATCGTATTAACATTTAAACGTCATGAAATTATCATCAGGCTTGAGTCAAAGAGTCTTGCAGCTCCTTAATACACTTGCAGATTCTCTTCACAAAGTCTACTCTAGTCGTTTCATTGTCTAACAGATGCTGCTCTTCAATGGTTGTAGGAACTATCCGCGAATTTAGGTACTTTGGATGCGTCAGGAGACGATTAAGTATACCTTTCAATGCCTTCCGCTCAGCAGCTGTATCCAAGCCGGCAATAAGTTCTACCTCCTCGTGATGATCGCTCATCTCATTTCTCACCGAGGATTTAGTGAGGAACTGTTGATAGTCTAAAGTTCGCATTATTTTCTGGAAAAGAATAAGTTGTGACGTCTCCCGTATTAGAGCGGTCGAAACTGCAAGTTTGCTGTCTGACCACCTGTAAATCGCACTTCTTATCTGTCGGTCAAAGTATGAAACGAACAGACAACATTCAGGCATGATCTTACTTCCAAAATCACTTAATAGGAGTAATATGACAGAAAGGATTCCGTTTGTCCACATACTGTGAAGGCTGGTCTGTTGTTCTGGCCGGATGTTGCCTTCTTGAATGGCAATAGAGAGTGGGCTCTCAAGTAAAACTGCAAAAAGTCCACTGGCGATGAAGCCGTCTGCAACATGACTTACAGTACAGAGCTCAGAGATGAAGGTTAGGATCAACGGTCCAAAAACTGCCTCTCCATTTATTTTGAAAAGGTGCGAACTTGAGTACAGGTTTAGTATCACCTTGAGCGTACCGACTTCTTTCAGCGAAGACGCCATTATGAGATTAAACCTGTCGGGTGGTTTCAATGCCTTGATACTTGTAAATATCGATAATAGCAAAAATAAATCTTGAACACGCTCTTCCAGGTTGTAGATGGCGACTTGCTTTCCACTAGATGTAGACATAGTGATATCCGAGAGGATTTCGGATAATATGAGGTGAACACCCTTAGAGAAAGAAAACTCGAAAAGCTCTAGCAGTTGGTCAGATTCCATTTCCACAAAATGGGTACCAGTAGTAACGAAGCTCAACACGAGCAAAATGGAACGCAGAACTGGTCTATAAAAGTTCTTCTTTGTTGAGTTCCCAATATTACTCACAAATCCAAGCTCATCAGACTTGAACACGGCAGCCAAAAGTTCCAACAGGCGAAAGAGTGTTTTCTCTGGTAATGATTCCGATTTCTGCTGGAATGAATATAATATGTAAAAAACCAGCTGCAAACGCTCACAGTATACCTCAGTAAAAAGAGGAGCCTCTATGCCCAGATCTAAGTTGATCTGCAAAAAACTTGCTGCCAGTTCAAGGAATGAAGGTTGCAGTGCTTGAGACGTCTTCATAAATGTCGTCAGAAGAGCACCCCAGGCTTTAGCTGCTGCTATTTGATTGGTGACGTACTTTAAATTTGAGGAAGCCACGACTATTTCAGCCCTATACCCCTCGACAGATTGAGACCCAATCCACTTTTCGTCGTCACCAAATATCTGATCCATGAGAGAGATAGCAAAGATCGAGTCTTGAGAAAATGTGCCTGTGTTGTACAGTGGTGTGACAGCAAATCTTGATAATTTGAGCTTCGGCCATTTTTCTTCAAACTTTTTATTGAGAGAGATATGCAAAGACTTGTTATAGCCAATGATTTGAAAAAATGGCTTGATCAAATTGGCTAGGTTTTGACCGTCGAGAAGAGACGATATTTGAGAATCAGCCTTCGACGAAGTGAAGAGATAAAGCGCGAAGATCTCAATGATCCGTGAGATCAACCTATAGCGGATAGACTCCGCATTCATTTCATCGACAGATCTCGCTTCCGTTGGTGTGAAGGCATTCACCTTGTCAAGAAGTACCTTTATGAGTTGTGTGTCAGCGTCACAGTCTTTTGCATTTGCCCAAGTATTGAAAGCATAGGCAATCGAATCCAGTAGACAGGATGCAACGTCTTCTGGGAGGGCATTCAAATTCAAAGCATTTTTCTTCAATATGCTCAAGACAGATCTCTTTTCCAACCCTCGTCCCTGCTTTTCCTCTGTTTTGGCCGACGCAACATTGCCAGTAAGGAATAGTATGGACAATCCATCTTGTTTGCTCTCCATCAACGCGCTGAAGAACATGTAGAGGTCTTTTGAAAGCTTGAGATTCGTTAGCGGGCTTTCCAGATCGGATGAGATGGAGTTGAGGAGAATCTCAGAATGTTTCTCTCCTAGAAATGATAGTAAAAACAGGTAGTTCTCGGACCATGGAACCTTCACTAATGAGTGAAATAGTCGTACAATATACCTTTTCAGACTTGGATGCAAATTGTAGATGTCAACAAACTTTGGTGAACTGGCATATACCATTTTCTCCAAAGAACTTGGTGTCATCTTCAAAAGCCCACGTAAAGAGATTAACAGTGACGTAAGCTCGAAAGATTGCTTTACAAGCCTAGGGAAAACATAACTGAAGGCGTCTTCACCTAAAAGAGCCATCTGGCTGTTCTCAAATGACAGCAAAATATTCAGTAAGGATTTGGCTGGACGGACACCAGGAGACCGTGAACCAAGAAAAGCATCCATGATGGTAGCACCACAGATAGCTAGTGTATTTGTGACCTTATCCTTTGGATGTGATACAGGATCCAGGCCGTACACAGCGTAGAGCACCTTGGTGAAGAACGACGTCAGATAAAAGCCTAACTCGAACCTTTGTATCACATTAGTGTATTTCCAGTACTGATAACTTTCAAAGATATCGACTAGATGGTTGGTAAGCTTTTCGAGCAAATCTTTCTTAGTCCTGCAAGAAAATCCGCTATCAAGAGAAATGGAATCGGTAACCATTTCATCAGCCAACTTTACCATGGAGAGTGTGAAGTCATATTTGCCAATAGGGAGTTCAATGGAACCCAGGGTAGCGCTTGCAAGTCCAGTCTTTCCGTATCTATCAAGCAGATCAGAGCGTGCAATATGCGACCAGACAAAGTGAGGGAAGTTTGGGAAGAGAGCGCACAGAAATTTTGAACAAACAGACGAGACCTCATAGTCTCTTTTATGCAAAGAGTGGTCGAATATTCTTAGTATGACTGACACAATGTCGCCCTCAGATATGGACGACGACATATATTCTATGATTTCAGTCGATCTTTCAATTGGCGTACCGGGAGAGACAATTTGAGTAGTTAGCTCAATTGTAGAGATCATCGCATCTCGTATATGATCCTCTAAATTACAATCGTTTTTGACATAACGCTCACAGATATTCTGAAGCATACGACCTAATAAAGCCCATCCACTGTACTCATAAACAAAAACAATGACGTCTTCATCTGAGCTAGCCGCCGTGGGTAGTATCTTACCTTTAGTGTCCTCTGGCAACGGCAGATAGACATCTTCATCAAACTCGAGTGGAGGTTTAACAAGGGCCTCCTCTTTAAGAACGATCAAATCCAGGCTTTCAATGTTCGCATCACCGCCGTCAAAGATATCATAGTTGAAAGTAGACAGCTTTGACTTGACAGCGTACGTGCTTAAGTTTTTCCATTCAAAATTCGCGAATTGAGCGTGAACCGACGTCAAGTCGATAAGCGGGAGGAGGGCCTCATTGACCAAAGGTAGTTTTGCTCTCAAAATAGTCAACTTTCTCTCAAACTCTCTATCTGACAAGAAACTTTCAACAAATTCTCGAGGAGCATTGAGGAGGACTCTTTTTATCATATTTGAGCTCTGTGGAGTCAGTGGGATGAAATTTATCAACAAAGCGACGAAAGAAGTTATGATGGCTGAGTGCAGGCTTTCGGACGAAAGAGCAGCGGATAATTTTTTGATGGACCCGAGTACATCACTGTTTTCGGCTCTTGTGGCAAATAATGTCACTAGGTTTTGAATCGAATCATCATCAAAGACAGTCTGTATAAATTTCATCTCTTCATTAGTATTCTCTTCGAATGCGCACGACTTTGAGAAAAGGATGAATGACCACATATAAAGTATGACTGGACTGATGCAATCCTGCTTGAGCACAGCGTTGATCTTTTTGAAACACTCAGCATCTCTATAAAATGGTGCATCAAAGTTGATTGAGAGAGTTGTGCTATCGAGTCCCAGCATAAGTAGCGTGACCAATGTGATGAGAGACTGAATTTTGGCAGAGATCAAGACCGGGATCGACGAGCTTTCATTTGACATAGCGCTGACACTATACCTCGTATCGGAAATCATATCAAACCACAGGTGTATCACGTCTGTTGGTACAGTAGCGTTTAACACCAGCATCGTAAGGGCTCTGAGGATGTTTGCCGTATAGACTAGATTCTGAGAATCTTTGACTTGCTGAATTTCAGACATCTCCTGCTCTGAAAAGCCTTCCTCGTTCCATTCAGCCTCGTCAGCTTGCTCTAAAAGGATCTTTCGCAAAAGTTTTATCAGATCCCGGCATACTTCTGAACTCTCCTTGGCAATGGTCTCCATCACTTTCTCCTGGGAAGATGCCAGCTCTTTATCGTTAAGTAGCGACAATAGTATATCCAATACCGCATTTCTTTCCTGAAAGCCTCGATGAGCTAGTTGTGTTGAACTCAAGCTGGGGACATTTCTCGCTTTGGCCTGCAGTGAAACTCGCAGCAGCTCCTTATAGCTAAGGCCAGTCACTTTGGATAGCGGACGAGCTTGTTCACAATCGCTTTCGGTTATATCTTGATACCGAGATCCCCTAAGATCCATAGTCTTCATCGTCTTTCCATCGTCTGCTTCATCCTGATTCCTAGTAAAATTCGAGATGCCTACAATGGCTGAAATGTTGGTCGATAGAAATCGTTCTAGTACTTCTCTATTGGTATCGGTGCTTGATTTTTCTGCCTGATACGAGCGAATGAAAGACGCAACGTCGACAAAAGACAACTCATTGGAAGCCCTGTCGGACGACATTGAGCTTGAATTCTATTTCAATTGCTGCTAGCACAGAGGGCAGTATTAAAAATTGATTCAATTGGCCCTAAAGAGGCTTCTTGATGTTTATTCAACTGCAATGACCATCGCGTTCAACTTATTTACAGTTCAAATTTTCACCATTGAAGACTAATAGCCGGGTAAGACGTCTTGATCGGTAGCCTGGCATGGAACTATATATACAAAGATCGCCTGAGTAGGTCATAAGTAGCTCCAATGCTCCACTTCACTAGGCACCTCGTGCGGTGGCTTCAGATCTTGGTTCACAACGACTCCCTTACCGGCTCTCGCTATTTGAGGGAGGCTGCTGACTGGCCCGAGATGTGTCTCATTGACAAGCGTTTGCCAGGCTGCATTACACTCTCGAATCGTCCTAATTGTATCTTCAGTGTTTCTGTAGCTCTCATTGAATGCAAACTTGTTAACTGGCTTGCCCGCTGGTACTTTGTAGTTTCTAAACCATTCTCGAGTGGCATGTAAAATGCCTGGCATCTTTCGTTCGACATCGTCGAGATCTTTGATCTCTTCTGCAAGTGGATCATTCACATTGATCGCTATGATTTTCCAATCGAGCTCACCGTCGTCGATTAAGGCCAGGGATCCGAGAATTTTGACCTTAAGGACCGTTCCAGTACCAAGTATGGTGGAACCGATCTCGCAGCAGTCCAAGGGGTCATTATCACCCTTCAAATCGTCCACACTAGTCCGGCTAGGATCTTCCCAGGTCTGAGACAGAGCTCCGTAGTTGTGAATGTACCCGTGGTAAGGGAAGATGTTGTGTATAAACCTCACCTTACCTTTCTTGGTGTCCTGAACAATTGGGTTGAACTCTAGCTCTTTGGAAATCTCAAATTTGGCATTCGACCAACGAGGAACCTCGACTACCATGTTTACTGTGTTGTCAGGGACTTCCAAGTTCAAAGGAACGTCATGGAAGAACGAACCAACCTCGCCATTATCAAGCTTCAGATACTTTCTGTACGTAGTGCTGAATTTGCTCCCCTGTTCGACGGAGTGAAAAGTTCTGGCCAAGTTCAAAAACCCTCTGATGTCTTTGAGCCTGTTGAGCGCCATCTTGCTGATAGTTATCTCCTTTACTGTCCCCCTTGTGCACGTCCTATCACTACTCCAATGGGCGAGATGGGAGTTATGATGAGCTACAGACAAAAGTGCAAGTGACATCTAAATACTTTCAATGGAACCGAGCTCATTAGTGGAGGATTATGAATGTTTATAAAGTCTTAAAAGTACACTTGGGATGATGGAGTTCAACTCGATCTATCTACTTGTCAGTGAATGGATCTTTGTCGTCTTTGGAGTCCTCGTTATCCTCCTTCTCTGGGGCCCCGGCGACTGGTGGTCCATCATGCCACGTAATTTTACCCATCTCATCAATATCCGCATTGTCATCCGAGATATCGATCACCACAATCAGTTCTTTCACCAGTTGAGTCGAAAAACCATATGGGTCCTTGGGTATCCAGACGGCTGGACATTTTGCATTGGCAGGTGGATAGTTATAAGCACTCGCGATTTCGTCCTCAGTGGTCATCTCATCCGGCTCTGGTAAACCGTAAATCTCAGGTAGCTTAGCCTTGACCGCTTGGAATGAACAATAGATGTGAGGAAGAAAGAACCTTTTATAAAACGGAGCAGGAGGTAGATTACCTCTTACACCGTCGGCCAACAGTGGGATCCACGAGATTCTATTTTCCGAAGCTTCATTGTATTTCACATTACTGTTGTATTCAATCGTCCTCTCACTTAATAGGCTTGAGACCCTATCTGTATGTGATGAGAAGGGATTCTTCTGTTCGTACCTTCTAATTGGAAACTTTGGCAACTCTTTGATGTCATCCTCTTCTGACTGGTCTGTGTAGATGTTCTTGAACGATGGAGTGTCACTCCTACCGTCCAATGCCTTCATTGTGTCTGCCGGAACGTATTCCATCAAGTTATCGAAAGCTGCATTGAGCTGTAGGTGAACAAACACAGTGACGACCAAGCTTACTATTTGTAAGACAATAGGACCCCAACCGGTTCCCACTGCAAATAGACCAAGCATGCAAACTTGTCCAATATAAACACCGACAAGTGTTTGGAATAGTGCTCTTGGATAGGAGATACCTCTTAAATCTGGAGCTTCTTTTTGAATGTAAAGAAGAATGTACAGGTAAGCAATGTAAATGAGGAGGAAACCACATGCCGCAAACAGCAATATGATCGGTGAGATCACAGCATATGAGAATGTGATAACTGCCAGGTTCGTGTAAACGGGATAAGTAGTACCCCATCCCGGAGCATCTAGGCCAACGAAACGGTCCCACTTTTTCCTTGGTGTGTTGTCGAAGAGGTATCCGAGCACGTAGCGGAGAAACAGAGGGACAATTTGGGCCAAGGAACCCGACGAAGCAGACATGCCAATCAGGATGATATAAGAAACAAAGAAATTCGAGGATTTTGGTAAGTTTGAAGCTAGAAGACTCATAGCATCAGTGGGATGTTCAGCAATTTGCGTAGCTGTGCTTGTCACGGATGAAGATAGAGTTGTGATGAGGAAGACTTGGAAAACCTGGAAAACGAAATAGCCTTGTTGCGTAAAAAACTCCACAGCTTGTAGTGAGACAGCACCGTGGAATTTTGCCAAGAATCGTATCATCACAGGCAGCATCGACATTAACCAGGCCAAAGCAATGGTGGGTGCTAGGGACGTCAATAGACCTAACAATTGTTCTGGCAATTTGTAAATGAATCTTAACCATGGGAGTTTATTCGTCAGGTACGTGACGCTGGAAACCATACCCACGAAGGCAACAGGAATTGCCCAGAAGATAGCCAGAGCGATAATAGCGGACACTGCAACAACGTTTCTGATCATTCTCTCTGACCAATAGATACGCATATTGAGCCAAATGATATCAGGTGGCTCGATACCCACAAAAGATGGTGTCATAGATAATGGAACATGGTGAGTGACAGTCTGTAGCGCAATCTGAGCTTGATATTGAGACTCAAACTCGACGAAGACAGAGTTGAAAGGGTACTGAGAGAAGTAGCTTTTCTGCAATTCTGCAATCTCTTTGTTGATCTCTGGGATCTTTTCGCTGAGATAGGCTATACTGTCCACTTTCTTCCCAAAAACAGGCTTCAATCTATGTGTCGGTCTCTTATTCTCTGGAATGTACTGAGATATATCGGAAGTGATCATGACCTCTGGAGTCTTTTTCTTGATCTTCTTAACTTTTTTCACTGCACTCTTGACGTATCCAATCACCGATTGCTCCAATTGGGCAGCCATCGACTCTCTCTCGGCAACTTTTTTAGCAAGCTTATTGTTTCCGCCTCTAGTGATCCAAACTCTTTGAACACCATCGAAAAGTTTAGCAAACTCACGTTCACTTAAATACTGCTCGGGAACGCTTTGGAACAACACGGTCCTAGAAGACAGCTTTTTCGCATAACGTGGAGATGTTAAGACAACTTGTCTCATCGAGTTGTAGAAAAATAGCTCGCGGTAGACAACATACAGGAAGAGCATATAAAACAGCCACCCGCAGAAGACATGTGCATAGTAACGTTGTGGATGTTTGACGTTCTGATAAGCCAACTGATCAAGTCCACCCTGATGATTACCATTAGCCGCATTTACGGGAAATAAGATGGGAAACATGTAAAACATCGAGACCACACAGTACGCACAAATGATGAATAGGTAACGCAAAAAGAAATACCCATCCAAACCTGCCTGTTGGATAATGAAATTATCGGACTTCTTCAGTAATGGCAGTATCCACTGCCACAGTCCTTTTGGCAACGGATCTGGCTTCTTCTCATCGTTGATCAGATCGAAAGAAGACTTTGGTTCATACATTCTCTTCAGTTTCAACCTCAGTAGCAGAAACAGAACCATGAAAACACCAAAAATCACGGAATTACTGACGATGGCAGTAAGCACCTGGGAGGTCGAAGTCCCCTGTGATGTACCTACCTCTGCCATCGATTATCTTCGTCACTTGGCTAAGATTGACTCACTGAACTCAATTGCCAAGTAGGCCTAGTGGATTCTCCTGATACTTATTTATCACTGCTGTCTAGTTCATCTCAGCTTTGTTTATCGAATTTAAGAATGTCTCAGATCCAATCTGAAAAGTTTTCCTAGACGATGCGATGAACGAAGTGGCTGGCTCTATCTCGATTTTCCGAATCTGGAAAGCGTCTTCGTTCGATATCAGAATTGCCTAAATGGGACACCGTGCCTGCTCATGCTCGAAGCCGCTTCTAACCGGGTTCCGTTCCGTCCTTTTCCGTGTGTCCTCGAAGCTTCTTTGCGGCTTGAATTTCTGATTTTGGGCACCAGAAAACCCGCCAAGCGATATATTGTCTCGAAGCATTCCTGCTTAGGTAACTGACGTAAGTATAGTCCCATCGATGGATCGTCAGCCCCTTTGGCTTCTTTCATATCTCTTGCTGTATGTTGAAGATGATTCAGTGATATCTAGGTGTGTCAAAATTTGAAGAAATAATATCCGTTCTGGTTACTTTTCCTACTTGTAGTAGACTCGGGTGCAACTACGATGCCACAGTAGTTTTTCTCGACAGACTGTGCGGCAGATTTATAATTTCGAGCAATGATTTTCACTCGGTCTGACAGTTTCTTTATTCCAGCTGTTGCCGTAGCCAATAGGTTCTCTGTACTTCACTCTGTCATTATTGCATATTAGGCCACCTTAAAGTGTCCGGCAAGCTTGGCAAGTCAGACATGGAGAGCCATCGTAACATAAAGCCCCCCTTATCACTCGACCTTCTCATCCGGCCGGTGATCATAGATTAGGGGCCGCAATGATGGTCACACCGGAATAGCACTCTGGTATATTAGCAATTTATTCTCTGGAGTCTCCAGATACGAGGGCGTGTGGTCTAGTGGTATGATTCTCGCTTTGGGCGAATCTTCGGAACACCGAGGATGAACAACATACAAGCATGCGAGAGGCCCTGGGTTCAATTCCCAGCTCGCCCCAATTTTTTGGTTCCCTCCCCATCAAAAGAGAGGGTAACTCAATGCCGTAGGCGGCTAAAGAAACTTGACGATTGTAAGGTACTCATACTATGAACACTTCTATGACTAAAGTAGGTTTTAGCTGAACTGTCTCGATCAGCGAAGGTTAGGTAGAGACCTGCTTGTAAAATCTATCAATCTTTTGGATCCGCTTTCCTGGTAGTGTGAAAATGATACTGCAACATACAATTCAATAATCACTTCGTTGCCGGTTTCAATCAATGGAGAACTCGGAAGACTCTGGTTCCTTGTCGCTAAGTGGTCTGTAAAGAGTACAGATTGAGTTTTGACCGGACGGGCTGTCATATAATGAAAAACGCACAGTGATGACGAAGTATGACTTGGCATTAGAGATATAGACCACAGATGAGCGACCATGAGCCTTTGATCAAGTGGAGTAGCTGCAAGGACAATCTGAGAATTCCCAAGACTCCACGTTCGGGTGTGACAAAGCTTCATATATACGATTTCGACAATACGCTGTACTGTAGCCCGCACCCGACCCGGCAGTTATATACAGATGTGCTGTACAACATTTTGTACAATTCTTCCACGTTGATCGATGGAGGTTGGTGGTCAGAGCCCACCTTCCTGGAGCAGTCTTTCAGAGATATGCTTGGTGCTAATGAGCAAGATCAATTACAGTATTGGAACCAAGAGATTGTCGACTTAGCTGAGGCATCCTTTCGAGATGCAGAGACGATATCGATAGTTCTGACCGGCAGGAAGGAAATTCTATTTCAAGATATCTTCGATGAAATGTTTAGCACATTTGGTAAGATTTCGATGAATGCTGTCTGTTTAAAGAGGACAAACGTGGGTTCGTCAACGGCAGAGTACAAGATCCAGTTGATCAATGAATTTTTGACCCATTACAACTGCTTGAAAGAGCTAGTCATTTATGATGATCGGTTGGCTCAAGTGAAACAGTTTCAAAGGGCATTCAAAAGAGGTCGTGTGATACACGTTCAACCATGCTTCAGAACACTAGCGATGGATGAAGAGGCACGACTAGTCAGAGCAATTTTTGAGAGATTGAACGCGTCAAGACACTTGACTTGGACAGCGAAAACTCCAGGCTTCGTCTTAGAGCGGTCCTCATATAAGAAATTACTTGGATGGACTTACAGATTCTTCAAGAAAAAGTACAAAATGTCCTCACTGCCGCAGTGGCCAATGCTCATCCCACTTGCGATGGAATCTGATATCGAAATTGCAAAGATCTGGTCTAATAATGACCCTGATGTCGTCGGATCTTTGAACAAAGTTCAAGATATAAGCAATATGTTCTACTCAGAGCCAAACCTCAATGGCTCCAGCTTTTTCCAGTTTGATATATTCAAGATCGGCTATAGCCTCCCCAGCAAGAGCCGTGGTAAAGTCAGTGTGTTCTATAAGGCTGCTCCTTCCGACAGCACGAAGTACGTTTCTGCCTCTTCCCAGAAGTCCTTTGTTGTGAGTACAAGTGAAGACATAGGCAAAAATCCTTCACGAGTGTCGGGCGTAAGATGGGCCACTCTCGATCGAAGTATCTCAGTAAAGACCACTTTGAGTCACTTCGAAAGGCTAACGTACATCTGAAGTGCCACTTTAAGGTGGAATTGTGAAGGAGAACAGCTCAAAATCAATTCGAAGTGAAAGATCTAACGAACCGAAGAATAAAGCTGGTATTTTCCCTCCATAACGTTTTTATCAGCACAATTTGGCTCTGTTGGACAACAGAAATGTCCATCAGGAATTTGACATATGTGCTAAAAAATTATAGACGAAGCGTAATACATTTTCAACCCTGTCAACTGACGAGGAATGATTCCAAGTTGGATGGAAAATTGATTTACCGTCCTCTATTTCTTGAGAGTGTTGACAAGAGTTTGATGCCAGGAAGTTTCTCGAGCAGCTTTTAAAGTGACATAAAATCACTTTAGACGTGGACGTACTCAGGGTTAGATGAGCATCTGTCGTCAGCATTGAAAGAAGATAGATCTCCAGCCTGGATCAATCATGGCTAATCTAGGCCTGATGCCGTGTCTACGCATCCTAGCTATAGCTGAATCCTTCCTCTGCAAGACTCTTGAGACACAGGTGAAGAGGAAGTAGTTTGGTAGTTACTTGCAAGGTCCCTATGGGCTCTAAAGTTCAAATGACACTGCCTTGCTTTCTTATCAGCCGTTTGAGTTCATGGCTTGTTAGTTACTTAGTGTGTAACAGACGTACGAAACTTTGACGCGTAGAAGAGACGCGTCCTTTTCAATCGGAAGGTCACTTTGAATTGAGCAGCTCGATAGCCAGTATGGAGGCCTCCAATCTACAGATTTACTGGCATGAATCGCAACCTATCTATAGTCTTTGCTTCCAGCCAACTCAAGATATCAAGCCAAAGCTTGTGACTGCCGGAGGCGACAATAGAATACGAGTTTGGCATTTGAACTTTGACGAGCAATCCAAGACCAAGATCGACACGATTGATTACTTGTCGTCTTTGAATCAACATGAACAAGCGGTAAACGTGGTAAGGTTTAACCATGGTGGGGATATTCTAGCTTCTGCTGGCGATGATGGCCAACTTCTACTCTGGAAATTGAGTGACACTAAGATTAAGGAGTTCGGAGTGGATGAAGCAGAGTTCGAAGAGTTCAATGAGACCTGGAGTATATGGAAAAGGCTACGTTCGGGCGGTGGCGGCGGAGGCGCATATGAGATTTATGATGTAGCTTGGTCCCCGAACGATGAATTCATTGTTACAGGATCAATGGATAATGCTATCAGAGTTTTCTGCGTAGCCACCGGAGAATGCATTACTCAAATGACAGAACACAATCACTATGTCCAGGGAGTCTACTGGGACCCGCTAGATCAATATATCATTTCTCAGTCCGCAGATAGAGCTGTTCACATATATGAAATAGTGCGAAACCAAGATGAAGAGGGAAAGTTGCAGTTAAAGTTGAGAAACAAGATCATAAAGTGTGAGCTTCCGCAATGGCAAAAAGACACGGATAAGCTAGATCTAGCGAATACTAAATTGTCATTTTTGTTCCATAACGAAACTCTTCCATCGTTCTTTAGAAGGCCGGCCATTTCTCCATGCGGCGCCCTCTTTTGCATCCCGTCTGGTATTCTAAAGAGTGACGCGGGTTCAGAATCTGCAGGATCATCCGATTATAATAGCGCAGTGTATTTATACACTCGTGCGTCGATAAAGAGTGGCAGCAACAAGCCCTCAATGTGCCTGCCCTTCTTGAGAAAACCAGCTATCGCCGTGGCATTCCATCCTAATCTCTACGAACTCTCTCCGAACTCTAGCAGTTATCTGAAGCTTTCCTACAAACTAGTGTTCGCCGTAGCAACGTCTAACGAAGTGTTGGTCTACGATACTGAAAGCACTAAGCCATTGGCGATAGTCGGTAATTTGCATTACACCCCATTGACCGATCTTGCATGGTCTCCAGATGGTAATCTGCTCATGATCTCCTCCACAGACGGTTTTTGTTCGTACCTTTCTTTTAGCGCCGATACACTAGGAAACAAGATCAGCAAAGAGGAAACTGTGAAGCTGGTCAAGAGTGTCTCACCCCCAGAAGTCACCGTAAAGTCCAGAGGACAACACGAGCCCAACAACGAACCCAGAAACAATCCAAGCGACATCGTCAACATACTGCCAGTAAAGCGGAAAGACACCACACGGGACGATGACGCCCAAGGCGGACAGAACAGTTGCAAAGTACAAAAGCAGAAGGAAAAACGAAGAGTGCAACCGATGCTCGTCAAACCCAACTCATAAGTCACCTCTTCCGGTAGGTGATTGTAAATAGCTTTTGTAGAGCAAAAGATTTTCCTAAGCTAACGATTCTGGTAGTACCACAATTCTATATACAATATTGTGACCTCAAGGATAATGCTAAAAAATGACGCAGTGAAAACACTTAGTTGACGAGACTTCTTAAACTCTCATCCGTCTCCAACCTTTTTTCCAGGTTCTTCCTTGCCTGCCATACCATCAACTTCTTTCTGCCCTCAATATCAAGTTCCTTGAATTCTTGACCGCTCAAATCATCCGATGGGTTAACACTGAACTTTTCGAGCAAATTGTCTGGCCTGATGTTGTCCTTCTTCCTTGGATCTCCGTGTTCTGCAGTACCTCTTGGAGATGTCCTATTAGCTGGTGTAGCTCTGTATCCCGGTGGATAGGGGAAATCGTCACCTCTCAAAAATCGTTCCACAGTTTCTTCAACTGATCCTGTCTGTTCCAGGTTGTATCTGATCTGTTCAACGTGCAGATGAGGAGCCAAGCTCTGAACCACTTCGATCATATCTGGTGTCACAGCTCTCATCACATGTCTAGGAGCTAGCGGTCTCCCGGAGCTAGCCTGCTGCGATTGACCTCCATTCGTATTCCTTGCTTGATTATTTGCCTCTCCAGAGAGTTGTTGCGCCGAAGGATGTTGATCCGCCTGGGTAAACCACTTTAACAATATGAAACCGATCACTATCGTGACCAAAAACGTCACAGTCGACTTATCCATTTCAAACCGCCTAGATCAAGCGCTACTTCGTCTACTTTTGAAGCTCTCTTCTAGTCTGTTGGTCTTCATCTCCCTTCTATACGAACTCTGACTAGACAAGCACCTTCCCGTCCAAAATGACACTTGATGATTGAGATGAGCTTTGATAGCTGATGATGACAAGTTATAAGCGTCTGTATACTGGTTCTAACCGTTGAATTCCATTTTGAACTTTCTCTTTTGGCTCTTGACTTTATAGATGAAGTGCGGTATGCACTCTGCCTCCTTTATTGTGTGCGAGGTGAAATGTCTCTTGACCTCTGAGGCCAGATCCTTCTTGGCGACTCTGGCACTGGGAGAACCTGGCCTGTTCTGCTTGTACGAGTGTGTCTTAGATCCTAACTGCGAACCCAGCAGATAGCCCCTGAGCGTCATGTTGTCTGGGATGTCTATGTGGTAGTGGTCTTTGTAGCGGCGTAGGAAATCATCCGAGTACTTCTCGAAGTCTACCGGGTCCTGCTTGGGGCCCAAGCTTGGGTGATTGTTCGTTACGTGTGTCTTGACCAGATCTCTGATGTATTGTTGTTGTGCGGCGGTCAGCCTCTGCTTCACGTTCGACCGAGAGCCCGTTCCTGCTGTGACACCAAGGGCGCCGACATTCGTTGATCGAGTCTTCGATTCTGATTCACTGTTTGAGTTCGGATTACGTGCCATTGACCTACTTTACTTGCGCTATGTGTAGTGAACCCTGTTATGTGGATTTGCTAACATTTTTCCATATTTGATCATACAAGTCCGCTTGGCAAAAATGCTATGCTATAAACCTTTGATAATTATCGTACACAAGAGCTTTCGAGTTCTCCAATTGGCCCAGTTGCAGTACTTCACAGATCTGCTCACAGAGATACTCTAGCTGTTTCAGCAATTGGTCCTCTGGCTCGATGTTCACGGGCAAATCTGTCTCTGTTAGGATACATTCAAGCGGAATCAATCTTAGCAGTGCTTGCCCTGCGTCCTGACTCTTGAAATTGATATACTTGGACAGACTGAGGAAAATGCGATCCCTAGGGAAACGCCGCAGCCAACAGCCGGCTAAAGTCTCTGGGGATCCCGTGTATGAGTGCAAACAAACCTTTACCTCTTCGCAGGGCAAAATTTCCTCTACACACGTCTCAAACAGCACTCCATGGCACTTGACATCGTGAATCGACATGGGTTTGCAATTCTCGCGGGCAAGCCGGCAAAATCGCCTAAACACGGCCATCTGGTGTGTCATCTTGACCTTGATACGAGTCAATGGAGCCGGTTTTCTGCTGTGTACGTAAAACCCGTTTTCAGGCAGCCTGAACAGCTTATCCAGGCCGATCTCACCGATGACATCGACTCTAGATCCATCAAACTCCCGCAAGATGTATTCTTCCAACGATACAGGCTCTGGAAGCCTCTCAAGTAACCGCTCGAAGCTCTCTTGATCTCTCCAGTCCAGCACAGACTCGTAATGAGACCTTTTGCTTGTCTGCGCGACGCTATAAAGGTGACAGTACCAAGGGTGGATACCAAACCCTCTTCGAACTCGGCCTGTCTCGCTCAATGCACTCAATCGAGCCCAATCGAACCCACTATTCGACATCACACACCGCAGTGTCGGCCCATTGACCTCTAACTCGCCTACAAACTCGTCCCCGGTACTAACATGGCAATGCGCATCCACGTACCGACTCATCATCCGTCTTAACTACTGTAGCAATGTCCCATCGGCGTTCCACGTGATTGTTCGCATCCATTCGATCCTACAGCTTCCTGTTCGTATTCTCGCTGTTTTGACAAGTTGTTCGTCAAGGGGCATTCGACGACGTTAGGTGATGATTGCGCAAGGAAGTCCCCTTATAAAAGCTATAAAACGGGGGGTTTTAGACACGAAAGTCGCCATCAGGTGTCTAGAGAGTCTGCCTAGAATAGGATTGATTGATCGCGTGAGTATTTGGTGCTAGTTACTCTTTGATTGAGCCATTGATAGTGATAGAGTGAAAACGAGAGTTGTTAGAAGAACGAAAAAATGACGATTATCATTGCCTCTTTGTTCTTGCCTCATCAGCCTCAGTTTGAGCTGGAAGGTCCTTTAGACGCGAAACAAGGACTGGTCGATTCGAATTTGGTCAAGATTAATGAGTCCACGGACAGTTTGAGCCGTAAGAGAGCAAGTTCTGTGCATTCGAGCTCACCTTTTATTGGGTTTGAAAGCGGTCAGGAACTACTGAAACCTACAGAGACCGGTGGGTCGAGAGTGGGGAGTCCTGCTCCTGCTAGCGGCCTGATACATGACAACTCTGTGAGTTCTGAGAAGTTTATGGAGAGCTTGACAGCCCATGGGACGCAATCTGCTACGCCGGCGAACCCGGTTAGTACGGATCCTAAGAGTGCCTCTGCGCAGGAGTTTTTCTCGAACAAGGATATTAGCTCGCCCTTTGGGTCGATGCCGGGTTCCCCTGGTTTGGATTCAAATGCTCCTGGGGCGGTGTCTCAGGATAGCACTGCAAACCTGTTGAAGAACGTGAACAAGTCTCTGTTGTACCAATCGGTGCTGAACAGTGCGAGCGGATCGCAGTCTGCGCTCGATGGTAAACCTAAGCCCCACAGCAGATCGTCGTCGGGAACTGTGATTACGCCTAAATCGAGAGCTGTGCCAGATGTTCATTCAGCAGTGGTGGATTTTGCTAAGGTGAAGCAGCAGCAGCAAAAATCGTCGCTTCCTGCGATGAAGCGGGTCCCAAGGACGGTGTCGATGAATAGCGGGTCGTCCAAATCTGGTCCGTCGCACTTAAAGTTTTCACAGATGGCTAAGGATCTGGAGAACACTTTCTCCGACGATAGCTTCATTTCCGAGTTAGACAGTGATGACATGTCGCTGGCTGATGGTTCCGATTCGGATCTTGAGGTAGAGACTAAAAAGAAGTACCATGTCCCTAAATTTGGTGGATATTCAAACAACGCAAAGCTAAGAGCTTCTCTAATGCATAGCTCTCATGAGATCTTTGGGCGTGTTCCATGGAAGATTGTTCCTAGTCTCAAAGGTAACGGTGCGTTAAGGAATGCTGTTCAAAACGCTGTCGAAGAGAAAATCATCCAAGATAAGGTTACCTGGATCGGTACGATCGGTCTCCCAACTGATGAGGTCCCAGAAGAAGTATGCACGCAAATTTCTAAGAAGCTCAGTGCTGATTTCCAGTCAGAGGCTGTGCTCACTGATGATGTGACCTTCAAAGGCGCTTATAAGAACTTCTGTAAGCAAATCTTATGGCCAAGCTTGCATTACGAGATCCCGGACAATCCAAATTCAAAGGCCTTTGAAGACCATTCCTGGAACTACTACCGCCATTTGAATAGGTTGTTCGCGGACAAGATTATAAGTACTTACACAATGGGTGACATCATTTGGATTCATGACTATCACTTGATGTTGGTGCCCGCAATGGTAAGAGAAGCTCTGCCATACGCCAAGATTGGATTCTTTTTGCATGTTTCATTCCCTAGTAGTGAAGTGTTTAGATGCTTCGCTCAAAGAGAGAATATCTTGAAGGGTTTATTAGGATCCAATTTTGTTGGTTTCCAAACTAAGGAATATGCCAGGCACTTCATGCAAACTGCTAATAAACTTTTGATGACCGATGTTATAGATAATGAAATCAAATACAAGGGAAAGATAGTCACGGTTCACAACACCCCCGTTGGTATCGACCTTTTCCGCCTATTTTCTCAGCTAAAGCAGGACAGAGTACTTCAATGGCGTCAACTGATCCAAGACAAGTGGAACGACAAGAAGTTGATTGTCTGTCGTGATCAGTTCGATCGTGTCAGAGGGTTAAAGAAGAAGATGTTGGCATACGAGAGGTTCCTGAGGGAGAACCCGGAGTACGTGGAGAAAGTAACAATGATTCAGATTTGCATAGGAGCTCAGAAGGACGCTGAGCTGGAACGCTCCGTCATGCTTGTTGTTGACAGAATAAATTCCCTCTCTCCCAATATCAGCACCAGTCAACCGGTGGTATTTTTGCACCAGGACTTGGATTTCGAGCAATACCTTGCCTTGAGTAGCGAGGCGGATATGTTCATGGTCGATCCACTGAGAGAGGGAATGAATTTGACTTGTCATGAGTTTATTGCCTGCTCTGAAGAGAAGCATTCTCCACTACTTTTATCCGAATTTACCGGTAGTGCGGAAATTTTGAAGGATGGTGCCCTTTTGATAAATCCTTGGGACATTGAAAGTGTCTCACAGTCAATCAAGATTGCATTGGAAATGCCAGCGGAGGAGAAAAGATTGCGTTGGAAGAAAATGGTCAAAAGTGTTATCAATAATGATTCAGACAACTGGGTTGACACCTCGTTGCAGGATATCAACAACTCATGGGAATTCAATATGGAGAGATCAACGGTGTTCAACCTTTCAGTCGATCAAATACTGAGCGACTACAAAGAGTCCAAGAAGCATTTGTTCATCTTCAAAATATCTGAGCCACCAACATATAGAATGATCTCCATCTTGAACGATTTGAGCGCCAAGAACATCGTGTATGTTATGAACTCGTTCTCCAAAACTACGTTGGAAAGTTTGTACA
The DNA here is from genome assembly GCA_030580195.1 of Torulaspora gathmanii. Lineage (NCBI taxonomy): Eukaryota > Fungi > Ascomycota > Saccharomycetes > Saccharomycetales > Saccharomycetaceae > Torulaspora > Torulaspora gathmanii. The sequence continues at coordinate 76,489 of JAKTSM010000012.1, read as the reverse complement.
GCCGTGTGCTGAACCTGGGCTTAATTGCAGAGAATGGTGCCTACGTCAGACTGAACAACGTCTGGTACAATATTGTGGAACAAGTGGACTGGAAAAGTGAAGTCGTCAAAATTTTGGATGATAAAGTGGAGAGACTGCCAGGCTCATACTATAAGATTGCCGATTCCATGATCAGATTCCACACGGAGAACGCTGAGGATAAAGATCGTGTGGCTGCAGTTGTTGGTGAAGCCATCACCCACATCAACACTTTGTTCGACGAAAAGGGAATTCATGCATATCTACACAAGAACATCGTTTTTGTCCAAGAGCAAGGCCTGTCCTCTACAGCCACACAATTCCTGCTCAAGTTCTACAACAGCAGAACAGACGCCTACAACAACAGCTCTCTGCCGGTAACGCCTACAGATATTGGCTCCACAGCCACCAGTCGTGGGGGCTACTTCACCTCAAAGGGTAAATCCCAGTACCACGTCGACTTTGTCTGTGTGACTGGTTCATCCTCGCCCGCAGTGGAGCCCATTTTCCAATTAATCAAGGAGGAGACCGCCTCGGGTGCTCTACGTTTCGGCTACAGTCTTGTCTACGATGGAGCCACTTCGACGTACGCCAAGGAGCACGTCGACGGGCTCAACGAGCTGTTCACCATCCTCCAGGACATCACCAAGACTCCGCATCGCTAGTTTGTAGTACCTGGCACGTGACCAGCTGTTGTAAGATATCCATTGTATATAGATCATTTAAGACGACTGAAAAATTTGCAAACCTCCGATACCAAGTAGAGATGGCGACAAGATGAGTGAAAGGTATTGATTGATCAAGCCTTACAGTCAACTTGAACCTTGTTCTTGGCTTACAACGTCTGCATTGAATCGAAACCATTAGTCAAGATGGGTAAGAAGAACACGAAAGGTGGTAAAAAGGGTAGAAGAGGAAAGAATGAAAGTGACGGTCCAAAGCGTGAACTGTATTACAAAGAAGAGGGCCAAGAATATGCTCAAATCACAAAAATGTTGGGTAACGGTAGAGTAGAAGCTACTTGTTTTGATGGTATTAAGAGAATGGCTCACATCAGAGGTAAACTGAGAAAGAGAGTCTGGATGGGACAAGGTGATATCATCTTGGTTTCCTTGAGAGATTTCCAGGACGACCAATGTGATGTTGTCCATAAGTACAATTTGGATGAGGCTAGGACGCTGAAAAACCAGGGTGAACTTCCAGAAAATGCCAAGATCAACGAAACCGACAACTTTGGTTTCGAATCCGACGAAGACGTTAACTTTGAGTTCGGTAACGCCGATGAGGAGGATGAAGATGAAGATGAAGACGAGCTTGACATTGATGACATTTAAACCCATTGGCACTGGCGCCAATATGTGTGCCGTATCATACGCATGGAACCTCTCCCAAAAACTTATGTAAAATGAATTCTAATTTATACAGATTAAAACGTTAATCACCGACTACCAGGTGGTGATTTCTGAATAATTATAGACCCCTTGATGCTCTTCACATTTCTCTAGCAAACCAATTGACTTTTCAAGACTGATTTTCACCATGTAGATGGCTTCTAACAAAAAATGTACATGAGTACTACAAGCTGACCACATCTATAGCGAGTTCATTGGAGATCGGTATGAGCCAAGATGCTGATGAATCAATTGAAGTCATCAAGAAGTTTCTTCTTCATCACAATCCTTCCAGAGTTGGACCTGAAAATCAAGATGAGGTATTAAACAGGTTTACCCAGTATGCTCAGCAGCTTTTGCCTTTCTTCCAGCGGAAAACTACTGGGATCTCTGATAGATTGGGATTGCTAGCGACGGATACCTTCTCAATTTGGATCTTGAGGACGAGCCAAGTGATTTCCAGTAAAAAGATCGACACGAACGATTATATTCAGACTGTACAGAAGGAGATACTTACAGTTCACAATAGTACTACCATTTTCGAGTTCGTAATAGACTTTTGGGTGAATGGTAGTCCTGCATTCATAAATGCTTTAAAGGATTTGTTTACCAAGTTTTTGCATCTCATAAAGCTGATTTATCCACTACCTGAATGCGACAGACTTCTCAGCTCGTGGCTCAATAAGACTCTACAAGTCCCTTCAGACCTGCCGGTGCAGTACTACTTGATTGGATCTCTAGCCGAGGAGCTAGATCTATTTCCAGTTTTGCAGCAGAAGCCAGGTTTTGTTAAGAACTCATTGTCTCTGATGAAGAACGATTTGCTATCAAACCCCATCGGTAAGAGTCTCTACAAAATTTTAATGAATGTATTTCGTGGTCACTTCGGTGGGGAGATTTCTAATATTCCAAATTGGCTAGACCTTTGGCGAGATCCGGTGATGACTTATCTTAATCATTCAAGATGCAAGAAAGCTATGGAGCTGTATATCTTGCAGCCACTTTTTAAAGAGATGCCTGCCGAAGCCTTCACAGCTTTCGTAGGAGGCATCACAAGGGATCAGCCATCCATACTATTGAGTATCTTGAGGGTTGGACAGGAGTTAGGCATTGAAGAAGAGCCTTTTTGTAACGATCGACTGATTTCACTAGAAACCATCAACAAGCTTTTGAAGCAGGACGAGTTCAAGCTTGCCGCCTTTGAATTGTTGACATTTTCACTGAAAAAGTCATCACCGGTTCATTCTTGTGTCTTTGACCTGATGAAGGAAAATATGATGGTCTTCTTCGTTGACACAAGAATTGAGGTTAGAAATTATTTCTGCAGCTCTTTTAAGCACTTCGTTTATCGCTTAAGAGACTCTGCTCATTCTCTTCACAAGAGTGCCAGCAGCATGAAAAAAGCTAACAAGTTTCCAGCGGAACAAAAACAGAAGTTCAACTATGTTGAAGGTTGTAAATTGTTTTTGGAGTGGTTGCTAGAATTCTTGAAATTGCAAATCTGCCCAGGCACACAGTATCAAAGAAATGATGTGGCGCTGAAGCTGCTGAAGAATGTAATCGAGAGTGGTCTGGACAGCTCGATTCCTACAAAATATTTTGACATGAAAAATGCGAGAACCTATCCGTTTTCGATTCCCATTTTCAGAGATAACTGCATGGTGAGACTGCTTTTCGATTGTTTGGCTAGCAACTTTTCAGATATTCGTCAGACGGCGAAAACCATGTTGCTGATGGCCCTTGAAGGTTCAGATGCCCCTACTCTGAAGCAATACATTGATTGGGGTGCTATAAAGCAGCAGACGGATATTTTTTTGGCAGAATATCAATACTCAGATATAGGAGCCGCGCTGGAGAGCGTTCGTTTCCATGCATCTGCTGACAAGTTAAATTTTGTCAGTGAGATGGTTGACGCACTGCATGAAAAAGTGGATAACAGCAGCAGAGATCTTGTTAAGTTCATTCACGAGCCAATAAGTGGATATTTGACTTCATTGGCGCTCATACTTGCTGAGAGTCCATTTAATGAAGTATCAGAAAAGATGATGGTCGAAAAGTGCATCGAGATTGTCTCCAAAGTCTGGAGCGTTGTCAAGCATGTAATTTGTCATGAGTCCTGTGAGGACAATCTCTCTTTGATGTACCCGGACGGCGACGCCAGTGCTCAACTCGTTTTGAGCACAGCATTCAGAACTACGAAGGAGTCATCTACGTTACTGCGGGTTTTACTGTCAAATTATGACCTTTCTACGAATCAACTGATTGACATCGGTGATTTCCTGATAAATCAGTTGTTTGATATTCGTCACAGTGGGGCATTTCAATCTGTCACCCCAACCTTTTCCGTGCTTTGCATGAGATGTACGAAGCAAAATGAGGGCCAATTGATGGAATGGTTGAAGGATATCATGAAATCTGTTCAGGTAAAAACTCAAAACATCACAAGGAGATCAGGCGGTATACCGCCCATGCTCGCTGTCATTCTTTCTGCTGAGTCGGGAAGAGATCGACCACTACTAAAATATGCCTTTGACCGGCTGATGCAAATAGCATCGACGCCCGTCGAGAAACACCAAGATAGGTTCGATCTTCCTCAAGTTAATGCCTTTAACTGCATAAAAGCGATTTTTACAGATTCAAAATTATCGCAGGCCTGTGACCCATTTACATACCCTGCTCTTTCTTTGGCGTTGAGAAACTTTGATTCTAGTTCATGGGCTCTCAGAAACTGTTCCATAATGCTGTTCACTTCGCTGCAGAATAGGCTTTTCGGAAAGAGCGGTAAGAGCATAAGTGCCCGTATGTTCTTTACCAGGTATTCTGGTGTCAGAGAGAACCTACTGGAGATCCTGCATATATCAGCACCAGATGCACCAGTGGGGTATGGAAATCAGTCTCAGGTTGAGTCAATTTTCCTCGTGTTGAGTATTCTTCTTCGCTTAAAGCCAACGCCAGGGTACAAAGGGCTTGATGCATTTAAAGATGAGGTGTGGAAGTGCTTGAGCAGTAACAACTGGAACGTGAGGGAAATGGCAGCCAAAGCCATTTCCTCTCTAGCTGATGATCCAAGCGAAACTGCCAATGAGATAGCTAAAGGATTGAACACGGAAACACAAAATGGGTTACACGGTGGCTTACTGGCCTTGAATGAACTGCTCGCTTCTTCCGAAGAACTAGGGAGTCCAGAACTATCAAATTTTTTGACCCAGGTGCTGTACGATAAATGCGATGAGCTGCTCAGCGACAATAAGTGTTTCACCACTGCCAAGGCCTATCTCACTTTAATGCGCAATGTTCTTCGATTAAGTGATAGCGACACATCTCAAGATGAAAGAGATCGGCTTTTAACTTGTGTTACACTCTTCTTCAACACACATTGTCAGATGTATGCGGTCGATGGAAGTAAGCAGTTGTGTTTGGCCACGGCACTGGAGATTATACTTGAATTCTCTGAAGGAGAGCAGATCTCGACCTTCTTTGAGCGAGGTGTGCTTTCTCCTTTTTACGAAGTCCAGAAAGTCGCTTTGAACTTTGCCCTTACCAGGCCTGATCGCTTGTCCACTATTAACAGCAGTGTTGTTGACTTACTCCAGCTCTTAGTAGACGATGAAAGTGTGCCAGCCTCGGTAAGTGCCATAAGCTTAAAAGCCCTCGAGACAATGAATGAAAAGATAGACATGCGCCTGTTACTTGATGTAATCGAAACCCCTCGGAGTGAGGAATTGCAGTTGAGTGCAATTCAGATACTTGGATCCAATACTACATCGGACGAAATTGGAACATTTGAAAAAATCATCTGTCTTTACTCCACTGAGGACCAACCAGTAGACTTTAGATTGGCATGTTTACAAAGTTTGAAAGGCTTCCCAAATCTCACAAGCAACGCTAGGTTGCTCCTACTCTTAAATGAAATGCTGTGCGATGATGATGAGGTCATCAGGGAAGCAGTGGCTTTTTTCCTGAATCAGACCTTTTCCTTGACTGAAGTGGACGGAGCAACCAATCCTGTGGCATTATCGCGTATGCTGCTGTCACATATCGTTGAGCTATTCCCCAAAGAACAGTTATCCAGCAATATCACCACAATGCTGAGAAAATTCCTCGGGGACTACAATTATTCTTCATTTAACGATGACTATACCAGCAGTCGGGTCTTTGTGACCGAGAAGAATAACCAATTTAAGAACGAGTTTGAACATAACATGTTGTATGCTAAACTTCTTCAATTGTCGGGTCATGATGATGAATTTGAGATTTGGCTGATTTCTTTGAAGGATAATATTACTGTCTGTCTCAAAAACTCAGCTATCAAAGATGGTCCCTTTGGCTGGGCCAGTAATGGTGATGTATTTTCGAGGTTGCTGGTTCTTCGAGCTTTGCTGAAATTAGTTGACCCAAGGCAACTGGAAAGCTTCGATCAGGCCCTCATCAAAAGCAAGATCCATCCATTTATTGTCAGCAAGTCAATTTTAGACTCAATTCAGCTCTCGGCAGCAAAGCTAGATAAGTTATCTGTACTATAGAATAGAAATAGAAACTTTAATAATATGACATCCCAGATGGCTTTTACTGAGAAATTTATGAGTGACAGTTAATGTCGATCCCTATGCGTTAGTCAACACTGTGGATGGAAATTTTGGATAGTTCTGCAGTTAGAAGATTTATCCAAAATATCTCTAAGCAGGCCCAGATTTAGCAATTTTCCTCGAATTGGTCTCAAAAGTGTCATTCGATTTCGGCAAACGTTCGGATGCGTGCATTCTTAGAAGGAACTATCTGACGACCTAGACCAGATGACGGACATTAAAACAAAGTGCCCAACACAAAGTACACTAATTTGAACCGATGTATAGTTTGCCTAACTTGTTGTTTGTATGTATAGTTGTCATATTTCTCCAATATGCCAGAATTTGGAGACTCCGTGGCCAAGCTGGTTAAGGCGTGCGACTGTTAATCGCAAGATCGTGAGTTCAATCCTCACCGGGGTCGTTTTTTTTGAAGGCCCATTTTACTTACAACTGTTGAATTTAGGCTAATGCAAGCCTAAGTATTACCATCAGCACCAGATAACTCTGCCATAACTTTCCAGTCAAGCGTCCCACTCGAGAGGTGTAATGAAGAGTTTGCTATGACTGAAAAGGATCAATTGGTTACCGTTTTGTCCCAGACTGCCTTCTTCCTTAATCAAAATGATTTACTAAATATGGCACAGACTTCGAGAGTGTTCAGCAACTTAGCAGTCGAAAAGCTGTACCATAGTATCAGCATAACAAGAGATCCTGTATGTCGCAGTGATCTATGGTACATGGATTGTGGCAAAGCCTACTTGAGTGGTTACAGAGCATTGAAGAGAAATGCGGACAAGGATGATCTCTTCCTCCATGATAGACTCGAAAGACTCTTAGAGTCTTCCCATTTGCATCATGTTCATCGGTTAGTAATCCAAGATTGTGTATTTCAGGACCGCAGGACTGGAGACCCACTACTACGACAACTGCTCGATAAGGTCATTGAGATAAATCAAGTTGAGCTGTTGGAGATCAGAGACCCGATTCTGTTCCGTGAGTATAGTGAAAGAATTTTAGAATTGAGTAACCTGAAAAATATCAAGCTCGTCGATATCAATTCTATTGGTCAAGCAAAATCAATAGCCAATCTAGACTCACTGGAATGGTGTCTAGATAGCCCAAAAATACGTTCCGAGTCATTGCCGGCTAACGCGGTCACATTTTTATCGAATAAGCTTGTGAGTGCTGAGTTTACTTTTGATGATGCGGAAACTACTAGTCTTCTTCTCACATCTTACCTGCATTCCCAAGGAGTGCAATGCCACTCTCTGAAATCCCTGAAGCTAAATCATGTCCATGGAATCAACGCGCATGGTAAGCATTTACAGGAAATAGACTTCAAACATCTTGAAGAGATCGTGAACTTGGGTGCTCTGGAAACTTTGGAGTTAGGCTTATCTTGCGAAAATGTTGGTTGCGGCTGTGTCGATGACTTTCTCCTGCACCTCGCCCCACACTTGAAATCTTTGAAACATCTGGGTCTAATAGAAAGATCTACTGAGGTCTCTGCTGACCATCAAGCAAAAGAAGATTGGGATATCATGATCTGCAAGTTTCTGTTGGGCATACCAGAAGTTGGATCAAATCTGCAAAAGCTGACCATCAGACACCAGACTCCGCTAAATGGTCTTTCTGAGGATAGTGTTCACGGTAATTACTTTCGTCGAAGAATCTTGTACGAGACCGTGTTGCCCAAGCTGAGTTCTTTGCAGGTCCTCATTGCGCCAACAATGCTCCAGTCCTTAAGCGCATACGAAGTGCTTGTGTGTGACTTGCTGTGGAATGGTTGTGAGTGCGACTACTGCAAAAAAGTGCTACCAATTTTCGATCAGTATATCATGAATCATCAATACTACTCAAAGGAAAGTGGAAGATACATGGATGTCATACCTACTGTCTTTTTTGCTTATGCTGGTGATTTCTTAGCACGCAACTTTCTGGGTTTAATGGAATGGGATATAGACATATACAGTGTCTGTCCCTCCTCTCGTGCCTGGAATTTGCATGGCTACGAAGCGTTGCATCATTTTGAGAATTATGACTGTTTATTCGACGAATCAACTTTCCATCCACTATCGGTTGTAATCACTCACTTCTTCGATGGATACATGGACTCTCTAGTACAGATTCTTCCCAACCTGAAGAATGTCCTGCTCTCTGGGATCTACTATACTGTCGACAGCGAATCACACACATATGACTCTGTATATACATGATTTTAACGAGATATAGAAGAAGGACCATGCAATGCCACCACCCCAAAATTTTGAAAAGAGTTTTGAAACCTCAGAGGTTCGGCTGCCTAACTCAGCAAAATGCCCTTCTCGGCTACTCAAGTTCTGGCTAGTGCGGCGTCATGATCGGCGGCTAATTACTATGAATTGGGAAGCCTTTAATCCTTCAGGTTGTCAAGCGGATGGTACAGAGCAGTTACAAAGACGTTGCACTGTTTCAATCGCAGAAAGAGTGTCTAACCCTGCTGGTCGTTGAGACTCTTGTTCTCAACCCTGGTCATCAGGAAGTCCAATGATATCGCAACGATAAGTTGACTGCTGACGGTTTATTTGTCCAACAGGATCAAATCGAGGGTCTTCCAACCTCCAGGACATTTCACAGTGTTTAAAAGCCTCGTATGCAAGATGTAAAGAAACCCAGCTTAGACAGCTTCGTTGTGGAATTAACAACGTCACCAGTGGATCGTGCCAACCTTGACACAAAGGTTACTTCAAGTGAGAGAAGAATTATATTCTCACTCTTTTTTGAAGGACGAGAAAGATAAACTGCTGATTGACAGCCATCTAGATCCTGATCGTCGAGGAAATCAGTGCAATTCATAGCGCAACAAAGTTGTCAATGATTGGCTTCTCGGACAAAGTCATCTGCTGCATCAATTCGAGGCAGTAGCACGAATACAGTTGATATGGCGGTTAAGAAGGTCCAGCTATAGCTTCTGGTCTTAGGCTGATAGCTTTCTTCAGCTAGTCGTGGATTCTACGCGGGTCAATTTTTTCGTCTAGGTACAATGAAATATTCAACCTGAGAAGAGCCTGAAAGATATCAACTTACAGATCATCTCAGCGACAAGAGCATTGAGACTTTTAGGTTGATTGCTTCCCATTTTGCATTACTTCTTTTCTAAAGGGTATATTTGGCTTTCCCAAGTTTGCCGTTTGCTCTGGTTGTCTCGGGCCAGTGATTGAAGAACCACTAGCTGAGTTATCCTTCAATTTGCATCACTTACCTCCAATTGCATTCCAATAATATATGACTCGCTCACGAGCGATATGCTACGAAGAAAGCCGATTCTATGCAGTACAGTACGAATATTGCGCTTATTTGAAGTTGGAACAATATTGAGTCGAAAGCGGAGAGGCTTTACATGGTCGCGACCTTTAGAGAATCACGAGAATGAGAGTGACATCGCAGATTGGGTCAAGGAAAGTTTAAGCGAGCCTATTCCGTCCCAGCATTTCCAAGAGCGTCTTGTGGCATATGGCAGAGAAGGTGGTTATTCTCAAAAATGTTTGATCCCGTCTTTAACAATTGTATCTACAGAGGAGTATATCAATAAATGGCACACGAGATTCGCTGAAGCAGACCTTCACGCTGTAAACCGAGTTCTGCAGGGATTGCAAACCAAGACAAGAGTTTTTACGTTACCGCACTTGATGACTCTTCTGCGATCACTACGCTCAATCCGAAGATATTACGAAATTCATGAGATATATCATGCTTCAGAAGAGTGCCTGCCCCTGATGGCTGACAAAACTGTTGATGACGCAACCCGGCAGGAGTTTTTGAAGATCGTTATAGAAGCTGAAGACATCCTGGGGGACTACAAGCTGTGTGAAAGACTCTTCTCAGATTACATCAAGTTTCCAAGGCTCAATCGCCACATCATTTCAGTAGGTTTGAAATCTTTCCTCCGAAACGACAATTTACAACTTGCCAAACAGTTCTTCATGCAGGCACTTGAGAATCCTGAAACATTTCCAGTTACAAAAGTGGAATTCAAGGCATTTTGTTTAGAATTGAGTCAGCTAGGAGACTTAGACTCTATGCTCTTCGTTTTCAAGCTTTGGGCGGTAAAACGGTGCTCGGGAAGCACAACCTGTTGTGATCCTGACCTCGGTACGATTTCTCTTTTCCACCGATTATTTATACAATGTGATGATAGAAAAGGTCTTGAGAGGTTCCTCAATGATGAGGTCATCAAAAGAACCGGCTACGAGAGAGATGTTATCTTTCAAACCACGGAATTCTGTCAGAATCTTCATCAAACGAAGAAAAAATCCTTCCCGTTAGAGTCATTCAAAGCAGAAAAGATTGATCAGCTTTTAACGCTTCTCGAACAGAGAGCTGACGATCGCCGGCATTTTTATTTGAACCTGTTGAACGCATTGGTTTTGGGGGACGATTTCCACAACATAAGGCATGTCATAGGGAAAGTTCAGAGGGATGAAAAAGTTCAGTTGGATGGCTCCTTCCATCACACCATTGCCAAATTTTTCGTAAGGAATGGTATGCTCAGTCATATGATTCAATATTATTCTGACGTAGTGTTAAATCGAACCGCTGGACGGATACGCTTAAAGGTCAGCCATGTTGAACAATTATGGAACTGTGCCCTTCAGGCTTATCCATCGCTTACAAGAGAAATTACCAACGAATTGAAGGTAATACTGGACAAAAAACGGTATCTTAAGTTATTCCCGCAGTTGCAGCAAGTGATTAAACAAGCATCAAAAATTAGAAAACGAAAAACGATAAGCGGTGAAGAATACTCCAAGTGCGGGCTGCCTCAAGTCGATTTTGAGAGACTCAGAAGGTTTGAAAGCTCCATTTCCAATGAGGACGTTCCAGATGCCACTAGCAGCATTCTAGAGAGTTTAAAGCGCGGTACAAAGCCGCATTTTGATTTTTACCTCTGTGCAATACGAAAATGCCTTTCTTCCTCACTGCCCAACTTAGCCAAAATATTAAGCGAAATGCTCTCCAAACAATACAAAGTACCGGTCAAGTTGAACATTCTTTGGCTCCGAAACGACATTTGCTCTAAATATCGATCGACCATGTCAGAGGCTGGGACGTTGTCGTCCCCAAAATCTCCTCTGCTAGAAACTCAATTAAGAGAGTTTGAGCGAACGAATCGAGAGTCGCTTAATTTTCAAAACTACCTGCAGCTTTCACAGATTGGTATTCTAATCCGTGACTATAATCAGGCAAAGACATTACTTGAAGAGGCAGCACATGCGGTCGACCCAAGAAGCAGACATCAGTGGCTCATGTATTACATGACATCTTTACAGCTATCGGCCCGTCTCCACAAACCCGATGAGTTCCTGGCACTCCTAAAGGAATGGAACCAGAATGATAATGCGAAACTCATTTCTCGGGGGTCAATCCGGCAAGTTAAGGCATACAGCAGGCTTTTCGACAAGAAATTGGATCACTCCACCGGTTGTTTTGACGCTGTTCTCACAGAGATCACAAAGGAGATCGACATACTGGTGGAAAGATACGTCGCTGTGAAGTTCCAGGGACTGAATGAAAGTCGTAAGCTGTACGTCCTTTTGAAAAGATGGCTGGATCAAGAGATAAGAGAGCTCACAAGGCTTGAGCGCAAGAGAAGGAAAGCGCTTACCCCCACTGCATATTCTGATAAAGCATAAGCTAATGAACTACTTGTATATACATGTCAATATAGCAAGAACTTGCAATCACCCCGCATTCACTAATGTGATCGATCAAGAATTACTTTATCCCATTCGCATGTCTTCAACCCCACCCTCATTATACTGACCACTTCCATAGATTGCAGCTTAAACTTGTAGAGAAAAACTCCTTCGCATGCTTTAGAATAGCTCACCTTTGCTTGAGTAAGCTCCCATGTGCTTGACAGGCTTATCGAGCTCACTCAAATCGAATCTTTCAACGTCAGCTCTTGTCACATAGGCTGGTAGAGACTACAAGAATACAGTCACCTCTAGAGCTGGAAGCTTTCAGTTGATCGGAAGAAGACTCAATAAAGCTTTCTTGGTTGATCTCAAACCGAGGTACTAGTAAGTTGGAGGAAGGCGGCCTCACCCGAGGTGCAAGGCACTGGCCATAGGAAGAGAATCATTGATGGTCAACTCCATTAGAGGACTGAAAGTTTCAGTATCGATCGATCCAGCGGCATTGAGGTGCTCGCTCTTTATGTTGTTGACTTGAACAGGTCAAAACTTTTCGGACGTTTACTGACAAAGCTCATCTCATCGACCAACCTGACACTTCAACTAGAAGGCAGGACAATTGAAGAGTTTGGTAGGTTTAGCTCCTAATCAAGGTAAGAAATGCCCTCGTCTGGTGATTTGGTAGGTCCTCTCGCAGGGTTGCTGGCTAGTAAGAACAAGGGAAATCGGAACAAGATACTCTTCAAGGTATTCGAGTCGCTAGTATGTTCAATATGCCAGGAGTATATGTACGTACCCATGATGATACAGTGTGGGCACAACTTCTGCTACAGCTGTCTTTTAGCGTGGTTCAACAGCGATTCAGAAGAAGAGCTCAGTTGCCCCCATTGTAGAGGAAGCGTCATTAACATGCCATGTCTCAACAGCACATTGCAACAGTGGTTACGATCGGTAATAGAGTTGTTGGAGTCAGAGACTGGAAATGAAGTGGAGAAGAGTACGCTCGCAAGGATTATAGATGCCAAGAGATCAAGTGAAGATGAATATAAGGAACATGTCAACCGTCACGACTTATTCAGAGGTGTTTTCAAAAACAGTGCTGTAGGTGTCCAGGATGAGGATGATGATGGTATACTGAGGTGCAGCAATTGTCTTTGGGAACTCGAAGATGACGAGGATGGATCTTGTCCTCATTGTAATATGAGAATTAGAAGCAGAGCGCGGCGAGCTGGATCTCAGTCGGAGAATGAAGAAGCTGACACAGCTCTGAGTGAAGATGATGAGATATTTTTGAGTGAGCAAGAGGCTCGCACAGCTGACACGGAGCTCTGTCTTTTGTACGCTAAGCATGATTACACCTATGCCGCTCGACTGGATAGTTTTCTGCAAGCTTCATCAGATACTTCCATGATACTGGAAGGGCAATCTGACCCAGATTTTCCTGTCAAGTTCCGCTCTGTCAGGCTTGGCAGCTGCGTGGTCCATTATCCGTCGTACAGTCTGTATGCGTCTATTGTGCTGGATACACCAGAGGCTGATAAGGAAAGGGCTCTGCAAATGATCAACGACGTGGAATACTATGGTCCCAACAACCTCTTAGCTGAGTTTGACGATTATGTCGCTCAGCGGTTCGAGGCGTTCCGCGATATGACGTCGGGAAGTTCATTGACAAAGGAACAGTTTGAGCACGAACTTCGACTGTATGCCTCTTCGGCTAGCTCCTATGAGTCTTTAGTATGTCATGAGGCCGCGCTTCCTGCCGAAGAAAGACCGCTTCACGTCCTAGGATTCGATACTCCATTCATTGCCCAGTTTTGGACCGATACTGGCGATAGGATAGTGTTTCCAGCATTTTCCGTCTTCATTACCGCTGATAAATCACCCACTTTGAGGGAAGAAAAACGTATGATTCACTCGTATGTTCGAAGGATGGAGGACTTTTGCCACAAGGGCTACTCTTTCACCGAGTTCCAGAGAAGGATTCTTGATAATGGCACTGAGCGCTCCGAAGAGGATGACGACTCACTAAGAGACTTCATTGCCAGTGAGGATGATGATGATGTTGATATGGTCGAATTGACCAGGGCTGGCAATGTCGTGGATCTAGAAGCCGAGCAGAGTGATCATTCCAGCCTGCAATCGGGCGATTACTCAACAGGGAGTTCTGACAAAGGTTCAAGTGCCGAAGAGCCCGACAGTGATTTCTACGAACGTAACGAGGGCGATGGATATGTCTCCGGTGACAGCCTGAACGATGAAGACCATACGACCCGCATAAGATCCCAAGATGAACAAGATGAAGATAGATACGACGAAGACGATGATGATGAAGATGATGATGACGAACCAAGTAGAATCCCAATGCCTCGCAAGAGAAATCGTGCCGTTGTAGAAGTCAGCGATGAAGATGATGATGATTCTTCTGATGATTGACTTGTATAGTCTGCTTTTTGCTGAATTTGTCGCTTCTGATTGGCTGCGCGAGGTCGCTTACTGGGGTGGTCGGTTTTAGCGGTCGCCTTGAAGAAAGAGAAAGTGTTAAAATATTAAACCAACATTTACTTCAAAGATTTTAACTCATCACCTTTTGGACAGCTTGATATCAACAAAATCATCACCCAGAATGTCTAACAGAATCATTGAATTGCAAAAATTGTTCCAATCATCTACAAAGCCATTGTGGTGGAGACACCCAAGATCCGCATTCTACCTATATCCATTTTACGGTTTAATGGCAGTTGCCGTAGTGGCCCCATTGCTATACATTCCTAATGCTGTTCGTGGCATCAAGGCTAAGAAATAAATGCATAGGTGTTGATCTCGACTCGTTTTTTATATTCGCCATACACATATGATTGATTGAATTCAAAAGAATAAACTAGCAGGCACTTGATATGTTTCGAATAGTCTGGTCCAGGTACCGATGGGATACTACGCAGAGGTTAAATTTGTGTTTCTTATATTTATAGGTTATTCTAAGTTAATAAAGACTAATGAACTTAGTGAGGGATAGTAACCCGAGAGCGCACTGGTTTGAGAACTAGAAGAGACTGTCAGGAACGGTAGTTCTTTAGTGGTGTGCAGGAGCTTTATCACAGAGTTTCTTGGAAGTTTGTCAATACCCAAGCCTTACGGGACCTGTATCGTACATTTTCACTCTCAATTTAAGATCGAGTTGCCTTGATAGAGCAACTGCAGAGACAGCATATTGGTATGTGAAGAGGGAGTGGTCTGATGATTAATACAAGACTATTTTGCACTCGATACATTACAAGATTGAATCAGACGGTGCCACCCCTGCGGCAATGCAATCGATGGTTCACGACAAGGCCTGAGGATCCTAAACATGTCTTCTCCAAACCACCTAGACCGAATTCAGCTGATCAGAGGAGCGATGTTACAAGTGGTAAATACATCTTCACCAGTCCCAATGAGGAGGTGAGAAATGAATATGAACAATCCGAAATGTTGGGGCAGGCCATAGTGCAACAACGACGCAAGCTCCGTAAGCAAGTGTTGACCTTTGTCGTTCTCGGTCTCTTCGGCTCTATTCTAGGCTATTCAGTCGGTTACAAAGTTCTCTATTTGGGAGAACAAAGCTTCATACCTTTGTTCCCAGCTGCAAAAGTACGCAAGCTGAGCGACAGAGATCGCACCAGGATCGATGTGGATGGGGTGAAAAATCTGTCACAGATCAGAGTACTACAGCAACTCTCCCAGCATGAGATGATCAAGGAACAATATGGTGTACCTCTACTCGACACAGAGAGGAACGAGACGCCAGAATTGCAAGATTTTAGCATATGGTGCGAGGACCAAGATTTCACAGTCACTGGGATTGTCATAGAACCCAACGACAAGCGATCATCGAGTCACCAGTGGTATCGGGTCCCATTTCTTTTCAAATGGAGACTAACCCATAGGCCTTTGAACTTTTCGAAAACCATCGATGGCGTGTTGGAAGGTATAGGTCTATCGACATCGGATCTATACCAGATAATATCCCCGGAGAAAGTTTACGGCTCGTTTAAATACGAGTACCCTCTGCGTGGAGACAATCAGGCCAAGCACATTTGGTTTCTCGGCGAACTCAGATTGAACAGTGACTCTCTGGTTGTCTACAAAGGCAAATTCCACGTAGACGTGAAATTGGAAGAGATCGATCTCTTGAGAAAAGAAAATGGCAAATTGGTCCGTTATATCCTTTACAAGGAGAGCGAAAGCATTTCGAAATAAATTCACAACTGTCTATATTTTTAGCGATCTGTTTAATTTGGCTAAAATCTCATCTTCTTCATCTTCATCAGTCCATTGCACACTCCCATCGTCGTTCAGGAAATCTTCCAGCAGCTGCTTCTGTTGCTTTTGATGCTGGTTCTTCTGGTATATCTGTCGTTGTTCTTCGATCTTTTTCTTCAACAACTCCATTTTCTCATTCTTGGTCGTTGGAGCTGTGCTGGGACGTGGTTTCTCCTTGAGACTAAACGTTAGTCGAGGTTGTGAAGGAGCTGTCTCCGTTCTCTCTTGCACTTGAATATCTTCCCTTTCTGAAGTTTTCTTATCTTTAGAATTCTTCTTCTTGGGTGTCCTGTGCTTGACCTTTCGATGGCTAGCCTTTTGCGTTGGAGCAGGTGCCGTATCATCTGGAGCATCTGCCCATCTAGACTCCAGCACCATTCTTGCAGAATATCTCTCTTTTCATGTAAAGCCACCGGTTATCAAGAACTAGATGATTTTCCACATCACTCTTGAAGAACCGCACGTACCAACACAAGACAAAGAATCAAGCCAAATACAGTGCAAGCTCCAGCGCTGCAGTAAATTTGATCGACCTGGAAGTCACACCAAAGAAAGGCTTCTAAAAATCATCCCAGCCTTTCTCGCTCGTCAGCTACACAACCGCTTGGTAACAACCAATCGAGCCGTACCATCTTATCAACCTGCAACACTGCTGATTTACGCTCCGCGCGAATTCTTCAATGACGATTACCTCTTATCAAAACTCATTGAAAAATGCCAAACTCTGACCTCTTCACCATACCTGCCACTTCTCACATCCACGCAAACCCCAGACCATGTCAACAAAGCAAAGCAGCGAGGATGTCTACGACCCTGCCGATACCCCGGTAAGAAGACTATCGCGCGAGTACCTCAAGCCCAACATCGGTCTCGTGCTGCTGGTGATATCCTACTTTTTCAACTCCAGCATGGTCGTTTCGACCAAAGTACTCGAAACCGACCACGAGAACAACCCAGACCAACAGCCCATCAAGCCGCTGCAGATCCTGCTCGTACGTATGTCGATCACCTACCTTGGTACCCTACTCTACATGTACAAGAACCGCGACACCATCGAAAACGTGCCGTTTGGGCCTCCTGAGATGCGCAAATGGCTTATACTACGAGGTCTCATGGGTTTCTTCGGTGTGTTCGGCCTCTACTTCTCGCTTATGTATCTGAGTCTAAGCGACGCCATCCTGATCACGTTTCTTACGCCCACCGTCACCGTGCTACTGGCCTGGGTCGTGCTTCGCGAACGCCTGACCACGCTAGAAGCGGTCGGCTCGCTCACCTCTCTGCTGGGCGTTGCGCTGATTGTACGTCCCTCTTTCCTGTTCGGGGAATCTACCGGTCCCGCCGACTCTGCCGAGTCCGAGAACACAAGAGACAGACTGATCGCCACCATGCTATCGCTGGTCGGCGTTCTCGGAGCAAGCTCCGTCTACATCATAATTCGCCACATCGGCGAGAGGGCGCATGCGATCCTAAGCGTAAGTTACTTCTCGCTCATTGTTACTATCGTGTCTCTTCTTGGTCTATTGCTCATCCCCTCCATGACGATGCAGACTCCAACAAACCTCAAGCAGTGGTTGCTGTTCGCCAACCTGGGCGTGTGCGGGTTCGTGTTTCAGTATCTGCTCACGCTGGGTATCCAGAAGGAGCGCGCGGGCCGCGGCGCGCTGATGGCGTACACACAGCTGATCTACGCCGTATTTTGGGACGTGTTCCTGTGGGACAACTGGCCACGGCTGTGGTCCTGGCTGGGCATGCTAACTATAGTGGGCACCGCACTGGTGGTGGTCAACTACAGACCCCGCCAGCAGGTGCCAGACCGCGAGCAGGCCGAGTCGTTTGCGCTCGATGAGCTCTGAGCGCGGCGGGGCAATGCGCGAGATAAGCTTTTTGTTGGGACACAAAGTAGGAGCAGTGCGCTGCAGCGCGCTGCAGCTACTTAAGACGCAGCGCGTACCGCGCTGCGTTGGCAACGCAGTGGGCACGCAGTATGTGCGGCAGGCAGCTCTCGGGCCGGGTGGTCAAGACGTGGTTCGAGCTCGACGCACGTGAGAAGCAATGCTTTGTGGCGCGCTTTGTGGTTAACTACCAGCGCCACTATCCGCGGTCCGCGACAAACCAGGCGCTTCGCAGCCTATCGGCGCGCGGTGACCCGCACGGAGATTCGCCTTCTTTGTTCGCGGTGTTCTACAACGACATCGGGCGCAGCGGGTGCCGGCGCTTCGCAGACCCAAGTTTCCAGCGGTTGCTGGTACCAAAGAAAACGCAGTAGGATTAAATTTAAATCTGGTACGTACGATAGAAGGATATATAGAAGCAGTTAAAAATGTTACAGTTTTTCACAGAGCGCGCAGCCCCGTCTCCTCAACATACATAGAACGAACAAAGATAAAAAAAAAGTCCTTCACAGCGAGCCTAGAACAAAAAGGCCAAGGCACCGGCAGCAGCAGCACCGACAACACCGGCACTTAGGGCGTTGTTGGCACCGCCAAGAACACCGGCGGCGTTGGAAGAGCTGGCGTTGGACGCGTTGTTTTGGGCAGCGGCCAAGCCGACGAAAGCGATAGCAGAAACGACAACCTTGGAGAATTGCATTTTTTTATAGAGTTTTAGTGGTTTGTTGACAGTGGTGGAAAATACTCCGGAACTCGGTCGCATGCCATCCTTATATACGCAGGCCGAGTCGTCGAGGCGAGGCTCGGACAGGGGGGGGGTGCTGGGAGGCGAAACTGGCTGCCCCTGCCGCTTATCGGGCGCGCCGCGGGGGTCGCTATTTTTGCTGTTTTGCTGCGGCAGCAACGGGGCGCATGCGGCCGAAGACCGAGAGAGCTATTTCGGGAAACTTCGGCGATTGCCCATTCGGGTTAAATGGATAGCCGCCGAGCGCGGGGGAGGGGGGGGTGTACCAAATAAGCTTTCGTACAGAGAGATATGTAGCATTAGGGGACGTAGGGGAGGGCTCAGCACGTGCCGCGGTAGTTCTTGGAGAAACTCTTGCGGTGTTCGAGCTGGTGCTCGGCGGGTAGGTCGTCGTCGGAGGGAGCCGCCAGCGTGCACAGCATGTTGTAGACGATGTCCCTGCGCGGTGCTGGAACGCCTGGTTGCAGTAGCAAAGCGTCGTAACTCTTGGTGAGCTTGGCGAGAGCACGCTCGAGCTCGAGTACGAGCAGCTGGGCAAGGTCGAGCTGCATCTCGGAGCGGAACACCACACGTAGCACCTCTTGCTTGTCGGAGCCATCGGTGGCGTGAGGTAGTGGGTAGTTGGGGATGATCCAGCCTCGGTTTCTGAGCATCGCGGAAAGCAGCGACTGTGGGATCTCGGGGAACTTATCGTGGAAATGGCGAGAAAACTTGAAAGCAGCGAGCGGGATACCGGGCTTGAAGCGGGCGGGAGCGTCCCAGTAGTCGTTGACAGAGTCTGGGAGTGGCGAGCCGCCGGCGGGGACGTCGATGAGCTCATGGATGCTGCTGACAACTTCGAACATGTTGGCCATCTTGGTAGAACGTAGCAGTTGGTGGCAGAACGCGCGGGCCACGAACATGGACTTGTTGAATCTCGCGTGGAAGCCCGCGTGGCCGAGGGAGACGAAATTGTAGTACTGGTGGATGACTTGGAAGCCGGGCCTGGAGAAGTTGAGGCCGAAAGTCTCTTCCACACCGCCAAGGTACTTGAGTTTGAACTTGAGCTCGCTGGCAAGCAGGTCTTCGTTCTTCCATAAAACCCAGCCGAGACCGGGGGTGGTGAGACCGAACTTGTGGCCGCTGGTGTTGATGCTCATAACACGTGGGTGGTTGAAACCCCACTTGCTCATCTTGCAGGCAGCGAGCTGCTTCTCGGAAAAGGCAAAGGGAACGATGAAGCCTCCGGAGGCACCATCGACATGGATTGGGATTTCCGTGTTGGACCAGTCCGGGTGGGCGGCCTCGATCTGAGAGAGCACTTCAGCAATCTGCTCAACGTTTTCAAGGTGACCCGTGTAGGTAGTTCCAAGGATTACAAAAGCACCAATGGTGTTCTCGTCGACAAAATCCCATAGTAGCTTGGGGTCTAGACAGTGGTGGCTCTCGGCGGATACCGGGATCAATCTGCATTCGACCTCGAAGTAGCGTGCGAACTTCTCAAGCGCCACTTGACACGCGGATGACATGACGATGTTAGGCTTTGAGGTCGATTTGCCGGCATCGTGCATTTTATGTTCCCAACGCTTCTTCATGGCGAGCCCTCCAAGCATGATGGCTTCGCTGGATCCGGTGGTAGCACACCCGAGAGACTCGCATCCACCGCAATGCCACAACTGTGCCAGCATCGAGATGCAACGCTGGGTTAGCTCAATCAGCTGTGGGTACTCGTCGTTGTCGGCCAAGTTCTTGTTAATGTTTTCCATGATCAGACCCTTCGCGATCTGCGTAGTCTCTGTGTTGACAAAACTGGCCAAATTCAGGTGTGGATTTCCGTCCAAAGCCAGCTCGTTGTGGATCAAATCGTATGCAGTCTCCTCAGGAATACCTTGCTCAGGGATTGAGTACCGATTGGCCAGTAAATGATTGCCCACGTTCTCATGAGCTCCTTGCTTCTCGTCAGAAGAACCAAGATGCAGACCACGGACCTGCTGAGGAAGCAGGCGTGCATCTTCCAGACCTTGTGTATGAAATCCCTCGCGGTGGCGGTGTTGAACCAAGGTTCTGGGCTTTCTTTGCTTCTCGGAGTGTTTGTGTAGCATGGGATCGATTCACAGTAGTCAAATTGCAGATCTGCAATGGGATATTCATGACCTAAAGGCTCAAAATCTCCTTTTATACTCACCTTAGTTCACTTGAGCTTCTTGCTAGACCCTTTTTTCAACATTCTTTTAGGATCACCCCTTAATCACACCAGAAGTGTCAAATGCGTCAAACTTAGTTATAGAACCTGTTCTACATCGATTTACACATTGCGCTGGAACCTCATGTACAGAAGTTGATAGTCTTCCAAGTCGTAGATGATTCTGTCCTGTCGGGTGTACCCGGTGACCTGTTCGCCGATCTGCATGTATCTGACCAGCGACTCGCTCAGGCTGTCCTTCGTGAAAAACGTGACGCAGAAATCGTTGGGCTGAAAGACCTGTAGGACATGGTTTAAGACCTGTATATTGTCCTGGTTGCCCTGCGATATCTTGGCTACGGGTACGTTGCTCTCAAACGACGCGTACGACCAGCCTTTCTCCGGCGTAACGTGCAGCGTGTAGTAGTACTTGTCGTCAAGCATCATGTTGGAGGAATATCCGCAAGGAGTGAAGGCAAATGCATCGTGGTGGAAAGATGCCTCAATGCTGTTATCGTAAATGACGTCCAATTTGGTCTCTTTGGTTATCTTGAAGCCGAGAGCGTGGCCTTCGTCCTCCTCGGGACTCTCCGAGTTGGAGGGTTCGTTTAGGTTGCGCGTGTATATGAACTGCTTGGCTCGCTCGTGGTCCAGTCCAGTCATGAGTATCTCCAGCGTCTCGTCAGGGTCCTTGTTTTGAGTGGATTGAGCCATAGACTTGTTGGTGTCAGTAACATACAGATTCCAATGGTTACTCTCGTCGTTGCGGCCGACCAGGTAGCTGCGTCCGTGGCTGAAGAATGTGTTTAGATACTCGATTTCGTCGTTCCAGTTCTTGTGAATGCTACGTTGTTTCATTGGAAACATGAAGCAACGTCTCGAGTAGAACACCTTGTAAGGAAAATATCTACCGGTGGATTCGATTCTCTTGCATACTCCCCAACCGAGCTCGGTCTGGATGACGTCGAAAAGCAGTTGAAGGCAGAGCAACGTTGTGGTCGTCCCGCATGTCTTAAGTGTGATCTTGTGGTCGTAAACGAACAAGGATGACTCGCTGAGTAGAAAAGCGTCCATGACGGCGGTCGATCTCACAGATAACACTTCACATTTCACTAACTTCAACACTTCCACCCATTTAGGCACATTTATCTCACGCAGCGTCTTCTCCTTATCTTGAGTTCGTGGTATGTCTGCGGCACTGGGGTAAAACCATATCTCTAGCAACTTTTCTGGGCCTTCAAAGGCTTCCGTAGAGTCTAAACTCGCTGACAATTGGTGGTCAATGTAAGTGTGATTGGTTAATTCCTTTTCTGTGACTGTCATACTGGGGATTAGTGTCAATCGTCTTCCTCTATATGTTCCGGTATTATCGTGGTTTGGCGGGTCTGCTGTATAAGAAAGAATCCCCACTGGACATAAAAGATTGTTTGCTACTACTCAAACTAGAAGGATAACCGGTAACCGATTTGTTGAAAGCGGAATAGGAATTGAATCACTGGATAATCGATCGTCTCTCCTCGACTCGTGGTGATGATTTAGAAAATTTTTCAGCTCATCGCCAATTCTTGGGTTTGCCAGGGCGCCGCACCGCATTGAGGAACAAAAGATAAGAGAGACCTACATAAGACTAGAGAAACCACTTACTAGCTGGCGTGGTGCAACACGCCCTATAAAACCAAGCCGAAGATCTGCAGAATATATTCGCGTCATCATATGGCTTTTAGGTGTTGTATTGTTTTTTGCTCTAAATAAATTACACTAGTTAACATGGGCATGTGGCGTAGTTGGTAGCGCGCTCCCTTAGCATGGGAGAGGTCTTCGGTTCGACTCCGGACTTGTCCAGAAAATTTTTTACACTCACTCACAGTTTGAACCACCTCGCTACATCGAGATGTGCTTGATCTCTTGCTATTCCTAAAGGAATGTTACTATTAAGTTTGATCAGCTGTGTCAGGCTATATCAACAGTTAATTGTCTCGTTGCCTTATCAAAGGAAGTCGCTAGTACGACTTGCTCAGAGAACTTGTTGATAATCAATGTCATTCGGTGGTGTTAATACATTTCAGCAATATTCGACAGATTTTGGGCTTGGGCACAATGGTGTGAGAATATCTTTCAGTTACTTCGATGGATTCCCCGAACCTTCTCTCCTAAACTCATTGGCATCCAATGATCTGAAGTTGGTCTTCAAGTCCCTTTTGAAAAGAGACGAAACTACTAAGGAGAAGGCACTGAACGATCTAGTGAAATTGGTTGAACGTTGTTCCGAGAATAAAAAACTATTCGAAAGTGACATTTTTTTTCTCTGTTGGACCCAAGTATATCCTAAATTGTTAGTCAGTGAATCCAAGGCTATAAGAGTCAGTTCTCATCTCGTCACATCTAAGCTTGTGAAACTGCTTAATAAAAAGATCTCCAAATTTCTGAAAGATGTTATGCCACTGCTTCTTTTAGGGTCATGCGATCCAGATTCTTCAGTGAGCAAGACCTGTGGCACTTTTATAAATGAAATATTCGATTTTAACAAGAGCAAAGTTGATGTCCTGTGGTCTGTTTTCCAGGAAGACATTTTGAAGGTAGCTGATGAGCTTATTGTGAAGGAGAATAAGGAGACGATATCTGATGAGCGCTTCGTGGGTAAAGAAGACTCTCATCTTAGGTTCAATAGACTGATGACGAGTGCTGTACAGCTCCTTAACAAGCTGGTCGCTTCCCGCAGCTCTGACCTGGAGAAAAATGAAGAGCTTCTTCATAATATATTGAGCTCTGAAGAAATTTGGCAGCTTCTCAGCTTCAAAGATCTACATTCTTTGAGAAGCTACGAGGCCGCTCTCGTGTTGCAAAAGACTCTGTGCAAAGATGGTTACTTGAGAAAGCGGAGAGATGTACTGAAGGTGTGCACGAAGAGACTGCTTGAATCTTTATCGCAGGTTAACTCGAAGAATATTCTGAAGGTATCGCACCTGACCGGACCGGTTCTAGATAATTTAAGAGCACTAGATTGCTTGCGGAAAGATGGCAAAATATGGACCTATGACAAGTCAGCTAAGAAAAGATTACTGCATTTTATCTCCATTGCATCGAAGAACGCACATCCCGGTTTTTTCGACTCCCTTTACAAACTTTATGAAGAAACTTCAAGTCATAAGCTACTTGACGAACAGAGCGAGTGGCTCCCCCTTTGGCGAGGATCTAACGCGTCTTTCATTGACAAACCGTATCTCGGGAGGTTTGGCCCAGAACTCTTGGGTGAGCTTTGGACTAACTACAGGAAGTTCATCAGTAGTTCCGCTATCTCTGGCGCTAAAAAAGTAGCACAAGAAGACGCTTTAGCTGTTCTTCGCTCTGGGAAACGGCTCTCAGAACTGCCCTCTTTGAAGTTGGCCTTGGTCGATTTCTTGGATTCGGAGCTTCTCGAAACCGAAATAAAGAAGGCGCTTGTTGAAAATGGCAAAGAGGCTCGTGTGTTACTGGACAATTTAGCGTTATTGCTATGCGAAGGGCAAGGGAATGAGACTGCCCTCCACAGCATTGCCGGCGTCATGCTTGACATGATGTCAACGAATCAAGACGGATTTGGTACCAAGGAACAGAATATACTTGAAACATACGCCTACTTCATCAAGGAAAACGTATCTTTTCTCTCAAATGAAATTACGCGCTTTGTCTTTGAGGTTCCAACCTGGCTAGACAATGAAACTTACGAGAGTCTTTCCCTCTTCATAGCTGATTATTCGCAGTCGTTAATAGCTCAAAATGACAGTGATTTTGTGAAAGTGATGGAGGACTTCTTGATAGCAGCCACATCCATAGATATCCCAAAGAAGCTAATCATCAGAACTCTTAATCTACTGAGCAAAGAAATCTCCAAAAGAGTACTCTCCTCAACAGAAATACAAGGATTTGTCCAAAATTACACTGACACATATTGTTACAATGATGAAGGAGAGCTTTTCAAGGGCTGTCTAGTCAACGAGAGAAACATTGTTCAACTTTATGAGAGGTCAAGTAAAAATGGGCATGCTGATTCATTCGTGAATCATCTGTCTGATCTCAACCAAACGACTTTGAAATATTTGATGGCTGAGTCTAGTTTTCTATCACACCAACTTTTCGATAGAAACTCTGAGGCAACAAACAGAATCTACGGACTGATAAAGCCTCTTCTAGCTAACAATGATGCGATTACTCGCAATCTCTCGAGTGCTATTGTTTCATATGCTAAAACAAGACCACGAGGTGCTGCCAATGGGTCTCTTTTAGAGATAGCAGAGGAACTTGTCACATTAGCAGGGCAGGACATACATGTGCTCCTGCCCTCCAATTTAGAAAGAGAATTTTCTGAAGCTGTTTCATTCGTTGATCACAGACTAGCTCTTGTTAGTTCGCTCAAGCTCAATACGCATCTCCTCGATCTGTCTCAAGATGAATTGGACTTGTCCAAAGTCGAGCAGCTGATCAAGTATGGTATTTTTTTGGACACCTTAGTCCGCCGACTTTCAGCTGGCCTCGATGACGAACTATGCATTTTCCTCACTATGATCTGTGAACTTGCTGAAGACTTCAACTGTCTTTCTGAAATACCGCAAGAAGAGTTCAGCAACATCCGCCACGGTCTGTTGTCAGAAAAATGGTCCGCTTTCTCCTTCGAGGATGCCATCGATGTCGCTTGTTCAAACGATTCAAATGGTGAGGCGCCTCACAGTCTGTTATCTCAACTCGTCGCCGACTCCCCACTGACAGCGGTGACGTACTATCGCCTCCGTATATTCCACAAGATCCTACAAAATAAGATAGATTCTACTTCTCAGACAACGTTTGCTCGGAAATATCCTGTTATTGAGAAGTTTGTAACTTCCACGATCAGAGTCAAAGAGAAGAGTCAGCACAGGTATCTGGTGGCTGGGATCATTCTATCTGCATCAGAAACGTTCAGTAATACCGATCTGTTTGCCAAACTGAGAAACGTTTTGGCCTCCGAGTGTATTGGAGTCAAAGAAGGAGAGTTGCTCCATAAAACCTACAAAAACATCATTCTTCTGAGCAACCTACTGGGGTCTCGGGAGTCTGTTGAATCTCCTTCGCCAATCGCAACTCAAAGGTTAAACATGATGCTCAGTTCATTATCGCAATGGCTGGAAAGCGATCTGGCGTATGAGCCGGAATTTTCCAAGATTCGGCTGGCTCTTCTTATTCTTTGTGCACATTTGGTTCGGATGGCTTTTGTCATGGAAGTACCTAATACCTCCTTGAGCGAACTATCGATCAAACTCCTGAACGACTCGCTAGCAATGTGTCTCTTGGATGATACACAACATTTGCACGAGCTACGCCTGTACTCTTTGCTCTTGCACGAAGAATTGCTCAAGGGCAATAGAGATTATTCTACTGGGATGGATTCTGAAGAGATGCTCAGTGGGTTGATTGAGCTAAGTCTAGTAGACTTTGCAGGAGAGAAAAACAATCAGGTCTCATCAGTCTTTTATCGAACATTGTACAGAGTGCTGGCCAATTATCCAGCAAAGCAAACTGTTAGGTTCTATCCTGAATTCTTATCCTCTTTCTTAAGCAGCGAGAAGTGTCACAATATTAACAGAGCAAGGATGCTATTTGGTGAATTAAGAAGACTTACGGTAGAAAGACAAAAGGACGCCTTTCTGGAGTTTGAATTTGAAAAGCAAAAGAACCGTAAGGCAACACCTGATGGTCAAGCCGACGAAGCAATCGGAGATGAGCCTGTTGTGAATGATAAACTGCAGCTACCACCGCAGTTGATCGATAAATTGTGCGCCGACATACCCGAGGACTACTTGGAAAATGAGAACAAATGCGCCTTTTTAAAGTATCTGTGGTATTGGGACTTGGCCTTTTGCTTCTTCAGCGACGCTTCTTATGATTTACGTCAGAAGTTCATTGAACAGTTAAGAGGCAGAGATCTTGTTACATTGCTTTTCGACTTTATCTCTGAACAAATTGACATGCAGGAAACTAAATTTTGGTCTGCGGCAGGCTCCGAAGCAATTTTGGAGTACTGTGTTCAAGACAACGACTTCTCACCGTATGATGAGGACCTCTATCCTGAGTGTAAAAAGCTGCTTGGGCATTCACTGTACAACCTGTTCTTGCACGTTGGGTCTTTGACAAGCAGCTGGTGGCTGAACATCAAGGACAGGACATTGCAAACTAAGATAGACAAGTTCGTGTCCACATTCATCTCTCCTATTTTGATTGCCAAGGAGCTTGACGATGTGGCTGAGAAGACAAAAAAACTCGAGTCGAACGACTCTGCATTGACAATCAAGATTAATAAAGTAACAAACGAAGTCAAGGCAAGTTATTTAATTGACGAGCAAAAGCTTGAGCTGTCCTTTAAATTGCCTACTAACTATCCACTGACTAACGTTCAAGTTATTGGAGTATCCCGTGTCGGTATTAGCGAACAGAAATGGAAACAATGGATAATGTCGACTCAAAGAGTAATTACTGGCATGAATGGTTCTGTGGTAGATTCCTTGGATCTTTTCAGCAATAATGTCAACCTGCAGTTTTCAGGCTTCGAGGAATGCGCTATCTGTTACTCGATTTTACATGTTGTCGACAGAAAGCTACCGACGAAAACTTGCCCAACTTGTAACAACAAGTTCCATGGTGCATGTCTTTACAAGTGGTTTAGGTCCTCAGGTAATAATACGTGCCCACTTTGTCGTAGCGAAATTCCTTTCAGAAGATAAGTAGAAAGTGGGCAACAAGTAGTTAGATAAATAACGTGTAGAATATCAAATGTTGACATTGACTTTCAACTTTCGAGAAGGGTCTTTTGTTTTTTGTAAAGCCGAAGTTATAAACAAAACATAAAAACCATATGTGAGTGCCTTTTGAAACTGCCACTTACTGTCTAATTAATGTTTATTATTTTTATAAATGTCAAACAGGGCTAATTAATAGCCCTGTCACACAGATTTGTGGTCAAGAATCTTTCACATTTACATGACAATGCTGGAAATACACCTTATTCATCGAGGCATGCTGTTGTACACAGGCGATATCTATAAAACATTCTTGTAATCGACCGGATACTGTATGTCATTTTCATCACCCTTAAGATCGAACTCACTTAAACCGACAACACCACCAAAGCTGAGAAATCTCTTAAACCGCTTTTCATGCAGCTTCTCAACCTTTTCAACCATGTCTGGCCAATATACGTCATGCCGATACTTGAAATCGAGCTTACCGTTATAAATAGCCTCCAATTGGGAAGCATCGATGTGCTTTTCAAACGGCTCATCAAAGATGGCTTTCTGTCTGGTTCTTGGATCCAAAAATGGATGTACCATCTTCAGAAACGCCCAAGCGAACCAGGGTATGTTGAACATCACACATTTACCTAGTCTTTCTGGGTAGTGATTTTGCATCACTGCCAGACAGAGTTTGGCGATCGAGAGAGGAGGCATTTTATCGGAAATGATGCCGGGTTCTTTATAGTTCTTGAAGTCGATAAGAACCGTAATGGTTTCAACGCCCTGTGGTGCCATTATGACAGCGCATTCCATCATAAAGATTAGCAACTGAACCTGCCTAAATGAGGGCTCTGTATTTTGTCGACCATTTTTCATATAGAAAAGTGGGCTTCTGTTGATATCAAAACCTAATATAAGCTGCTTCCCTGTTTCGTTCTCGACCGATACCACCTCAGATTTCAATGGCTTAACATTTTTGTCAGTCTGAGAGAGACCCACTTCCCTCCTCCAGACCAGCGTTGAGGAAATGTTCTTTAGAGCCTGGTCTACATCCCACTTGGCCGCTCTTAGATACCGTAGGAGACACTCCCTGGTGAGCCAACACTTTTCTTCAGGAATTAGACCTTCCACCTCGTCATGCGACGAAGTATTGAGAGGCAATGCAAGCGATTCGTTTTGGAAATATTTCAGAACTACAGTGTATTTTTCATATTCCTCTTCCGTGATATTGGGTGGCGGATGAGGTTGGCCATAATTCTTAGGTGGTTCCACAAACGCCTGGCTACAGGGTATCAGATCTTTCCTTTCAACAGGTGGCGTGATGTCCTTCTGCTTTTTACCAAATAAACCCATGCTCAGAGACCTTCAATGGCTTAGCTAAATGCCATATCGTCTCATCTCAGATCTGTAGTTCTAAACTATACTATCTGAAATAATAGAAAGCAGCGCGTACAGAGAAGTGAAATTTAAACGACTTAGCCCAACCAACAATCTACCCAGCATAATTATTCTACTTTTCCAGCCAGTTTAATTCAAATCATTGACGATTACTTCAGCTTCCCAAGATTATGTAGAAGAAACCCTTTCGATTGATGAGTTTCTTGATACTCATCGGACTCGGCCACCACGATCGACCACCCAGTGAATCCATTGCCAGTTCAATAGCCAATTGTTCATAGCTGAAGACTCAATGCCACGTAGTGATCTTGAGGATGTAACTAGAGACGCTCATGATGTTAATTTCTTGATGAGGGTTTTTTACGAGCCAACTGCGCTTTTACTTGATCTTACAGGTATTTGACGATTACTGATCAAACTTGTCATCTAAGATAGAAAGATAGTTTATGCGACTTGGAACGTCACCAAGATGTTCATTTCGAAGCGCAAATTCAGATATGTACTGTTTCTGGTCTTCGGAGTCGTGATTGTCTCCTGTTTCGTGAGAGCAGTGGTTCAATCGCAGTACAACAAAGAGATCAAATACTTCAAGACCTACTTCGAACAAAGGAAGGATGGTCTGGAGTCCGTCTATAATCCGCTGGCCATCAAACAAATCCCAGAAGAGGCTATCGACTTGATGTACAATGTGAAGCTGGCAAAGCTCCAAGGTCCTAAGGAATCGATAGATTGGTCAAAATACGCTTATGTCAATTATGCAACAGACGCAAACTATCTCTGCAATACACTAGTAATGTTTGATGAGTTGCGGAGGTTCGGCACGAAAGCCAAGTTGCTGCTACTGATGTCTCGAGACATTGCAGGATCAGAGACCTCGCAAGATTCCCAACAAGTAACGAGGATGCTAAACCAACTGAAGAGTGAAGGTGGCGATCAAGTTGTTATAAAATATGTGGATACAATCTTCAAACGTACCGATACCACTCAATGGAGTCAGAGTATGACAAAGTTGTTAGTGTTTAATCAAACCGAGTACGATAGAGTCATCTTCCTAGACAACGATGCCATGCTACAGGACAAATTAGATGAACTCTTCTTCCTTCCAGATTACGTTGAATTTGCTGCGCCATTGTCTTATTGGTTACTTTCAGAAGGTGATATGAATGAGGCCTATAGAGAAGTGAAAGAATTTGAGAAAAATCCTGTCAACTTAGCTAGGTACACCGACAAGTTGAGAGATCGTATAAAGAAGAACAAGATGATTTACAATCACCTACCAAGTTTACCTCCAAACCTATTTTTAAACTCCAGAAACGTCGCACAGGACTTGATCAGATCGAAATTCTCTCTGGCATCCCTGTTCGACCATCATTTATCCGATAAGTCCAGCAAAGTGAAGTTTGCGTCCAACGTAATGGTGATAAAACCTTCTGCACAGACTTTCTCCTCAATAATGAAGTCGTCTGTACCAACGTATTTGAAAAAAGAGGGCAAATACGATGGAGATGTCATAAATGATGATCTCTTCAACTTGAGAAAGGTACTCCACACTCAGTTCAAGCTGTTCCGCCGACTAAGAACTCATTTTGTGCCCAGCGTTCTAGTTTTACCATACGCCAGATATGGATTTCTCACTGGATCAATCAAAAACGAGAGTCAGCACGTCCTGCTGAGAAATGATATTCTAGGTTGTCAAAGGCGAGATACTAGTGGTAAAGAAATCGCGGTGGACATAGCCGCCCTGAAAAGTAATGCCAAGTATATCCATTTTTCAGATTATCAACTTGGAAAACCCTGGGAATATCGATCAATCGACGAAATCAAATGCAGCGTTGATGAGAAGAAATCAAAAGATATCGAAGCCAGTAAGAAGATCTGCCATTTGTGGAACGACCTCTATAGTAGTTACCTCAATAGTAGAGGAATATGCACCGCATGACCGGGATACCTAAGCAATTATCATTTGAGAAGGCCATGTTTTTTGGCTTCTCTATTCAACAACCTGTCCACTTCTTCACCGTACTTGGCATTGCCCTTCCCGTTCTCCTTGAAGGCATAATCGATCGTAATTTTTCTATTAACTACGAGCTGACCATTGAGTGTTTCAATGGCTTTATCCGAGTCCTCGTAGTTTTTAAAATAAACGTAGGCACATCGTACCTGGCCCCGGGGCAGGTAGAAGATCTCAGGCGCTCCAACTAGAGGACCAAACTTGCTCAATAGTTTCGCAATATGAGACTCATCGATCGAACTGTCCAGGTCCTTCAAAAAGATCTTGGCTATAGGCTGAATCTTCAGGTCAACTACGGATGATTCTCCGGCCTGTTGTGCATTGGCCTTGCGTACTTTTAAAGTCCTTTCATACAGTTGCACAGAATTGTTCATCAACTCAATCACGTAACGGCAGTCTTCGGGAGTATAAAACTCAACGAATGCAAAGCCCTGATGTAATTGTAGTACTTTGTCCTTAGGATATTTTATACTGACCACGGGACTTGCTTGAACGAACAACTCATACAGGTCTTCCTTGGTGACATTGGGGTCGATGTTCCCGACATAAACCGTGGTCTCAGGGTTGTTTAGAGCGGCATTCATGATCACATGGACTCTAAACAAAGAGGTTCAAGCTCACTAGTATTGATGGATTGGCCCTAAGAAAGCCTGAGATGAGCTATGTTACCCTTCCTGTTGATTATTTTTCAGATCGACATCTAGTTTAAGAGACAATTAATTTTTCACCATCTTTCAATCAATTTTACTTCAAGATACGAAAAACAGCATTGATGGATCATGCAAATGTGATCGTTTGGAGCATTTGGGATTGTTTACATCTTTTGTTGAGTGTTTCTACTACCTATTTTTTGACTCTTTGTTGTCGAGGGCCTTTGGCACTCACTTTCTAGCGGCATGACTGATTCGATGGTTATGATCATTTGATCAATTTACCTTGAGAGTTGCTCGAAACGTTTAAACTTGCTCAATGTTCTCTTTGTGAGTTTTTCACATTGTGGTAACTTTAGTTGGTGGTTCCTGTGGCGGTTCTGATGTTGCATGTTTTGCCTCTATATAGTGCAAATCAGCGCCTGTCACGTTCTGGATACTACAAAGATTGAAAGTTTCAAGTAATCTCCTCGAGGTTTGTTGTATCGATTGGTGGTAGTCTCGTCTTGAGAGTGCCCTATAAATTGCATCAAGGGTTGATGAGTAGGTGGGGTCTCACACGAAAGAAGGTTGAATGATCTTCCGCTTTAGACGCCATTTATGTTTGCTGTAAATCATAGAGTTACTATTCCCCGTTTAATCGCTCTTCTATTGATTTCTGGATAATAGACTGTAGTTTCATACACGGGGTAAATTTCAAGTAAAAAAACCACATCTTTAAAGAGATGCTATGCTTGCAGATCAAATTAATTAGTTACACAATGATTACTGGCCGTAGATCTTATCGACATCCTCCTTAACAGCCTTGAGGATATCCTTTCTCTTTAGTTTTTGAGCAGAGGTGACATAACCGTTATGGGGAGTCCATTCATCTGGGAAGAACACAACACCTTCTAGCAATTCAATTCCGTTCAAACCTTGCGATTTAGCAGTCTTCAGAAGTCTGTCCAGTAGAGCCTTCTGTAGTTTCGCATCTTCGAAATGGTCCTCGACATTGTCGCCCTCGCTCATGACTCCAGCTTCGACAGCCAATTCACCCAATGGACCAGAATTGGCCACGATGATACCCACTGGTTTGACCTTGGATTGATCAGCATAAACACAGATGTTCTGCACGTAAGGATTAGATCTGTAAACAGATTCAAGTTTCTCTAAAGCGATGTATTCACCGTTTTGAGTCTTGACCAAGTTCTTCTTTCTGTCAATGACCTTCAAATGACCGTTTGCGGTCCATTCACCGATATCACCAGTCTTGAACCAACCATCATCAGTCATGACTTCCTTGGTTTCTTGAGGGTTCTTATAGTACTCTCTCATGACAGGCCCACCCTTGATCCATACTTCACCTTGGTTGTTCTTTGCCAAATAGCCAAGTTCTTCAACGTCAACCAATTTAACGGTAACGGCACCGGTCAAATCACCAGCCACACAAAGTTCAAAACGATCTGGTTGCAGGACGCAAGTATTTGCCACGGTTTCGGTTAAACCGTAACCGATCAACATGGGGCACACCAAATTAGTGATGAATTCCTGAGCATCAACACTAATTGGTGAACCACCATTCAAGGTATAACGTAGATTGCCACCAGTGGCTTGTTTAACCTTCTTAAAGACCAAGTTACCAAGACTGTCACCACCAGGGATGTGATAACGCTTCATCTTAATCTTAGCGTGGTATGCTGCCCAGAAAATCTTTTGCGACAACATTGGAAGCTTACTAACCTGAGCCATGATACCTTTTCTGACAGTTTCCCAAACGGCAGCGACACCAACCATGACTGTTGGTTTGAACTCCGGCATATCACCCTGACAGTTCCTCATGGAAGCATTGGTCAAAGTCTTGACAGTGGCGTAACCAAGGACACCACCCCAATAGAAAGATATTAGTTCAAACGCCAACTCAAAGATATGGGCCAAGGGCAAGAAGGCAATGATACGGTCTCCCGGACCGATATAGCCCTTAACGTTGGAAGTAACACCAGCGATACCCGCAACGATGTTAGCATGAGTCAAGACCACACCCTTGGGGTCTCCAGTGGAACCAGAAGTGTACATGATACAAGAGATATCATCTGCCTTTGGCAGATTCAATGGAATCTCGTCCTTGGCTGCGCGACCAAGTTCCAACAACTCATCGAAGGAGTAAAACTTGATATCGGGCCTAACTTCCTTCAACTTAGTCAAAGCGTTCTTGGCCTTCAAATACATTTGACCATTCTGTCTCTTGTCGGACTCAACGATGGGCTCGTTGTAAATGATGTACTTGATGTCTGGCGTTTCCTCCAATGGCTTGATCAACGACTGCAGCAAATGGTTGTCCGTGAACATAACATTGGTCCCGGTCTGCACCATTGAGTGGATCAAACCTTTTTCACCAAGTGTATCATACGCAGTGACCACAGGGATATTCTGCGACTGAGCCGCCAAGAACATCTTCATCCATTTGTGCGACGTGGAAGCGTAGATGTGCAACTTCTCCACCTGACCGGGCTTCACACCAATCTTGACCAACCCACGACCAAGATCGTGCATAATAGAAGTCAACTCCTTGTAAGTATTATGACGATAAGGCGTCAATTCATAGTACTGCCACGTCTTCTCCACTTGTTGCTCCTTCCCACAAATTTTCTTCGTGACCATTTTCTTTTCCTCATGCACTTCGATCACCTCTCTCCAAGAGATAGCTTCCCGATTACCACCCTTGCCAAATGCCTCCATGGCAAACTCATAAACAGTGCTACAACTGTACCCCAATGGTCTTACCAACGCCTCCTTCGCATTCTTCGAGTTTCTTCTAGGTGCGGTCTCGTGCTCGTTGGCAGCCTTGCCCACCTCTACAGTGTACTGAACCATCTCTTCCGTGTCCTGCTGCTTCTTGAATCCATCTTCTCCAACAGGGGATCATCGCTGTTGTTACCGATGCTTATATGCAACCTTCCCTGTCACTATCCACGTACCCGAAAAACCAGTTGAGATACCTGGCCACTGGTCGCCCCTTTGTTGGGTAGCCAAAAAGATCGGCAGATCAGTCTTCCCTATTCAAAGCGCCCCGCCGCCCGCCGCGTCGCGTCTTCGTCCAGTGGGGTGGCCGGTTGTTCTCGAGCGACGTCTATAGAATGTCATGGAACCGCGTGGAAACTGCCCCGTGAGAGTTGCTTTCTCCGCCGTATAGAGCGACCTATGCGGAGACCTGCGGTTTTGTCGCGATTCAGCGTGGTTTCAGCATGAAACCACGGTGAAACAGTGGTCACTCTAAACCCCCTCATCCCTCAGGCAGCCGCAACATCAGATAACACATCAGTGGCATGGGCTGGTTCTCTAAAGATAAGGGCACTGAGTATCATCCCGTTGACAGATCATCTAGACGCCAGTGCTGGGATGCACGTGACTCGTACTTCCGATGTTTAGACTCCATAGATGTGATCAACGCCTTGGACCCGGCTAAGCAGAAGCAGATTGCCAAGAATTGCTCGCAAGACGAGACCAGGTTCCACAACAGCTGTGCTGAGAGTTGGATCAAGTATTTTAAGGAGAAACGGGTCGTTGACTACAAGAAGGAGAAGTTCTTGCGTGAGATGGAGGAGCAGAAAGCGACTAGGATCGACCTAACCCCTGAACAGGTAGTTAACAAGAGATAGTAGTGATTAGTAATGCGTTATATAGCGAAGCGTTTTTGTGTGTGCGGATTTATGCGGCGGTAGCGCCGGCTGGGCGGCTAGGACAGGCCGGACTTTTTCCCCTATTAGGGGCGGGCGCGCTCGGCGGCAAAGATATATAAAGGAGACGGATTTCGGGAGTGTGGTACCTAGGTGGGGGGCTCTGGAGAGGATAGTAGGGAAGATTTTCTAGCTTAATGACCGACTACTATTTGAAGGCAAGCGGCAATCAGGCCATCGAAGTAAATCCGCCCACGGGGCTGGACTACCACATCACGAAGCAGGGTTCGAGTTGGTTGTGGGCTGTAACGTCTGTGTTTGGTGTTCTGGTGGTGATTTACGCGGTTCTGTTTTTCATTGCAGAGATGAAGAGTACGTCGCTGACGAGGTATTCGTTGGCGGCTCCATTTTTGATCTCTTTTTTCATGTTTTTCTTCTACTTCACGTATGCTTCCGACTTGGGCTGGACAGGGATCCAAGCAGAGTTCTCGCACGTCACGGTCGACACGCCCGTGACCGGGCTGTCGCCCGGTGTGCGCCAGATCTTCTACTCGAAGTTTGTCGCGTGGTTCCTGTCATGGCCGCTCGTATTATTCCTCCTGGAGTTGTCGTCTGTGTCGACTACGGTGCAGCAAAGCGACACGCTCTCGGTGCTTGACATGATTCACACGCTATTGGTGCAAATATTTGCCTCTTACTTCTGGATCATCTCGCTTTTGGTTGGTGCTTTGATCACATCCACTTACAAGTGGGGATATTTCACGTTTGGTGCTGTGAGCATGTTGATTCTACAGGGAATTTTGATTAGAAGACAGTTTGTGACTCTCAAGACAAGAGCTTTTAACGGGGCCATGCTCGGTCTGATCATGCTCATCGTGTGGCTATACTTTGTCTGTTGGGGTCTCTCCGAAGGTGGTAACCGCATTCAACCAGACTCTGAAGCTGTCTTCTACGGTGTCCTTGATTTGATCGTGTTTGCAGTGTACCCGGCCTACTTGCTCTTTATTATCAAGGCTTTTGGTAATTGGCCAAGCTTCTCGTGGAGAGGTGGGTTTGCAAGACATGACGAGGAGACGAATGAAAAACCATCGGGACCTACGTCCATTAGGCAGTCTGGCGAGACCGCCGTGCCACACACGCACGCAAACCATCCGGCTCCAGTGACAACGACCAACCCACCAGCGGCCACCACGGCTCCCACCAACGTGGCTAGTGGTCATACTACTACTGCACATCACACGACCACCACGACCGAACCAACTACGAATCCTGTGGTGAATGAGCCAGTATAATCCATTTTCTTTTCTAATAGCCCTGTTTTCATCAGGGTCCTAATTAGTTTTCTGTAATGCTTAATTATTATTTTTAGTGCTTAGTCCAGTTTACTTGTTAAAGCAATTTTTTTCTTAACTTGACAATCTATAAACCATAACCTAAATAGCCATAAACATAATAAACCTTAAAAACAAAGAACGAAAGGGGTATGATAATCGTGTTGGTAACTAGACCAAGAATTGGGTAAGAAAAGGACTAAACACTGAACACTTCAATGTTTGCCTTGGCACCATTCTTCGCGGTGACAACACAGAAGTTGCCACCACCAGCGCCGGAAGCACTCTGTGTACTCGTCACAGAATTGACATCGTTAGAACTTGGATCGATCGAACATGGCAATCCACTACAGTTAGACTCATCATCACATGTGATTCTGATACCGAACGATGGTTTATCGTTCTTCAATGAGCTATCCAAGTAGATTGGGTTCCAGCCGATCTTGGTGAAAGTGGAGCCGTCCGCTTGTTGGTTGGCACCTGCAACGTATGGAGACCAGTTACCGTATGGGTGAGAGTCGTCACCCCATTTGCAACCATCAGCGACACTGACACCAGGTGGGTTGACATAGTAGTGGGCAGCCGTACCAGCGTAGTAGTCAGGACCAGGCACTGCCAAAGTTTGGCTTGAGCCAGCGCTAACGTCAGTTGGAATCAACATCTCTTCGTTACCCGGCAGCACCGTTTGACAGAAGGCAACGTTACCACCAGCAGTGTTCTTAGCCACAACAGTACCGGCACCATCGTAACAGTAAGGTCTGTTACCATCTGGCTTTTGCAAGTTACCGTTAGAATCACAATACAAACCACCGTTTTGAGAGCCAGGGTAGCTGTAAGTAGTGACAGATGTGTCCCATTGGCCCATCAGTTGACCAGGTTTGCAAGCGTATGGACACCACGAACCGTAAGTACACTGCTGATCGCTGTGCATGGCCCAGCCGCCGTTTTGCCCGCTCGTTTGAACGGCAACCATACCTTCGTAGCTGGGGAACGAACAAGTACCACCACGCTTAGCCGCGTGATCATGGTGACTTTTCTGACCATCGGGCAAAGCCGCTGGCGCACCAGACACCGCCTCGAAGAGTCCTAAGACGGAAAATAGAGCTAAAAATGATTGACTGTTGGAAAGCATTGTAAGGAATGGACGAGATCTGTAAAAGAAGGAATGAATTCGAAAGTTTTTTAAAAACTTTTGTAGTTGGAAAAATAAAAAATCGATTGAATTCGACTGTAAAATGAACGTGTAAGATACGACCTAAAAAATGCCTCTATTATTCCGTAATGTGATTGATTGATTCTATTGTTACACCAACTCTAATAACAATCCCCAGTTAAATTCCATTAAACGTCAGTAATTACTG
This sequence comes from Torulaspora gathmanii, assembly GCA_030580195.1. Lineage (NCBI taxonomy): Eukaryota > Fungi > Ascomycota > Saccharomycetes > Saccharomycetales > Saccharomycetaceae > Torulaspora > Torulaspora gathmanii. The sequence continues at coordinate 38,596 of JAKTSM010000012.1, read as the reverse complement.
TCACTTTTTTATACCTTTCCCGACTTTCCAGATCCTGCCGACGTCGTCCGCCGACGACGACACTACGTCGGCAACCTTTCTTTTCCTGCCAGATTACGCGATTCGGAACTGTTATAGCTCGATCCCAGGCGAATCTGTCGACGCACCGCCTTTCCAGGCAATTCGTTGGGGAATGAAGCGCGGGGCCAGAACTACGGGAACGCAAAAGAAATGTAAATTCGGAATTCAATTATCTCCCTTTTCGGAAAAGTGATCGACACCCGAGGTCGAGCCGGCCATTTCAATCCAGGCGTTTCTTTTCCTGACATAAAAAGGAAAGGGAGAAGGGCTTGGCATACCGGTGTTAGGGCACAGGGCTTGGAATATAGGGCTCTCTTATGAAGTAGGGCTCGATGTTTTGCTTTTTGCATGTGGCAAGTGGCCAGGCTCCGAAGCACAGTGGGTGCCTCACAGTGAGACGCTGAGTAACCGTTGCACCTCTGAGGTGCCGAGGAAGAAGATTTTTTCTGTAGTGCCTCGGCAACGTTAAAGGGCTGTTTCATAGGTGTTTCAGAGCTTCTTGAGTACTGATTCATAGCCGTTTCATCGCTTTTTCACTGGAAAGGGTGCTTTTGCTGAGATTAGTTTAACGATGAAACCGACTGGCAAGGTGATCAGAATATGCTCGCTGTTGGCACTGGACTCGGTGTTCTTTCTGCTGGAGTTGATCATCGGGTACATGTCGCACTCGCTGGCGCTGATCGCTGATTCGTTCCACATGTTGAATGATATCATCTCGCTATTGGTGGCACTGTGGGCTGTCAACGTTGCAAAGAATAGAAACGCTGATGCGTCCTACACATACGGCTGGAAGAGGGCCGAGATCTTGGGAGCGTTGGTCAACGCTGTGTTTTTGATTGCGTTGTGTTTCACAATCTTGATAGAGGCATTGCAGAGGCTTATCAGCCCACCCACTATTGAGAACCCCAAATTGGTTATGTACGTGGGGTTTGCAGGTTTGGCTTCGAATCTTGTGGGACTAGTGCTTTTTCATGACCACGGTCACTCGCACGGACACTCTCATGGGGGAGAGGGCCATGGCCACGATGAGGAAGATGTTGAGGCACAGCATCACTCGCATTCGCACTTTTACAGTGCGGCTGATGGTGTTGAAGAGAGTGACAACAGCATTGACGACTCGAACGGCAATATTCGTGAGGTTTGGCCACAGTCTGTTGTTGAGAGGATAAGTTTTGAAGGCAGTGCTTTGTTGGGTAACAAGAATGGCGACTCTAAGCATGCAGCTGCGAAAATGGCTAAGAAGGCAAAATCTTTGAACATGCACGGGGTTTTCTTGCATGTTCTTGGCGATGCCCTAGGTAATGTTGGTGTGATCATAGCTGCTTTGTTTATCTGGAAGACTGATTATTCTTGGAGATTTTACAGTGATCCAGTTGTTTCGCTGGTGATCACTCTGATCATCTTCTCTTCTGCGGTTCCTTTGTCTCGTAAGTGCTCTCGAATCTTGTTGCAGGCTACGCCTTCCAACATCTCAGCTGATGCTGTGCAACGCGATATTCTTGGTGTGCCGGGTGTCAAGTCAGTGCACGACTTCCACATTTGGAACTTGACTGAAACGTTCTTCATTGCTTCTGTTCACGTGCAGATCGATTCATCGCCAGATCACTTCTCCGATATTGCCAAGTCCATCAGAGAAATCTTCCATACCTACGGTATTCACTCTGCGACCGTGCAGCCTGAGTTCATCCTGGGCAACGCTAGCCAGGATGCTTCAAGACGTTTCTCTATGATCGCCGGTGGTGGCGAACAGACAGTCGAACTGGGAGAGTCTGTAGTGTCTTCAGCTCAGGCTCCTTCACCAAGCGCTTACGGTGCCACGGCTCGTGGTGACCGCTGTTTGGTGGACAAAGCGGCCAATTGCAACGCCGAAGAGTGTACGCCGAAATAGGGTTTGAGATCCTTCGTATCTTTATGAATCTATAGGATAAAAGAAGCAAAATTACAATTTAATAATACACGCATCAGACCGCCAATCGATCTGCCCATTGGATTTTCCTGAGCCCATTTGCCGTTTCTTCATCGTCTTGAATGGCTTTGATTTCAAAGCCCTCTATTAGTGCAGCATCGGGGACATCGGACTCCAGCTCGCTAATTTCGTAGTCGTCACCTAGAAGCGCTTTTTTGATCAGTTTATGTTTCCTCTTGATGGTGGCATTCACTGGTATCGTGACTTTTTCATACGTACTATGAATCATGGGTATCTTTTCGCTGTTGAGGGTGGTGCTGGCGTTGATCTCAGTGGCATAGATGGTAGCGTCTTCCAACGAGCCTCTCGAGGATTTGACTAAGAGGTTTAACGAACTGCTTCTAGGCCGCAGTATCGGCCTTTTTGGAGTCTTGTATCTATGACACGGTTCAAACACGCCGCCGACTTTAGTTTTGACAACGGATGAACAGATCATTCGATTTAGCTCCATCGCTTCTTTGTCCAGCATTGATTTCGCGATGAAAGCATCTAAGTAACCCAGTTTGTCCAACTCAGGCGATGACGATGGTATCGAGGAAATGTCACTCAATGGACTGATGGAACCAGCATCAGACCATGGTGAACAATCACTGTCAGTGGAATTAGATTCTTCCGGTTCGTCATCTTCAGATTGGAATATCAGACGACGGAGTTTGAACGTTTCACCACTCGACTGTGCAATCGGTTGCACAAGACGTGGCGCCTTCGAAGGTGTATCATTGAGAGCTTCTGATGGGAAGCTTTTCTCTCTCTTATTTGGGGTCTCTGGAAGTGTTTGTGACTTCCTTTTTATGGGCGTTGAAAACTGTACCTCATCAGAGGGTACTTCAGTACTCATGTTCAACTCGAAGTATTCAAGATCAATTGTTTGTTTTTAGGTACCCATATACCCCCCCAGAATCGACAAGAATTATAAAGATATCAAGTCTCTTTTATGTCAATTCCCGTCGTGTAAATTGGCCATCCATGGATATTAGTCCCCGGCGTTTTTTGATTGAGGTCGCTAATTTTCAAGATGTTTTTGTTTACCTTTCAAACGAACTTTATGGATCGTGATCAATTCAACGCTGTTTCCACGCACATCTACTGCAAATTCGCAAGCTGTCGTAATTTCAAACCACATGAAGATGATCCTTTCCATTTACGAAGATGTCCGAATCAATAACCAGTCACTACGGTAAACTGGGAATCAAGAAAGTAAAAAATGCTTGTTGACAACTAAGAGGAAAACTATTGTTTCCACGGTACTTTAAGTGGACGGCGATTAAACATCGTTGACTTCGTTTGTGGATTGAATGGAGGAAAGATTGTCGGCTAACATTCCACGTAAGGGACCTAGCTCAAACAGCTCGATCATTTCCTCAGGCGAGAATTTTTCAGTGAATTTCTCAATAAGGCACCTCTCGAAGTAGTGCTCCTTGTTTATTCTTTTTCAAAAGAGGCCATAGGTTGAAAATTTTCGCTTCCAAACACGGCAAAATTCCTGTTGAAAAGTCAACATGAGCATTGTGATGGACGCCCATATTACTGAAAAGGTAAATATCTGGTGGCAACAATGGACGCACCTCGTGGGCTGGCGTGGAATGCTGTTCTTACTTCTCAGCACCTGATTGGGTGATTGGGAATACTAACTAAATCTGCGGCCCTCGGCAACACTTCGGGCGAACGCCGTAGGCACTCTGGCTTCGTGGCCTTCGAGAACTGCGCTGCTGGGGCGGGTATCTTGTCGTGGGGTCTACGTGGATACTTTTCTTGTCACTGTCAAATTAGTGTAACTACAATTGATGTATGAGTACTTTACTGCTTATGCAACGAGCGTAGTTGTAGGCAGCGTGCATTGCATAAGGTGACTGAGAGGCGTATGGTCCTTAGCTTCGGGGAAATTTGTGCGAATTGTTGATGAATTTCTGATTGAAATTCGTTTCGTCGGACAGTCAGAGACACTTTCACAAGTAAAAGCGTAGAGTTTCACTACTCAGCCAGTGATCCCACGCCAGATAACTGTTGTAGCATTGAAAAATTGCTCGAATTAGTGTTATGAAGAGTTGAGTTTGGGCTATTACCCGGATCATTAAACGTCAGCTAAGAAATATCTGTCGCTGCTATAGAAAAAGCGACACAAAATCAGCCAGTTGGAATGAACAGTGGGAAAGACTTGTATAAAAGATCAACCCAGAAGGCATTTTAGTGGAATTCTGAGTAACACGTTTGCTTCCAGATTTTCTCTGTTTTTTGAAAGTACTAGACGGAAACATTTGTAAGCTTTCCAGATTACTGTCGAAATGTCAGTTTTCCACAGAAAGCATTCAAATTCATCTTCTAAAAACCAGCCCGTATTGCTCTCTCTTGAGAGATCTAATAACAGTCAAACGGAGCCGCTACCTGAGGAGGTGCAAAGTCAACTAGAGGAAGTCGCCGAAGAGATGACCGAAAAGGTTAAGAGTGATCGTAAGATCCCAAATAGAACTGTCGAGCACTTTAAATCGTATCCTTTGGTGCAACAGACTCGTTCTTTCCTCTACAAGCTTCCTGTGGCTAGAGTGGTCATTGCAAACACAAAGCCAGTGGTAAAACAGGTTTTAGAATCCAAGCCAATGCAGATAGCCTTTCCAGTGACCAATTTTTTTGATAACATTGCCAACTCAAGTTTGAACATGACAGAGAAGGTCGTTCCCTCCATAAAGACCAAGACTTATGAGATCTTGAGAGACGAAGCTATGATGCCATGTAACACGACAGTGGAATACAGCAAGAAGACCACCAATAGAGTCGTGTCGCTAGTCGACGACAACGTTTACAAACCAAGTCACGACCAAGTGATGAAATTCAGAAAGTTTTACAACGAAAGAATTTACGACACTAAAGGCAAACCATTGGTGAGAAGCACTTTAAACCCTGTAACTGCCCCATTCAATAATTTGTTCGAGAATTTGACCATCAAGTATTTCCCAGAAGGTGAGAAAGTTCCAACTGAAGGCTACTCCAGTGAATTGAATAGAAGTGTCGCTTTAGCATGGAATTTTGTTAACAGATCGTATCCTGTAGTACAAAGAAATATAATCTCTGTTGGAATGATCCCATGCAACTACGTTTTCTACGTGAATAATGTCTTCAATGAAAGTCTCGACAGTCAGCCAAACTTGAAACCAAAGAATTGTTGGCGTGCTACCAAGATGGCGCTAACAAGGGTTAGAAAGGAGACAATGGATTCGATCAAGCAAAAGTCACCTCACAGGATTTTCAAGAAGAGACAGTCAGTCACCAAGCCAAGCACGTTGAAGTCTAATCGTACACCTGTTGAAGCCTTCCATGATAGGATAAGAGAAGTTGAAAATCAACTACAAGAGAAGGTTACTGCTTAATTAGTTTAGATACATTTCTATGAGAGTCGCTTCTCCTTTTGCTGCAGGCCAGATTAAGATAATTAAATAAGTTAAGTATGTGTTTTGAATTTAAGTGGATCTCAAATGTGTAATTTGTGTCTGTGCATGAGATCTCTACCGTTTAAAATCAAGGACCTGATTCAAGTGTATTGATGTGACTACTCTCTACTCTACACCCATACATACAAAACCCAATCTGAAAGAACCGTACATCTTTGTTTTGTTTTTTACGCCTCGTGCGTCACTCGCTTTAATTTTCGAGTACCTTGGTACCGCCCGCCTAGCGAGAGGCGCCCCAGGGTGCTGCTGTGGTGTGAGCGATGGACTGCTGATGGGGGTCTCTCTAGTGCACCGGTCCAACCTTCCAGCTTCGCCAGCCTAGCTGTGTTGGAGTCCTCCCCAGCGGTCTGGCCGACACGACGGAGAGGTACCCGCCAGACTCTCTACGGCAGACACTCGGTAAATTTCAATCAAACGTTGAAGGCCTGCTGAGATTATCAAGAGTAACTTGTACGTTTGTTGTATTCAAATTACTAGGAAATACAGTAACGAAAAAAGTGAGTAAAGCACTATATGAATAGATCTCAATGGGGAGCGCTAGTTTGGAGAGCGTTGATTCGCTTCAATGGTGATAAATGAGAGCAAGAGATAATTTGAATGAACTAGACCTTGAAAAATTTACTGGAGAGAATTGTTCCCCATTTGATGAGATTGACTGTTAATATGATTAACATTTTTACTAACAACCGTTTTTACAGTGGCTCACTTGAGAGAATACCAAGTTATCGGCCGTCGTTTGCCAACTGAATCTGTTCCTGAACCAAAGTTGTTCAGAATGAGAATCTTTGCTCCAAACGAGGTGGTTGCCAAGTCTCGTTACTGGTACTTCTTGCAAAAGTTGCACAAGGTCAAGAGAGCTTCCGGTGAAGTCGTCTCCGTCAACGAGATCCACGAGGCTCACCCAACCAAGGTCAAGAACTTCAGCGTCTGGGTCAGATACGACTCCAGATCCGGTACTCACAACATGTACAAGGAAATCAGAGATGTTAGCAGAGTCGCCGCTGTCGAAACCCTTTACCAAGACATGGCTGCTAGACACAGAGCTAGATTTAGATCCATCCACATCTTGAAGGTCGCTGAGATCGAAAAGACCGCCGACGTCAAGAGACAATACGTCAAGCAATTCTTGACCAAGGATTTGAAATTCCCATTGCCACACAGAGTCGAAAAATCTGCCAAGACTTTCTCTTACAAGAGACCATCAACTTTCTACTAAGCGAGGTCGCTTCATGCAGTTTTACTTCTCTATCTTTAATACAACTATTGTATAATCCGTTTTGTAGAATTTAACAAACAAACCAAGAACGATATACCAGTATACAAATCAATCGAGGGTCCTAAGAAGCCATGCTGAAGCCCATGGTCTTGCTTAAGTCCATTATGGCATTATCGCCTATATTTATTCACCTGTGTGCGGCGGGTAACGCAATTGTAAGCTGCATCTGATCAACGCTTAGATATAGATGATCCGCAACAGCTAGACTTTAAGATCGGTACTCTCGAAGAGATCTTTTGAGGACTCAAGTGGTAGATATTTAGCGTTTGTGTTGTTATGGTTCAAGCGGGGACCTCGATACCGAGTGCTGGTGATTCTGTGGCCGATGGCTCGATAGAGTTGAGAAAGAGGAAGGAGTCACCGGTTCAGAAGACTGAGGCAGATGCTGATGTGGATTGGGATTTGCACGTTCCCTTGACTGAGATAAAGTTAAAATCTCATGAGTGGTTTGGTGAGTTTATTACCAAACACGAAGTGCCACGTAAAGTTTTGCACTCCTCGATAGGCTTTATCACCTTGTACCTGTACACTCAAAATGTGGACTACAGAAAAGTTAAATGGCCCTTGATCTATGCATTCGTCATATTGTTTATCCTAGATCTTATCAGATTGAGATGGAATCTCTTCAACAAGGCTTACTGTCGAACGGTTGGGGCCCTTATGAGAAGGAAAGAGATCCATACTTATAATGGTGTTCTATGGTACTTGTTGGGATTGATATTCTCGTTCTGCCTTTTCCCAAAAGACGTTGCTTTGATCGCTTTGTTTTTGTTGAGTTGGTCTGACACTGCTGCGTCCACCATAGGTAGGAAATACGGGTACCTGACTCCAAAAGTGGCCCGTAATAAATCTTTAGCGGGTTCGATGGCTGCATTTGGCGTTGGTGTTACTACGTGTTTTTTCTTCTACGGATACTTCGTTCCTCATTACGCTCAATTTAATAAGCCAGGTGAAATATCTTGGACACCCGAAACCAGTAGGCTGAGCCTCGGTACCATATCGTGGTTAGGTGGACTTATCGCTGCCCTCAGCGAGGGAATCGATCTTTTTAACTGGGATGATAACTTTACTATCCCAGTGTTGTCATCGATCTTTTTACACTGTGTGATTTGCGTTTTCAGGAAATGATCCATCTGTGCACATCCCAACCCGAAAGAATAGATTGTACAATATCGTAGACCCATTTTATAAAGTATTCTTGAGCAGTTTGTTAGGTTCGATCTAACCAATACCTTCTCCACGTGACCTTTAAATTTCGTTCAAAAAGAAATATGGTGAAAATTTTGTAGCTCATCGAAAATTTTCAGTTAATTTCACTGAACCTCGAAGTATCTAAAGGTCCAACAAGGTTATCTCGAAGGGAAGTCGTTGTCAGTTCATTCGATTGTGCTATCATCAAGGGCTCTATAATCACCATGGCTTACGTTTTAACTGAAACCTCAGCTGGTTATACTCTTTTAAAAGCTTCTGATAAGAAGATTTACAAATCTACCAAGTTGATCCAGGACTTGGACTCTTCGGACAAGGTGTTGAAGGAGTTTAAGATTGCTGCTTTTTCGAAGTTCAATTCCGCAGCTAATGCTTTAGAGGAAGCTTCTTCTATCATCGAGGGTAAGGTTTCTCCTCAATTGCAAAGTTTGTTGGAGGACATTAAGAAGGATAAGAAGGCCACTCTGGTTGTTAGTGAAACCAAATTGGCTAATGCCATCAACAAATTGGGTTTGAACTTTAATGTTATCTCCGATGCTGTCACTTTGGATATTTACAGAGCTGTTAAGGAATACTTGCCAGATTTGCTACCTGGTTTGACCGATGGTGACTTGAGCAAGATGTCATTGGGTTTGGCTCACTCTATTGGTCGTCATAAGCTAAAATTCTCTGCTGATAAAGTTGATGTCATGATCATTCAAGCTATTGCACTTTTGGATGACTTGGATAAGGAGTTGAACACCTATGCTATGAGATGTAAAGAATGGTACGGATGGCATTTTCCAGAATTGGCCAAGATCGTAACAGACTCTGTGGCTTACGCTAGAATAATTTTAACTATGGGTGTCAGATCTAAGGCTTCCGAGACCGACATGAGTTCTATCTTGCCAGAAGAAGTCGAAGAGCGTGTTAAAACCGCTGCTGAAGTCTCAATGGGTACTGAAATCACTCAAATCGATTTGGACAACATCAAATGTTTGGCAGATCAAATTGTCGAATTTGCCGCCTACAGAGAACAATTGTCTAACTATTTGTCCGCAAGAATGAAAGCTATTGCTCCAAATTTGACCCAGTTGGTAGGTGAACTAGTCGGAGCTAGACTGATTGCCCACTCTGGTTCTTTAATCTCTTTGTCCAAGTCACCGGCTTCAACCATTCAAATCCTAGGTGCTGAGAAGGCTCTTTTCAGAGCTTTGAAGACCAAACACGACACGCCAAAATATGGTCTACTATACCATGCTTCCTTAGTTGGTCAAGCTACCGGTAAGAACAAAGGTAAGATTGCTAGGGTGTTGGCTGCCAAGGCTGCTGTTGCTCTACGTTACGATGCCCTAGCAGAAGATAGAGACGACTCGGGCGATATCGGTTTGGAAGCCAGAGCTAAGGTCGAAAGCAGACTATCACAATTGGAAGGTAGAGACTTAAGGACGACACCAAAGGTTGTGCGTGATGCCAAGAAGGTTGAAATTACCGAAGCTAGAGCCTACAACGCTGATGCTGATGCCGCTCCTGTAGAAGCTGCTGACTCCGATGATGACGAAGATGAAGAAGAACAAGAAGAAGACAAGAAGGACAAGAAGAAGAAGAAGGAGAAGAAGGAAAAGAAGGAAAAGAAGAGGAAGAGAGATGAGAACGAGGACGAGGAAGAAAGTAAGGATTCTAAGAAATCAAAGAAGGAGAAGAAAGAAAAGAAGTCCAAGAAAGAGAAGAAGTCTAAGAAGGAGAAAAAATAAACGAATTTTTGTTAAAGAAGACGTTAACTTTCACCTCCAGCACGAACCTCGATAGTTCCAATTCTGTAAATTAGAAAATTCATTCTAAGAAGTGAAAAAGCACTCTGCAGTGTATTTAATATGTATACAAACTTGAAAGCCTGAGCAGGCATGCTATTGGCAGATCTTAAATCATTAGTAAATTTAAATAGTATAGCACAACCTTTGATGTTTGCCCTGCGAAGATTAACGGTGGTGAAGTTCACGCGATGAGCTTACACAGGCCATAATGACTACAAAAAACGGGCAACATAGAACTTGGCTGAAAGACGCTCGTTCAGACTGTCATAATGCCAGATGAGATTGCTCTATCACTGGAGGAGACCAACAAGTTACGGGCAAGCCTAGGGCTAAAGATCATAGAAGAGACTGATTCGCAAGATAGTGCCAGACACGATGGCAATGAGAACCGAGAATCAGAACTGGTGAGACATTCACCATCAAAGGAGGATGCAAATTTTATAGACAATGACAAGGTCTATATGCTTAGGAGAAAGCTCGAAGCATTGAAAAGCAAAGGTGACTTCAATCGATCGAACGATCACGAATCATCTAAGGAGGACTGGTTAAGCGGCATAGGAACCAAGCCTGTCACGATAAGCTTCAATGAGGAAGAGGGAGAGGATGAAGTTACTGAGGACCTTCCACTCATGAGAGTCTCTCATAGCGTGAGTGACTTAGCTCGTGGAAAAGACATGATTCTGACATTGAAGGAAAGTAGCGTGTTAGCAGATGATGATGATGATGATGCTCTTGAGAACGAAGAACTGATCCATGATCGAAATGAAGCCAAAAGTATCCAGCTGAAGCAGATGAACAAGGATAGAAGGAGAACAAAGAGGAAAATACAGGTTTCAAGCGCCGATGTCGAAGAAGAAGAGAAGATCGACGACAACGGGGAAATGCTAGTTATTGGTGCAACGACGAACTACGTTACTGATCGAAAAAGTGCCGAAGCATCTCATTCCGTGGGCAAGTTGAAAATTAGCTTCGACAATTATGATGCTGAAGACTCCAACGGCGGAGACTTCAAACCAGTTCAGATCAAGAAGAGAAAGAAAATTGGATCCGGCGGTAGGAAGAAAGCCAAAAGTATAGTCCTACCGGATCAAATCAAGAAAGTAGAGCTGGAAGATCACGATTTGAACGCCGAGCTAGAAGACGATTTGTTTTCCGAGTTGAAATCTGCAAAGAGATCGAAACTTCGGTCTCAGGACGTTACACCTGAGGAATTGGCTTCTCAAATCGCTAAGGAGAAGCGTGAGAGAGAGCAAAGAGCAGCTTCAATCGCCAGGTCCTCAAATAACTTGGTGGTTGATGAGAGCACCGCCTTTCTGGACTCGCTCAAGAGTTCGGTACTTGAAGAGGATGGGAATAAGGCTTTGGAAGACGAATCAACTATACCACCTGTGGTCGCAAATGAACCTCCCACGACGTTTCCAAGTGAGCACACCACCCCCAATTTCTACGATGGTCTGGCATCCACATTAAACTTTGTAAGAGAGAGAAATGTGCTACCAAAATTACAGAGTATACCATCCAGCTCCGCCAAGCCCTCAGCACCAGATTACCGGAAGGAAGCACAACAAATTCGAGAGAGAGCTGAAAGTGAGATGGCTGAAAACAAATCTCGATACACTACCAGGGATCAAGAAGAGGTTGAAAGATACCAAGATGACCAAGTAGCACGCCACATTAACAAACTACAGTCTCAACGACTACAAAATTACAATCCGGAGATCAGTTTGGTCTACAAGGACGACAAGGGCAACCAACTAACCACCAGGGAAGCATACAAGAAACTATCCCAGAAGTTTCATGGAACGAAAAGTAACCAGAAAAAGCAAGCCAAGGCTCAATCCAAGATTGAAAAGCGAAAGGCCCGTTCTCCGGACTCCAGTATCTTTGACGTGCTATGAAGCTGACCTTCGCCATTGTTTCATCATGAAACGAACCTCGATTCGCTTCTGCAGCATAAAAGGCCTGCTTAAGACAGTAAATCACTGCTCTCAAAGGTCATTGAGACACCACAAATAGGCTCGCCGAAACTCCAGATGCGACACCGTCACCTCAACTCGATCATGTCGCTTCTACGGTCTATATCTTCACTACAGGCGCAAGACAGCCTCGAAATCAAAACTCATTGAGCTCAACTCCAGGAGCGAGCCATTTACTAGACAAGAGACGGTCCTACTGTGAATTTCGCTTATCGGTCCAGATGTCTAGATGTTAAGAGCTTAATTTCAACCCATGCGATGCCTCCTGGCATTGCTAAAAAAAAAAGTACAACAGAAAAAAAAGCAAGCCATAACAAACCCAAGTAAAGGCCAGCAAGAAGACCAGATCCAAGAATAGCATATATATCGAAGCTAAGGAATCTTTGTACCCCCGGACAAAGGCTTAGTATCGATAGGTAACCTTTGTTTGAAAAAAGACGATATCTAATTGTAGAACAGTTGCTATCGTTGTTGAGAGAGACGGACTGAAGTCGTCAGTATTAAACTCATTTACATTCGCTTAAAATTATGATTACAACACAGAGTACTACTACGAGACGGCGTTCTTCAGTGCATCAGAATCTGTTCGATCCGAAACTGTATCGGACTTCAGAACCTGCAGCCGAGATTTCTGAAAAGGAAAGCAAGGATAAGTACGCTAAGCCGTTATTTTCTGGATTAAGTTCAAGGATCTTTGATTTCACTGCCAATTTTCAGAAGAAATTCGTGAAGTTGTTCCCTCAGAGCGTGCAGGACTATTTGCCCGAAGTGGACTTCAAGGTGACAGCTGTATGTCTTACCTGGTACGTGACGTCTTCGATCTCGAGCAATGTTTCGAAGGCTATATTGAGGGATTTCACGCATCCTGTGGCGCTCACAGAGTTACAGTTTCTGTTCAGTACGTTGCTCTGTGTTTCCTTCATCGCGCTGGTGAACTTGCTGCAGGTACCGTCGTTGTCTAATACAGCGCTCTCTAAGGCGGCTGTAAGCTTTCCTGAGGGTATCCTGCCAACGTATCTGACCGGTGGTTTTAACAAATCCGTTATGGGGAAATTTCTGAAGCCACGTAAGTTGATCTTCATGGCAACTTTTCCTATGGGGATTTTCCAGTTTGTGGGACACGTTAGTTCCCACAAAGCTACTGCGCTGATACCCGTGTCTTTGGTCCACTCGATCAAGGCACTTTCGCCCATCATCACAGTGACTTATTACAGAATTTTCCAGGGCAAGAAGTACAATGCTATGACATATTGTACTTTGATCCCTTTAATACTGGGCGTTATGATAACATGCTGGTCAACTCATGGCAGTAAAAAAGTGGACGCGGTAGATGGTGGGTTTTCGATGATTACAGGGCTCCTTTATGCCTCTCTGTCGATGTTAATCTTTGTCTCTCAAAATATCTTCGCAAAGAGTATCTTGACGGTGAAAGGCAAGAAAGGTATCTTGCCTTCGTCCGCTCCAGCATCACCTCAAATTGGTAAAGTGGAAGTGTCACCCCTCCAAATAGACAAGATAACCATCCTTTTCTACTGTTCGTGCATTGGATTTGTGTTGACTTTGCCGCCCTTCTTAACCGGAGAACTAATTCAACACCAGAGCGTTTTCAGAGATTTAACGTGGAGAGTTTCATCGCTCATAATCTTTCATGGCGTAACTCACTTTTTCCAAGCTTTACTTGCCTTCCAATTGATTGGTATGCTTTCATCGGTGAATTACTCCGTTGCTAATATAATGAAACGTATTGTGATCATAACAGTGGCGCTGACATGGGAATCGAGATTCAATATTGTTCAAGTGCTTGGTTTGCTAATGACAATGAGCGGACTTTACGGTTATGACAAATGGGGCTCTCTTAAAAAGGTTGACAAACAGATGACTGCTTTGTAATTATGTTTGTAATTTTTATATCTCTCTACTTAATACAGATACGATACCACATATAAAGTAGTCTATCAGGAATTAATCACGTCTAATGCTTTGCAGCTGGCTTTTCACCGGTCAATTTACCAACAAACTCTCTGGCCATGTCACCGAAACCAACCATGAAGACCGTTTGCCAGACACCCAAACCGATTCTCGGTGTGACACCACGATACAAACCTTTGATACCGTTGCTCTGGTAAATGTATTTGAAAGCTTTACCCACAGTTAGATTTTTTGGTCTATTTGGATCTTCCTTCTTGGATTGCATTTCAACTCTGATAACTTCGATAGGTTGATTCCAAGCACTCAAACCACCACCGATGGCAGATGCCAAGATCTTCTCCAAAGCTGATAGTTTGTCATCAGGGTTGGTCTTACCAGTAGATTTTCTGATAAACTCTTCCACCAATCTAGACAAACCGAAACGAGAACCCCAGTTAGTCATTTGTCTGATGGCCACAGCATTGACACCCTTGTTGATACCTCTGATGCCTTCCTTGCTGTAAATTTCCTTGAAAGCACTCCAAGAAGATTGTGGCACACCTCCAGCAGATGCAGCTTTGTGCTTGGTAATTTCAACGGTCTTCATACAGGTACAGAAACCCATAGTTAGATACGCCTGGGCAACACCACCAGTAACACCACCCATAATACCAGCAGTGAAGTTGTTCAAACCAAGAACTTTGAACCGGTATTCGGCCTCTGCAGATACAAACAACAACACAGCACCTTTAGTAGATGCCTCGATCCATGCCCATGGAATCAAACCTTGGTAAAATCCAAATATGCCACCACGCGACCAAACATGCTTGATGGCATTGAAAAATGTGAAGTTTCTGTGAGCTGCCATGGTGGTCTTAACAACCTCCAATGGCTGACCCAACGTGGTCACTTCGCATAAGTTAAGACCTGCACCCAAAAGGATGTTAGAAAACGAGATGGGTTTCTTCTTCAGTTCAGCTGGTTGTTGTGACATTTTGCAACAGCTTTGCCAAGATTCTAAGAAGCCTAAGAAGACACTTCAATTAGCCTCTGAAGAAAAGTATCCCAGTTGCCACATCTTCGTCTTTTATCAGTCTTGATTATGGTCAGCAGCAGACCCGGCAAATTCCAGCGGAAGCTGATTGGAAAAAAAAACCAAGCTGGGCATCACTAGAAGCTAAATCAACCAAACGAACTCAAAGAGTGTTCAATTATTGATCTCCGGGGCTCGCAATTGGCCTCATTTGAACATTGACAGTTTGAGCCACTCTTTGATGCCTAAACCTTGCAAAAACTGTGCGGCGTAGTCGTTTTCGTAGTAGTTTAGAAGTCTCCCGGAGTCTGCGATGTCGTAGGCTGATCCTCTAAGCCGTAGCATCTCAATTCTTAGGTAGATTAACGGTAATGCCACGCTGTTGATGAGCCTCAGTCCATCGTTGGTTAGCATGTTGGGGGAACACATCATGATCACAGTCTTGTTGCGACGCGAGTTGGATACCATTGAGGCAAAAGTTCCCAGCAGTTCACGAAACTCTTTCGGTGCCACTTTAGAGCTTGTAAATGCTTTGCACTGTACAAGCACTTTCAATTGAGTCTCTTTGGGCAGCTTATGCTTGAAGGGCTTGAAACTGACGCCGTTAAACTTGCCTCTCGCTGGCACTTGAACCTGGTCCAGTCGCAAGACCGGGTCCATGGTACTGTAGATTCTCCAGATGTCCCAAGACCCTCTTATATCTACACCACGGTCATTAGCCCCGCCTGTCTTTTGTAATTGGGTCATAGCGAGCTTATTTTGCAGCTCCCTCATGACAGTATGCTCATACAAGGTTCCTTGGAAAACCGTAGTGTTGGCAATTGACTTATTGTCTTCTATGAACCGTTTGAGAGCCTCGTTCGAGTACCATCGCAAGCTCCTAAGGCCTACCAGTCGCCGTAGCATCTCTTTCTTGGCACTGCTCATCGCATCTAAGAGCGAACTGTTTGTGCAAATTAGTCTTGTAACTTGAAACCCAGCACACTACCAGCGATGAATACGGATAAATTGGCCATCAAGGACGATCAGCCTTCTGCCAACTCAACTGTTGCTGCCATAGCGGAAGAGGGACCGGCTACTGCAGGGAACGGCGAGCAGGATGTGACTACCATCTTTGATGTGACAAATGAGATCGAGGAATCACTGAGGAAACTAGAGGAGAAATCTAAGAAGAATGACAAGCAGTTTTACAAGAGCCTTGACATATTGGAGGAAAAATTGTCACAGTTGAAGGACTGAGCCCGCATTCTAGGATTCTGGTAGGCCAATTACAAGGATGGCTCAGAGAGATTACTGAAACACGCTGTAATTACTGACATATGCTAACACAGGAGTGGTGGCCTGAACTTATCGCATTTTATAGCTTCCGTATGTATCTCGCATCTTAGCTCTTTAGCGAGCGCTCATCACTTGATGAAGTCCTAAGTGGTAAGGTTCAAGAAAGAATCGATAGAAGGCCTGGCAGCAATGGGGAGAAGATCTAACAAGCGTAGTAGGGTCAAATCTGATGAAGGTGTCAATGAGAGGGCTAAGATTGCTAAACTAATTGATTCACAGGCTTCAAGGAAACGACCAAATTCGGATTCTGATAAGGCAATCTCTGATAGCCTGCGGAAACAGTATGATTCTATGCTTACCAAGTTTAACCTAGCATCTAGTGAGCCAGTGGGTGAGGATAAAAGTTTGACCAAGGCTTCCCAAAAGCTGGAATCAAAGGATAAAGGTGAAGTTACTGTTGCTGACGAACTCCTGGAAGATCAGGAAACCAAAAGAGAATCCAAGAGGAAACTGCGCAAAATGGCCAAACCAAGCCTTGCACAACTAAAGAAATCGGCTGTGTACCCGCAGGTCGTTGAGTGGTACGATTGCGATGCTCCATATCCATCATTACTGGTTAAGATAAAATCATCCAAAAATGTGGTACCGGTGGCTGCACATTGGCAGATGAAAAGACAGTATCTCTCAGGCAGGTCACTGCTGGAGAAAAGACCATTTGAGTTACCAGATATAATTAAGCAAACAGACATTGAAGTGATGAGAAAGACGATACCCGTTGGAGAAAACGGGCAAGAGGATCCCAGTTTGAAGCAAATTTCAAGAGCTAGAGTTCAGCCTAAACTAGGTTCTCTAGATATAGACTACAGGAAGTTGCATGATATTTTTTTCAAGTTAGGTGCCAGGTGGAAGCCAGATGTTCTGTTACCTTTTGGTGACCAGTACTATGAGAACAGAAATTTATTCGAAGAAGCACAATGGAAGAAGTATGAAAGCCAAAAAAGACCCGGGAGGATAAGTTCGAGGTTGAGGCAGGCGATGGGAATTCCTGAGGGACAGCTGCCGCCTTGGTGCTCCAAGATGAAGGGCTTGGGTATGCCGCCTAGCTACCCAGGTCTCAAAGTCGCTGGCTTGAATTGGGGTATCGAAAATATGACTGGAGAAATCTACGGAACATTAGAGAGTCCGGCAACGACCGGCAAAGTTCCTCCGCTATTCGGAACTATCATCTCAGTGGGAGACGAACAGAGTATCGAAGAAATTACACACGGAGACGACATACCTTCTCAGAAAGAGCCCACTAAACAGACGGTTGAATCTGTGGGGAGTATTGAAGTGGATGATAAGAGAAGTCAACCAATGCAAACAACAGGTCCGTCGCCAGTCCTCAAAGGCGTTGTACAGAAAGAAGGTAGTGGTTCGCCAAGAGCGCTTTACACAGTCCTTAAAGAAAGAACGCCAGAAGAGTTCATTACTGGTCAAGATTCAAAATCCACCTATGTTATACCAGGTGCAAACGAGAAGGATACAACCAAGTCTAAGAATATCCAGAAGGAACGAGAGGAGAGAGTCAATGACGTAAGCTTCAAGTTTTGAATAAGGTCATTAATTCAAGCTTTCTCATAAGCTGGACGCCATACAGATGGCCACTTGTTGTTTGGCGAGCATAAGCTACTCTTCTCTCTTCTGATATACCTTCCGTCTGCGCTTTCATGGACAATTTTTCCCTCTTTGTAAACAACCTTACCTCTGACAAGAGTGAATCGAGGCCAATTCTGCACTTCGAAACCTTCGAAGGGTGTGTAGTCGCATGCGTGCTCAAGTAATGCGTTGGTTATCACTTTGGGCTTTGAAGGATATTCTTTGTCCTTTGGATACCAAATTACGATATCAGCATCACTTGAACCAGGCAGGAGAGCGCCCTTTTTTGGATAGCACCCATATAATTTGGCAGGGTTTGTACAACTGATTTCAACAAATTTCATTAATGAGTTTAACTTGTTTCGCATGACTCCATCAAACAGTAGTGGCATTCTAGTACAAACACCAGGCATACCATTGGGGATATATTTGAAGTCACCATTTGCACTTTTGTCAAAAGCATTGTGTTTTCCTCTTTCCTTAGAAGAGTACAGATATGCGCAATGGTCTGACCCCACTATATTGAATGATCCATTGTTCATACCTTGCCAGATCGACTCTCTCGCTTCTTCGGGCCTTAATGGTGGTGAGCATATGTTCTTTGCGCCTGCGAATTTATCTCCATGGCTACACTTTGTATCTTCATCAGATAGCAGGGCATATTGGGGGCAAGTCTCAGCGTAAACCTTCATTCCAGCAGTCTGAGCCTTCCTAATGGTTTTCATAGCCTCTGGGGATGATACGTGAACAAAGAGAATTGGATTATCCATAGTTTGCGCTAGAGTGACAGCTCTGTTCGTGGCCTCTCCTTCCACAATAGTTGGACGAGAGACTCCATGATAGTAAGGTTCGGTCAGGCCTTGCTCCTCTAGCGAATCTATCATAAATCTAACGAGGTCCCCATTCTCGGCATGAATCATAGTGGTAATCCCATTCTTCCTACTGGCGTACATGGCATTCAGCACATTGTAGTCAGACATCTGCAAACCTGGATAAGTCATGAACACTTTTACACTACTAACACCGCAATCTTCGTAAACATTCTTCAACTGTTCATCCAAGAGATCCCTGCCTTCTAGTCCTGTTCCTTGGATCTTGGCCACTATCAAATGAAGCCCGTAATCGCAGTACAGCTTTTGCGTCGCATATAGATCAGTTGTGTCCTTGACTGACTGACTCAAAGCTTTTGGTCCCGTCAGTGTTGAATTTTGCGTCGCAAACGCAATCACAGTAGTAGTTCCGCCTGCCACAGCACTTCTGGTGGCTTCCCCCATGGTATCGGCCACATCACCGAGGAGTTTAAGAGGTTCATCGACATGAACATGGGCATCAATCCCACCTGGAGTCACAATTCCGCCTTCGGCATCAATGACCTGATTTGCATCGGCAGGATCGATCCAATTGCAAATTGCACCAATCTTTTCACCGACAATACCAATATCAGCTGAGTAGAAATCGCTTGCAGTGCATATTACACCATTCTTTATCACAACGTCGTAAGTTGTCATACTTGAACCCGTCAAAGACAATGTTATTGCCCACACAAAGCAGCGAATCTCTAGTCATCATCGATCTCAGAGGAGCTGTCAACCCCATCCACATATAATTTATATCAAGTATGGTTTTGCGGGTATCGCACGCCGTCTCGAGACTTCCTTATCGCGATTGCGATCGAGCGGTTGATCTGATAAGAGAGCTTCTTGTGAATCAAACCTCGCATCTTTCCAATAATCAAAACGGATCATTTCGTTAGTCAAAGTCCTATTTTTTGAGAATCTGCTCTTGCAGTGTCGGGATAGATGGGCTTCTCGAGCCCATCTTTACACGTAACAGGATGCAATTGGGAAGAAATACAACTTAAGGCTAGCCTTGAAAGACCTCGATAGTCGTCTACAGGCCTTAAATAGCGTTGCAATCTTCCTCGGACTTGATCACGTGTATACACTTGAAGGTAGTTGGTTACCGGTGCTTACTTAATGTTGATCTGTACTCTTGCTCATTATAGGTTGCATGGATATAAAAGGTCAGTTAAGTAAGCTCTCTAGCTCTATTTTGGATATGTTTGCCTCCAAGTTTCTGTCCATTAAGCCAAGACTACCTGTGACCTCTCTTTCTTCTGTGGTTCGTCACCAAAGCAGACTCTTTATGAGTTCTGAGACCAGAAAAGCTATAGATGAAGCGATTGCCTCTGCTCCCGTGGTGCTGTTCATGAAAGGTACTCCTGAGTTCCCTCAATGTGGCTTTTCGAGGGCTACGATTCAGATGTTGGGACAACAAGGTGTGGATCCAGCTAAGTTTGCAGCTTATAACGTCCTCGAGGACCCAGAGCTGCGTGAGGGAATCAAGGAATACAGTGAATGGCCAACGATTCCACAGCTGTATGTTAAGAAAGAGTTTATCGGTGGCTGTGATATACTTACGAACATGGCTCAATCTGGCGATCTAGCAACATTGCTAGAAGAAGCAGATGCGCTGGTTCCAGAAGACGTAGAATAGATACTTCTTTTGCCGCACCAAGCGCCTCGTTTATTTATATCACGGGAGCCGCTTTTAAAGTTTGTATTCTCATGCCTTTAGACTTGTAAATAACGGATTCTATATTCACAGCTCCGCTCTCTGTGCAATTTGTCATTCCATCAAAGAGTTGAGAACAATGGTTGATATCCCGGAATTCTCATCATGAAGATCAGCATCACCAAGAGTTGAGCTTCGACAATTGATAGCGGTTTTCGCATTCGAATCGCTGAACTTATTTCAACTTCAGATGCGATCACTCATCCCACAGATGCGTGGAGTTAAGTGCCGGGTCGAACGAGAGACGTTCAATGATCTTCTTAACAAATGTATTGTATGTTTATGGACCAAAGCTTCAAGCGCGAGCTTCTTATGCTTTTGAAAAAAAGCGATTGACCAGCGTGAAAAGATATACACAAATATGGCTTCAAATTTTAGCCATCTTGGTCAAATCATCACCAAGCCCACGGCATCGTTCGACAGCCTGCTTTTTCCACAAACATACCTCTTCGTAATCGCAGTATTTACAGTAGGTCATTACATTTTTGAGTGTCGGCTCAATTGGCTCAATATCTCTCTTCTCAAACCAGAAACGCCCGCTGTTGAAGCTCTCTGATGCTAATGATCTACGATCGTAGTCGAAATAAATGTTGTGGAAATTTTCCCCCTTATAATAATATTCGACTAATAACGTGTCGCTTAACAACGGCGCTATCTCATGATACAGTTGGGCTAGTCTCGCAGCGAAGTATCGTAGTGTTGGAGGCTTAGACCACAAAACAAAGAACTCCTCGAATTTCTGAATCACGCGCATATCAGTGATTAAATCGTGGAAATGTGTCACGTCGTAAGCTTCCGTTTGAACGCTCTCAGAAGGACAATTATCAAAAGGCTCAAAACCAATATCATCCCCGTCCCGCAGACGCCTCATGTCAGATATAATAAGATCTCCCGCTGCCATGATGCTTACTATTTTAGACGGCTCGATAGGCTTGTCAACATCCATTCCACGCCTTTGTGCGTTGGTGAGAAGCTTTTCATAGGTATCAATGACACTGGAGCCAAGAGTCTCCATAAAAGACCTATAGTACATGACTTGCAGTTTTGTTGATTTAAGAACGCTATTTTGCGTTGGAACCTTCCTGATGGATCTTGTTTTGACATCACTCACGACAACTTCATAGTTTTGCTTGATATGTTCCCTGTCTGCTGAGAGCTGCTTTAAAATATCGGTAATATCGAAAGTTGGTTTGCGGACTATACAGCCATTAATCCTGAGTGGTTTACTACGAGAGTAGCCTCGCTGAACGAGGAAAAGGTGATCTATGACTCCACTGATCAGTATGTCTTCTTCGCGCGTCACAGGCCCCTCTACCAGCTGACACGAGTCTGAGTTCAAATACCCGTGGCATAAAACTTCGCGGGCTTCACCTACAATGAAGAGATTGGTCAATCTCACCATATTTTCGTACCATGAGCCTACCAGCTCGTGGAATTCATCCGTAGGTATGGTTATCTCAAAATCCTCGACAAAATCGCGCCACCCTTCTGGAATGGGATGTGTCTCACCCTCTAATTTCTGGTGCGTCTCCAAACCTTTCACAACGTGAGCATGTTCAAAGATAGGTGCCTTAGCATAAATATCATAAGATTCTCGTAACTCACACCAGCGTTTAGTTAGCAATTTCGTGACAGACAACCTGTGCTTGCCGTGGAGTATCTGCTTTCCAGTGTCTGGATCGATCGTTCGCCCTAAGTGAGCGTCTAGATACGGGTTCGGCCTTTCTTTGGGAAGCTTGAACGGCAGGTATCCTGGGTTATTTGAGTCATACCCGAACACCTTTCGAACATCAGAGAGTTTTTTCTTCAAGTACTCTTGCTTTGCACTATTTCCCCTAGACTTGGGGCTTGCGTAAGAGGCTTTATCGAAGAATGGTAAAGCAGAAATCTGGTCTTTCTCCTTTTTCGTCAAAATGCTACTCTCAATTGTAAGTGATCTGGTCTCATGGGCAAACAAACAGGCGGCTTTAGAGGATATTTGACGGCAAGCGATTTTCATATGATACTGTGAAATGATCTTTACTGATGGATAATTGCTGAACTCATATTTCTCCAGTTAACTCTTCTTCAAGGCTGGAAATATAATGGAGCCTGGTTCCTTTGCGCTTGCTCTTCAGTGCGATTGTGGGTGTTTTGCCACAAGGTCAAGATGCAGATCAAGATTCGCGTTGTTAAAATAAAAGGTCAAGTCTGAAATAAAAAATGTAAATCTATCTATCCGACGTTTATTAGGCCGCGGGTATCTTACTCTCTTTAAATATTATAAAATAGGGCTTTTTTTGTTTGCGAGTTCACAATCTTTCGATGTTGTAACTGCTTGTATCCACGATCAAGCTTTTTTAATCTTGTCGGTGTCACCAGGCTTCTGCTGGAAAATTGTAGTATCCTTCTCGTGTCTGTCCTTCCTAGGACCATTGAACCATTTTTTGAAATCCAAGACAGACTTGAGAGACCACACTTTGACTCTCATGATGTAATAGCAGCCACACATAGCAACCAGATTGAAGGCAATGTATGCCCACATGAAACCGAAATTTCTCCATCTTTGATCCCACTTGACGTTGAACTGAGCAACGACTTGATCTTGCACCGAGAACGGACAGTATTTACAATTCTCCGTATCGTCATAGTTGACCAGGTAACCGGGATTGTGACTCAAATATGTACTCAAATACTCTCCACATGTTTGACCAGAAGGTGGATCCATAACGGTGAACTCGTGTTCTGAGCAGATGACACGTTTGCCATGCACAAGGGGACCGACCAAAGCTTGCACAACGTAGGTAAAAGGCGAGACGTTGTACATCAGTCTCCTCCAAAAGGCAGGCATTTTCTGTTTTGGCTGTAGAATACCACAGAAGAGAAGCATGGCAGCAAACAGGTTTGAATTGATCATCGAGGCAGATGGAACATCTGGAGACATGTACAAGATCCACAAACCGTATGAGCAGAAATAAGCAGGGAAGATCAGCACGTAGAAAAAGAAGAAGAAACCAGCGTGAGATGCTCTACCACTATACTGTGCAGGCCAGTAGTAACAAATAAAACACATGAATTGACAAAGAGTGGACCACACAGTCTCAACCATGTAATGACTTAATAACAGGGCACTCCAGTGGAAAGTGTTGGAGGCGGCCTCTCTCACTTCATACAGCTCTCTACTTGCATAAGCAAAGACGTGTAATTGATTGATCATGGCTAGCGAAATCAATAGAATCATGAAAATAGAAGAAAAGGCCTGTTGCGCACCAGCAATTGAATGATTGACACCAACATAAGAAAGACCAACGAAAAGTGCACAGGAGACACATTCCAGAAACTTACCTCTGATATAAATTGGTGATCTCCAGAATTGAGTAGATGTTCTTCTTAGCAAAGCTTTCATTTGACTTGCATAAGAGGCAGCAAATCTAGTAGCCAGTTCAGGATCATCAGACGTAGCCCTGCTTGGCAAAACACGATGCAGTTCCTCAACCTCTTCCCTTGCGGCCGCACATTCGGGGGAGTTGAGCCATAGGTCATGCCAGTCAGCATCTGCGCTAGCTGTAGCACCGGCACCAATACAGTTCAACATATACTCAGCAGGATTTTCGGACTTATCACATTTCACACCAGATTGACGTTCGAAGTAGTTCAACAAAGTACGAGAATTCTCACCTATATCACCAAAGTACACCATCTTACCACCCTTTTTCAACAGCAGCAGTCTATCAAATTGTTCGAATAGAGTAGCAGAAGGTTGGTGGATGGTACAAAGAATGGATTGTCCAGAGTCAGCCAAAGCCCTCATAAATTGAACGATGGACCAAGCTGATTGAGAATCTAAACCTGAAGTAGGTTCATCTAAGAAAAGCAATAATGAGGGTTTTGCAACAAGTTCCACACCAATGGATAACTTCTTTCTTTGCTCAACATTCAGACCTCTACCGGTCTTACCGACCAATGCTTCTGCATAGTTTTGCATACCCAACAGAGCGATGATCTTTTCAACATATTCGTACTTTTCCTCCAACGGTGTAGATGCCGGCTGTCTCAACTCTGCTGCAAATCTCAAAGACTCTCTCACAGAAAGTTCAGCCATATGATTATCAGCCTGGGCCACATAACCACATGATCTGTTGAATGAAGCAGGCAATGGTTTGGCATTCACGAGCATATCACCTGTGATGACACCCATGTTGATTCTTTGAGCCAAAACGTTCAGCAAAGTTGTTTTACCAGCACCAGATTCACCCATTAAAGCTGTCATCTTACCTGGCTTAACATAACCGAAAACATCACTTAGCAATTGCCTAGTAGCACCGTCATATGGAATGACGTAGTCCAGGTGATTCCATGTGAAAACATCTTTCTCGGCAATGACCTTCTCTAAGTCAACACCTGGACCATTCAAAGCTTCCATCATTTCCTCCCTGGATGCCGTTTTAGCTTCAGCAGATTCTGTACCGAAAGAAGGCATATGACCCCTTTTGTACAGTAATAAATCACCACCGCCTTCTAATGGTTTCAAAAATTCCGACAAGACAACATTGAAGACAATATAACCGAAAGTCCAGACAATGTTGATACCCCAATCTCTCCAAGCGTGCTTGTAAGCAAAATGGTACTGACTCTTGACATAGGCATCTCCGCTCACGTAAAGATGACCTTTAATGGCACCTGCAGCATCGCAAACTTGATTAGCAATTGAAACATTCTCGTAACCAGGACCACTTGGAATCAGTTTACTGCATAACATTTCTCTTCCATGAAACTCAGTAGACATCAAACTTTCAAACCCATAAGTTAAAGGATTCAAGTAGTGAAACCATCTAATCCAGTGATGCATTTGTCCAATAGGCAAAACGAAACCAGCATAGGTACACAACATCAAAACCCAAAGACCACCGACAGCATGCGCAGTTTCACCATCCTTTGTTAGTGTTGCAACAAATTTGAAGATGAACGAAGTACATTGTTGGACAGTGAACAGGTAGAGCATATACTGGAAAAAAGCGCCTGCAGTAAATTTCAGGTAAGGAATCCAGTAAGAAACCAGTGATAAGACAACAACGGCGATGAATTTAGTTGGAATTTCAGTGAAAATTCCTTGCAATGACTCTGCGGAAATATGATACATGGAGTAAGACTTCTGTTTAACAATGATAGGTCTTGTTGCAAAAGAATTGGCAATTTCAGCCAGAGAGGTAACAGCAGCAAACAGTAAAACGTAGAACAGTAAACCACCACGGGAGTAAGCTCCTGCTGTGGTCGATTGACTCTTTGGATCAATTCTATGAAACATAGAGCCGACAACTAAACCTTTAATCAAGAAAGACGACAAATAAACTTTAGTATAGGTTGAATCACCTTTAACTCTTTGGAAACCACGCATCATACAATACCAGACCTGAGTCCAGTAGTTGACAACGTACTGAGATTTAGCACGCTGACCTGCTTGCAGTCTTTGTTTCTTGGCGATTTCTAATCTGTCCCTCGTTTCGTGTGCTGGATGTCTGGCCTGGTAATCATCATAGCTTCTGAGCACTTCCTGGTACTCCTCAGAGTTCAACCAATACTCTTCGAATTCAGCACCGGATTTTGGTACTTTATCTTCGTAACCTGGAGCAATTTCTAGCGTTCTATTCTCGAAATCGACGGTAACACTGGTTAAAAACTCAGCAGATGTCATCCTATTTGGTTTGACCCACCCCATTTTCTGGAAATAAGCCACAGCCTTGTCGGCAGGCCCGAAAAAGATCTGCCTACCATTGTAGAGCACGGTAGTCTTATCGAAAAGCTCGTAGATATTTTCACCTGCTTGGTAAATGGCAACCACGGCGGAGTTGTTGACCATATTAGTGGCAGTTCTGATAGCCTGGGCGAATTCCAACGCGGTCGAAGCATCTAAACCTCTCGTAGCATTATCCCAGGAATAAATTGAAGCGTTCATGGCCTGTGCCTCAACCAAGGAAACACGCTTTCTTTCACCACCAGAGACACCTCTGACAAAATCGTTACCAACCTTGGTGGCATACGTGTGTCTCAAGCCAAACACAGTGCACCACATGTCTCTGATGTTGTCGACGTACTCTTGCCTAGTCATTTGATCGACTCTGACACGAGGAGTCTTACATTTCAGCGCAAAATCGATGGTTTCCTTCACTGTGATTTTTGGGAAATGGAAATCCAACTCAGGACAGTAAATGACATAGCCCTTGTATTTGGACATCATCTCCGACTGATCCAATCCATCATACGAAAATTCACCCTGTACATCGACCAATTCACTCGTTTCGCCAGAAATACATTTCAAAAGCGTAGAACAACCAGCACCTGGTCTACCGACCACAAACAACATCTCACCAGACTCAACGACACCGGTACAGTTTTGAATAATATTTCTCAATGGCACATCGCCCTTTTTACCAAACAAACGAGACAAGTGCATCGGTGCAGTGGCGACGTTTCTCAACATCTCCTCCACACTGGGGCCAAACGCAGCCGAAGCGTCCACACCGATCGCGGTCAGGTTCTTGAACGCGACACCAGAGTCACCGGGCTCGATACCCTGCTCTAACTGGTGCGATCTCAGATAGTTCAAAAGTGCACGCAGATCAAAATCCAGCGTGTCAACCTCAAACTTGTCCATCTGCTTCTTGGTCTTAGTGGACAACACTCTAGCCATCGATGCCAGTCTCTCGACACCTTCGTCATTGGACAGCATCTGGCTCAGATGCCGCGACAACTGCGACGTGACACCCAATTGCTCGGGATCCTCTGAACCGCCTGCTGCAAAGCTGTGTATTGACTCGGCATACGAGTTGTTCTCGCCATTTGATGACGAATCCTTGTCCTCGTGAGCTTCTTTTGAAGACATCGTAATTCCTGTCGTCTCCGATGCTGCTACAACATCCAACAACGTTTCCTGCTCATCACCCTCCTACTCTTATATACCCATTGTCAACGCTTGGCCACTGCAGCGGGAATATTATCGACCACCATCAGCAAACGGCCCTGATAATAACCATTAACTCACCAATCTAACTATAGCTCGCCGCTATCAAACCGCCGAGCGCTAGCACTTCGGGTCGGCTCTTACGATGCACTTGTTTTTCGCATCGCTGTTCCTAACAGCCGACCCGAAAAAAACAACGCAACCACCAGAGATAGGCGGCTAACCTGAAGCGACGTCGGATCCCGCTGCCAGATGAGACATATAAACGGTTACTCGGGTCCGGTGGCTGTGAGACCAAGACCGCTGAGCGGATTATCTTGCTTGAAACTGGATAAATCGGAGCGCGGAGGCACTATGGTAACGTCAACAACAACAACATCTCTTTTTGGCAGCCTGAGGGCCTTGGGATCTCTTGCTGGATAAAGTCCTATATTTTTATTTAGACGCCTCTAGGTGAAATTAGATCACATTTCGGGGCTTTAAAGCAGGTAGCTCACCAACTCGATGATCCCGCCACCAACGATCAAAAACGCTAACAGTAGTAACCATGGTCTCGACACAGTGAACCCATTCTCGGATGTCGTCTTGGTTTTCTTCTTACCGAACTTGCGGTGCTTCTCATTCTTACGCGCAAACTTCTCGTTCGCCAGCCTCTGCTTTGGGGTCTGAACAGCCATCTCTACCAACACACCTTCTGTGGGTCCGCAATTGTTCTCTTGCCCTGTTGATGAGTGTTGCCGTTTGTTGTTATTTGCCACCGAGTTGGTCATAACAACCGCCAAGGTCTTTCGTCCTGAGCGACATGGGGAAAGGCTCGATCCCAGTTACCCGACCGTTGACGTTACGGTCGCTCTGGACGGCGACGCGGCTTTGACTCCGTGAGAAGCGATCGGACTAGAAACGGCAGCGACGCGACGACGCGGTGACGCGACGCGCGATAAAAAAAAAGCCCGCTGCGGGATCTTCTAGCGCGCTTCCCAATCGGGCCATCGAGGCTCGAGGCTGGCTGAGCTTGCGGCGTCGAGACTTCACAGGACCTGCGACAGAGATGCGACAAGCACTAAGTGCCAGCTATAACATAGGTTTGTTGACGTCTAAACAGGCTATTGTTTAAAGTTTATCACAAAACTCAGCACTCGTTTTAAATTCGTGTGGTGCATTTTTGCAGTAAAAAGTGTCTCGTGGAGGAGATTCCATTCGTTTTCGCTTCTTGTCACTTTCAGTACAGCAGTTCGATTTTACTGTTTAACGGAGAGCTCTAGTATATCAGACGTCCACTCCTTTTAAAGATCCAACTGATAGTCGTTCCTTCTATTTTATTTACGTCCCTTTACTATTTTTCGTCGAACCGAGTTACATTGCTAGAGTGATGAAGTTTGTCAAAAGTCTGTGTGCTGCGTCTTTGACTGCGGTGTCTCTGGCTCAGGCTGCCTGCGAGATGAGCGGTGGCAACTACTATTGTTCCGAGACGGATGCTGTGGTTTACTCCAACGTGGGGTTCTCAGGGTCCTACATGGACGTTACGTCGATGGATGAGAACACCGGTGTGTGTTTGCAGGAGTCGACAACGTTCTCTGGTTCGTTTGCGCCTTTGGACGAGGAGTTGTCTGTCCATTTCAGAGGTCCTTTGAGATTGTTGCAGTTTGGTGTTTATTATCCAAGTGGTGACGGATCTCTGGCCAAGAGAGAAGAGCCAGAAGAAGAGGCCGAGCCTTGCGAAGAAACTGTGCAAAAGCACAGGCATAAGAGAGAAGTTGCAGTTGAATACGTCCAGGTGACCTCAACTGTCTATGTTAACAACAAGGGTGAGTCTGTTACTTCTTCTGTCGTTCAGCCAGAGGCCCCAGGTAACCCTGCTACCGACGTGGTGTCGTCGTACACTTTTGTCAACACTATTGTGACCCCATCCACCACTGCTACCCCAGCTACTGCAGTTGCGTCCTCTTCGTCTGCAAACCAGTCTCCTGTATCGAGTGGTTCATCCGGAGCAGCTGCCTCGTCTTCTACCCGGTCTTCTTCTTCTGCAAAGTCCTCTTCTACCAGCGGTTCCAGCACTTCCGGCAGCTGGGTCAGAAATTCCTACTTCCAACCTGGCTCTGCTTCCAACTGTGTCTTCATGAACCACCAAGGTGGTACGGCAGGTTCTGGTGTTTGGTCCGCTGCCTTCGGAAACTCTATCTGTTACGCTTCCTCTAATGGTGTCACTGGTGCCAGCTCTCCTCAAGCATTAGGGGACGTTACCATCAAGTCTGGCGAGGAGTACATGATTTTCTCTGGCTCCAAATGTAGCGGCAACGACTGTGGCTACTACAGAAAGAACATTCCTGCCTACCACGGGTTTGGTGGTGCAAACAAGATCTTTGTCTTCGAGTTCTCCATGCCCTACGACACAGCCGGCAGCGGCTACAACCAGGATATGCCAGCCATTTGGCTCTTGAACGCCAAGATCCCACGTACTTTGCAGTACGGTAAGTCGGAGTGTTCCTGCTGGAAGACCGGCTGCGGTGAATTCGACTTGTTCGAAATCCTAACCGCTGGCTCCACCAAATTGATCACCCACATCCACAGCGGTCAGGGTAGCGACGGTTCTTCCTCCGGCGGTGGTGGTACCCAAGACTTCTTCGAGAGACCAACCAGTGGCACCTTAAAGGCCGCTGTCATCTTCAACAGTTCCGATAAGAGCATCCACGTCGTGCAAGTCGACGACGATTTCGATGCTCAATTGTCCAGTGATGTAGTCAACTCATGGTTGGCAAAGTCAGGCTCCACCGCTGCCTTGGCATAAGCAATACCAGAATTAGAGCGGTTGTATTCTTTCCATACGTATTTTTTTTTTCAACAAGGGTGTTTTCATGATATGTTTTATCATCTTTTACATGCTACTTGATACACTATAGAGTGGTAAAATCTCTGTGGATATGACTAAGGGTTTGTTTAAATGCGAAGAGTTTGTCGTAAAAGAACGGCTTCAAGTACTTAGGTCGGTGAAAGTTGGATTGTTCTTCTCCAGATCCGACAGCACAAAGTTGTGTGGTAAGTTCGAATCCTTTCTTAACCTTCTGAGTCTTGAATCGTCGTTACTGCTACGAGCGTTGATCGTCACACTCGCACCTGCCGTCCTCTGAGACAAACCGAACGCCCTCCTTATTCTGTTGTAGCAGCGCGAGAAGAGCCCTTTGTTACTACTCTTGGAACACAACCAACAGTAGAAACAGTACTCGGAGTAAAGAACAAAGAAGGCAAACACAAACCCAGCCACAACACATGCCAAAATGTGGTTTGCCAAAGATTTAACAAATTTGGCATCGTCCAAATGCCACGACGATCCACGAGAAATCGAGAAAAACGAGTACGTGTGCATCTTGTAATCCGCAGGCTGCAGCACCCTGACCACACCGTTCTCAGGAACCCCCCATCTCTTGTACTGCTTCCAAACCATACTAACGAATAGCGGACCTGTCGATGCCATGATCGTGATGTACGGTACCAGCCAGTTTCTATCATACTTGTGTAACGAGTCCCTCAACTTCAGAAAGAACGGATGCTGCGGCACTGAGCCCAGCACATCGTTCGAAATCCCTGTGGGCGATGTTTTTCTTGCAAACGCAGGAACCGTCAGCAACGGATCCAGTCTCTTCTCACACCCATCATCCAGGTCGATGTAGATACCACCGAAGTGCGACAGAATGAAGTATCTGATCGCATCCGCACGCTGGATAGGATACTTGTAATTTTGAAACGTCTCCAAGTAGTCCGGATATTCCTCCTTAATAAACTTCAAAGCCATCTCGTCTGTCCACATGATGTACTTATAGTCCGGATGCAAGTCTATGCACTTTTTCTGGCCCTCTTTCCATACTTCAGGGATGTCTTCGGTTTTGTACGTCTGATGGATGATCTTGGGGATCAACTGCGGCTTCTCAGACCCCGCTGGTGGGTTCAAATCGCTCTCAAGCAGTGCATCCTGGAATGTGTCGTCGATCGCCAGCGTCAGTAGGTCGAAAGTAACGTATAGCACCACGGCAAGAATCGCCAGGTTCCCATATATCATAAACTTGAGCTCCCTTCTCATCCTGCCCAGCCCACGTGAGCCTCTCTTCTGTGACGACAACTATCTACAGAGCATTGCTTTTATTATATATCCACCGCCACGAGGCTCGAGTTTCTCGAGGCACGCTGACGCACGTTGCTCGAAGAAGGTTATCTGACTCTGCGCTGCCGAGGATTCAGCCTCCTTCCGCGAGCCGACAGTAATCAATTTTGGCCCCCTCCGCGTCTGCCTGCTGCGCTCAGCCCAGCACCGGCAGAAGAAACTCGCTGGGCGGGAGATCCGTCGCGACGCGAAAAGCGGGATGCGAGCTGCGCGCACTGCGGCGAGGACAAAAACCGCAGTCCGCTAAGCCATCCCGCGAGAGTGCGTGGGCCAGCGTGGGCAGACGCGTTTCGTGCGGAGTGCGTTTGTTTGTTTGTTTGTTTGTTTTTCGCGTTTCCATCGGTTTTGGATTTTCGCGCCGGCGGCTAAAAAGCGGGAGTCACGTGTCGTGCCGAGGCGACGAGTAGTCTAGATATTGTATGTAGCGGTTGCTAGGGCAGGATCTCCTGGAAGTACGGATGCATGGCGGCTCTCTTGGCGCTGATTCTGTTGATGGGGTCGTAGGCGAGGAGGTTGTTCAGCAGGTCGATACCCTGGGCGTTGAGCGAGGGCACGACTTTGGAGAGCTCCTTGCGGTGCCACTTGGGGAAACTGGGCTTGAAGTCGGACAGGTAGACGATGTCCGGCCATATGGCCTCTGTAGGCGTGCCGAGCGTGCGGAAGATCTTGAAAATCTGGTCGATCTCGCTGTCGCCAGAGAAGATGGGCTTGCGGTTGCACATTTCGGCAAAGATGCAGCCGATCGACCAGATGTCGACGCCTGTGCTGTACTGTTTCCCGCCGAGGAGCACTTCGGGGGCACGGTACCACAGGGTGACGATCTCGTGTGTATAGGCCCTGAGAGGCACGCCGAAGGCTCTGGCAAGACCAAAATCGCCCAGCTTCAGGTTCCCGTCGCGGTTGATCAGCAGGTTTTGCGGCTTGAGATCTCGATGTAGGATGCGGTGCGAGTGGCAGTAGGCTATACCTTTACAGAGCTGCATCATGAATTTTTGTATCACTTTATCGCCGAGCGACTGGTCCTTCGGAACGCTCTCCATGTATCTTTTCAGGTCGAGTTCGAGAAACTCGAACACCAAATAAAGCTTGTGTGCGTCGGAATGGACTATGTCGTAAAGACGAACGATGTTGTCGTCCTTGAGTTCCTTTAACAGTGAGATTTCACGTATAGCGGTGCTGGGAACCCCTTCGTCCTCGCTCTCCAACCGAATCTTCTTTAACGCGACCACCCTTTGGCCGTGACGCAGATCAAGCGCCTTGTACACAACACCGTAGGTACCCTCACCGACCTTCTCCAACCTCTTGTAATTGACTAATTCGCTACTCATCACTGCCAGATCTGCCGGGTTCCAGTGGGTTAGTTGGGCTCAGATCTGTCCTGGCTTTTTTCTCAACACTTGCTAGCGCGATCCCATGGGTAACAATACATAGGTCATAACTATATACGTGTACATACTGATGAGATCTGAACAGGAGACGGTGATCAAGATCAGAGCTTTTTCTGTTCTCTCAGCTTCTTCTTTAGATATCTTGCCCTGATGGACTTGTGCATGCTGAGGTTCATGGCGTTTGCTATCCGGGAATAGACACCCACAGTTTCTTCGATGAACCAATGCTGTAGTGCATGAGACCAGTATGGAGTGATGGTTGCGAATCTTTCCTGGGCACCACAACGTCTTCCGACGCTAGACAGAGTGGAAGAGACAAATTTTCTGGGATTTGGAATCATCATCGAGGTTCTTCTGACCTTGGACATTGCACTGGTGACGAGGTAGGACAAAATGAGTTCCACGTCGACATTCTTCTCCTTCAATTCACCAGCTAGTGCATTGGACCAACTTTGTAGGAACGCCTTGGACCCACTGTAGGTGGCCAGAAGAGGCGTTGGCAAGAGACCGCCGAACGAGCCCATAGTCAGGATCAAACCACGACATTTGGATGATGCAGCAGTTTCGATGATCTTTGGGGCGATAATTTGGGTGAACAACAGTGTAGCCGTGTTGTTAATTGTGATAATGTTTCTCAACTCTTCTTCTTCAGTCTCCAGGAATGGGACGGGGCAGTTATGGGAGAGGCCGACGTTGTTGATCAGAACGGTGATGGGTAACCCTAGGCAGAGTTCCTTGACGGCAACGTAGTTCTCCGGGACATCCTGAGACACATCTATCGATAGAATTTTGACATCAACACCGTACTTCCCCTGAAGTTCCTTCTGCAAAGCTTCCAATTTAGACAAAGTTCTCGAGATGAGGACCAAGTTAAACTTGCGACGTGCCATTTGGATGGCGAATTCTTTACCGATACCATCACTTGCGCCAGTAACAACACAGTACTTACCTTTGCCAGCGCCGTACTTCGAGTAGTTGACTGGTGGCAACACAAACAGGTCCAGGATAAGTGCGGAGGCCCTTAATAGAAGCGTTGTAGCTTTCAGCACACCAAAACCAAAGGTACACCATAGCAGAGCATTGATGACTTTACTATTGGTGCCAATTGAATGCAATTGGTCTAAAAACGAGTCCATCTTGAGTTGGTTATCGTGCGGTGTTCGAAGTTAGCAAGACGATGTCCCGATACTCTGTTTTTCTTAAGGGCACTCTACAAACGCTCCGGAAAGTACTTGATCACGAAGAGACCTACAAGCTAATTCTGCTGAACTAATCCATGAGTACTTGCCGTAGCATACTAGTATTCGTATGATTCATTAGCAACTTCTTGATTTCTTTGGCGTCCAGTTCCAGTTGAAAGGTGCATATTTATTGAAGCCGGAAGTGATAGAGGAAACTGAAAAAAGCCTTAATGCAGTGAATTAGAACAATCAAAAGCTCTTCGCTAACGATGGACTTAATCGACGTATGTTGAACCTCCGGCTGTGTCTATAGATTTGTTTCAAACAGTTTTATTGTATTGATCTTTTTTTTTGTTTAGGTTCGATTAAGCTGTTTTCATAAACAGGGACGGTTTGGTTAAGACTGAAATACTAATAGACATGCGAGAACTTCAACAGAAGCACAGAAACCAAGACCTAGCTCCATTCATTATTTGAGCTACATAAAGCCAGAGCAAATGTCAACAACATGGTCGAGGCTTCTCAAGTATATTCAGACCCAGTACTTTTTCTTGGCACATTTCATTTCACGCTGCCAATGTATACCGCCCAATTGGCGGGCTAAGGGTCGTGTGGTGACAAGTTCAATAGTGCGAATCATCATGTGTGTGGGGTGATATTCTTAATAGCCTTTCACCCCTGCATCAACAATGAATCGAGTTTCTCCTGCGTTAGCTGAACGTTCAAAGCGTCCCTTTCACATTGAGTCGTCAAGAGCTCCAGCTCCAACTCGGTCTTCAAAAGCTGTAGATCGTGAGACTCCAAATCTTTGTCCAGTTGCTCACTTTCGCGCAGTACATCGCGAATTTTATTAAGCTTAGCACTATCGTCAGTAGACTTGTCCAGATCAGTCAAATACAAAAATCCCGATTCTCCCTGTTCCACTCGCTTCTTGATATTTGTGTTTGATCCCGATCGTACCATGGCTTCTTGAGCTGGCGAGCTGGGTTCCACTCGGGGTTGAGAATGACCTCTATCTACCGGCGTGTTGTTACCGCTATCCTGGGGGCGTGGTGAATATCTTTGATTTTCCTGTGGATAAGAGGCTTTAGAGACCGACTTATAACGTGGATTGTAGCTCCCACTGTGTCTCCCTCCTCTGTATTCTTCTGATTCTCTTCGATTATTATTGCCGTAGTAATTGTATTGACTGTCTGATTGATTATACCGATAACCAGACTGCCCGTAAAACTGATGAGCGCTGTTCGACCGTCCATTGTAGTATCTGTTATTATCATGTCGAAAGCCATGGTAGTAGTCATTTCTGTAGTTATTATAAGAGTATGGCTGATGAGATCCCGAATAACTCTGATCGTTTACATCTGATTCCCCACCGTAGGATCCAAACCTTCCCGGTCCGCCAGCACCTTTGTAGTAACCTCGCCCACTATGACCGCCTCTGTGTGACGGATACTCGTTGTACCGGTTGGAGTTTCCATGCTGGTTTGGAGTATCATCCGCAGAGTTGTAGTAATAACTACCGCTAGAGCCTCTTGAATCGTTTGGATGGCTCATGACACCAGGTATTCTAACTTCCCTTTTGTTAAGTTTGTGATTTGAGTATTGATGGTCTGAAAATTTCAAGCACCCGTAACTAGGCGAGCTTACTAGAAAGTCAAAATAATGGTATATAGATTAAATTCATTATGAGCACGTACATAGAGCGGTCTTCATGCTATTAATTAAGCCAATGTTACGTGCTGTTCTGAGCAATGATGGAGAAGGCCAAAGACACACGGTTTTCCTCTTCGGACATTAGTTTCGTCAGGCGTTCACAGCCTTCGATAAGTACAGGTAGTTTCTGCGACTTTTTCCACAATTTGAAATCGACCAAAGTCCTCACTTCGGTAATTCTATCAATATTTCTCACTTCCAGGACTGCGAGGTTGGGCAAATAGTTGAATGCTAAAAGCAAAGGAATGGAATGGTTGGTTAGAAGAGAGCAATTGTTGAGGGATAATCTAGTGATGTGTTTACCTCTAGACTGAGCCAAAACCCAGATACCAGCGTCATCAACTTGACAGCCTGCTATGCCCAGGGTTTCAATTTGAGTATTTTCTGCCAATGAAGCCACTGATAGACTGGTGATCTTGTCACCATTGCGATGTCTCCCAATGTTACACATTTGCAATTTACGACACTTGAGCGCGATTGCTATAATGCCCGAGTCTGACACGTTATCGCATGCCCGAAGATCCAAATTCTTTAAGTTCGGCACATACTGCGACAATTGCAACAGAAACTCATCGTTGATGACCTTGTTCCCGGGCAATATGAGCTTTTCGAGTCTGTGCAGATCCGGGATCCATCTCACGGGCGGAAGCACGTACGGGCAAATGTACATATCCAGCCATTTAAGATTTCGCGGGCTGATCACCTCACCGACCTGATCTAACTCTGCCTGCGTTAGACGCTGCAGTTTATGCAGCACAAACGAAGACGGGTAGGCTACCGCTCCGCTCCGGTTTTTTGCAAATGCAACTAATCGCCTACAATCTTTGAAATGTACGTTTTGCAGCAGGCATCGCAGCGTTATCGAATGCCAAAGTTTGTTAACGAGCAAACAGCTGAACAGCGAGCCCTCAACTTTCGTCGACTCTCTCGCAGACTGTCTCCAGACCTTCTGCGCCTTGCGCTCATCTTTGTAGATAAGCAGCGCATGCTCATACGACAGCGGTCTCCTCCTCGAACAACTCCTCTCCTCCGGACCGCTACCCGCCACGTACCCCAGAATGGTCTCCAAAACGTCTGGAATTTGGAAAATGGGATGAACTCGCTTCCTGTGCCCTCTAGGAGTCGGCGATGACTGCTGCAACACCAGCAAGTCGGCAAAATCTTTCACCAACTTACCTGGAGCCCTGGTCGGCGTAGCCGGCAGCGCGATGGTCAGCCGGTCAGCTGAATTAGGCACGTCGGCTCTCACGGGCGACGCCTGCGGCGTCGCCAAACCCGACTTGCCCTCATCCATCGCCTCTACATCACCCATCATCGATGGCGTGGGTGACGTCTTTTTCAAGGGTCTCATATCTATAACATGCGGTTCTATAGACCTCTTCGACCTTGTTCCATCTAACGACAAGAACCTCATACGAAACAAAGTGGCAGAGACCAGTGTGGATCGGACAACTTCAATCGGAATAACTGCAGTACTTAATAAATGAATGACACGGAACGAAATCCTTTCCAACCCCACTTTACCTTGCCTAGATCATAGAAACCTGTCTGTCTCAGGCCAATCCATAAGAACTACAATGCCAAGAGAGTAACTTGCCCAAGAATATATACATATATATGTATCTACATGTGTACATATAGGCCGTACAGATGCTCACAATGAACACTTGTGTCAACAACCGCCTGCCTGCTTGTATTTGCAAACACCAGCGCTTAACACTACGACGTGCAGAATTCTTCCCCGCGCACAACGAACCAGCCCTCGGGGCGATCTGACCACCCGTACGGAACGACACACAGACGTCCACAACTGCATCCGTGCGACGCGATAGGGCTGCATATCATCGGCGACGGGAATGTTCACACCTCTGATAAGACCTCGATGGGCACGCGCAGCACGAGAATGTCTTATCCGATGGCTCAGGTAAAGGACTCACGGTCTTTCAGGGGAATCCACAGTCTCGTTTCCTTTTCCCCTGTTACGACCGCTATCAATGCGGTGCTCTCATCGACTCGATTTAAACCGCTTTTTAAATCGATGTCCCCCGCGCATTAGATCTTGCTCCTTCTTGCCACGACCACACGCCGCAATGGGGTCTCCAAAACAGAAAGAACCCGCCGCATCTCACTACCACGGCCGTCATAGACACCGCTCGAGGGGTTCGAAAGACGATACCCGCAAACGAAAACCCGACCTGATCACCACGGAGCCGGCCCCGGCCGGCCCGCACACGTCTGCGTTCTCCCCGCAGCAGCAGAAGGCCATCTTCGAGCATCAGCTGATCACGCGCAGCCAGCACTCAGGCGCGCCTAAGGCCTACGCGCACGTCCCGTGCAAGTTCTTCCGCCAGGGCGCGTGCCAGGCCGGCGACGCGTGCCCCTTCTCGCACTCGCTAGACACGACCGCGGCCGACCAGACGCCCTGCGAGTATTTCCGCCGCGGCAACTGTAAGTTTGGTGCGCGCTGTGCTAACGCTCACGTGGTGCCTGCGGTGCCTGCGGTGCCCGCGAAGCCAGCGTTCGATCACGCCGCCATCGACGAGGCCGACGAGGATGAGTTTTTCCCGCACGACGAGCAGTACTACGTACCTACGGACTTTGCACAGCTGCTACTGGCACCTGACGACGGCGGCGACGTGACTCGCGGCCACTCGCGATCCTCTTCGACCACTTCGTTTGCCTCGTTTGCGTCCTACGCCAACTCGTCGCTGGGCGCGTCGCTGTCGTCTGCGGCGTCGTCGTACCCATCAGCGGCGTCGCCGCTGTTGCACCAGCAACTAGCTGCCTGGAAGCCTACGTTCTCGCCCTGGTCTCCGGCGCCGCCCGCTTCGCACAGCTCACGCTATTCGGCGTCCTGGGTCGCAGGCGACCTGGCCAGACTGCGCATTGACGAGGACGAACCCCTGGTGTTTGCTGACCCGACGCGCTCCACGAGTCTGCAGGACACCCAGTTCCTCTTTGACGACCTGCCGGACTACAACCGGCTCTAGGCGCTCTGCGCATTGTTTCTTCTTACGGTTATACTACGGGTCTATACTTTCTTCTTTTATGGCAATCACGCACGCGCATG
>JAKTSM010000011.1:0-216323 GCA_030580195.1 Torulaspora gathmanii | reverse complement strand
ATCTCCCGTGGTAGCTTTGGCACGCTAATTACAGATGTCACCACCTTTATGGATGCACAATCAGCGTAAACATTGAACAACCCTTCATGCTGTGTGGCAAACCTGTTATTCAATTGACCCAGTACTTCAGTATCATCAATCGTTTGAGATAACCCACGAAGTAAAGAGCTGACAAAACGGTAAAGTCCATACATTTCAGTAATTAAAGGCACAATAGCTGCACAAACACAATCCTCGTTACGTCTACGTCCTAAAGAACTTATCATCAACATACAAGTCTCCTGCGCTTCATCCTGCAAATCCATTAAACTCCAAATAGTATCATAGCCACGGTCCGGATCTGAAACGACGGCAAGAGACGTATATTCCTTGTATTCAAACGTACCACTATTGAATCCACTATGCGATGAGTGAAACATCAATTTATCACATAAATAGCCCGTATACGCTTGAATCAATCTTCCATATTCATTACTAGGAACCCTTCCAAGCGATCTTACCCAATCAATGTTCCTTATCGCCTCCTTAAGAGCACTTGCATGACCTTCCTGAATAACCTTGTGAATGACAATCAGACACTTAAACACTTGCACTTCACTGGGTGCCAATGGCATACTTTTCAAGATAGAAAAGAACTGAGTAGCAGACTTATGGTCCCAAGTGTACACAATGCAAGCCCGAACATGCTTTCTTTTTGGCTCTGCTTCTTCAAGCGAACAAGCCTTCTTAATAGACCTGGCTAGATCAATAACCGACATCTCACAACCTCTTATATCTT
The DNA here is from genome assembly GCA_030580195.1 of Torulaspora gathmanii. NCBI lineage: Eukaryota > Fungi > Ascomycota > Saccharomycetes > Saccharomycetales > Saccharomycetaceae > Torulaspora > Torulaspora gathmanii. The sequence goes on along the minus strand of JAKTSM010000011.1, from coordinate 215,545 downwards.
GTTCCCTATCACCTCCTATACAGTTTCAACTTAAAACTATCTATCGTAGAAAGTCATTTCATACTTATCCTTTACAAGAAAACTAATGAAAATTTTCATTTCTAACAATCAACATCTATCAATAACAAACCATAGTTAACCAAAAACCGTTATAGTATCGTTATATGTCTATCGAAAATCTAAAATCCTTCGATCCATTTGCTGATACTGGTGACGACGAAACTACAACTGCTAACTACATTCATATTCGTATCCAACAAAGAAATGGTAGGAAGACATTAACTACTGTTCAGGGTGTTCCTGAAGAGTACGATTTGAAGAGAATCTTGAAAGTTCTAAAGAAGGACTTCGCCTGTAACGGTAACATCGTTAAAGACTCCGATATGGGTGAGATTATTCAATTGCAAGGTGACCAGAGAGCTAAAGTGTGTGAATTCCTCACAACACAGCTCGGCATGCAAAAGAAAAACATCAAGATTCACGGTTTCTAATCACAACCACTTTCAAACTATATAGTTACTGCACAACATACGCAAGTACTTGTATAATCTTATCAAGCACTATGGCAGGTTCAAGTGATCTAAACTTGTTGAAGTCTTGGAACCCAAAGCTTTCCAAGAACAAACAAAAAGTCGAAAAGAAGGAACAAGAGGCGCTAGAGGAGGAACGAAAAATAAGGCAAAGGGCCAAAGAAAGAGAAATCGCCGACTTGGCAAGTGCTAAATCTAAAACTGGTTTAGAGTGGATGTACGAGGTACCCAAACCAACTACAATCAAAACTCAAAAACCACCTGTCACTGAGAAACAAGCTGAAACAACTAACATACCGAAAGTTTCCAGTATAAAAAAGTCAAGATACGATAAAGATGACCCGATGAATAAATTCAAAGTAGCAAAGAAAAAAACGAAAAGACGTTGACTATTTAGTGTACAGATTTATGTAGTTTTTCTTGATTCAACCACTGTTTCTTCAACTTTTTCGTCATACTTTTGGTAATCGGATTACCGTCCTTATCCTTCGTAGGAATCCCATCTTCATCCCACTCAGAGTATAATTCTGGTTGCTTAAACATATCCTGTGGCGCAATCTTGGCTTTTTCTAATCTTTCCCTTTCTTTGGCTTCCCTTTCTCGCCTTTTGATCTCTTCACTTGCCTTCTTCGCCTCCCTTCTCTCTTCCTCGAGCCTGGCTTCCTCGACAATACGACCTTTCTCTTCCTCCGTAATCAACTTCACAAGCGCACCTTGTCCGTTTCTATCATCTAACAACACATTCAACTTCAGTAGCTCTTCGTCTCTTAATCTATCGGTCAATTCCAAAAATTTTCTAGCATCGGCTTTGCCAATTCCTAACTGTCTCACTTCATCTCTGAACTTCGCCAAGCATTTGACGTAAGGTAAAACAAGTTCTTCTTTGCTGTTTTCCTGCTGGGTATCTCCTTCATACCAACCTAACTTGTCCTCGCGAACAGGAATACCTGTAATTTCGAAAAACTTACAAATAAAACGACAGATGGCGCATAAAACTTCAGTTCTAATCTCCCGGCCAGCTTCAGTGATGTACGTATTACTCTTGTTTACCAAATCACTCAAAATTTTCACACACTGGGGAGTACTCAAATTGTCACACAGAGCACGATCGACATCCTCTTCACTCCTTTCAAGATACTTCAAAAGCTCCTTTTCAAGTGGACCTAGTTTCTTACTCGTATGCTCAGCGTCATCTGATTTAAATGCTCTCGTGTTCTTGAAAAAATTCGAGAACATGCTTTCCAAACTTTTCACTTCCAACAAAAGACTCTCTTTAAAGTCTAATTGATTGTTCCATTGTGTCAACAAAAACGCCAAACGCAATTGCCTTGAGGTGAACTTTTGTAGAGCATCATCAATGGTGATAAAATTTTTCAATGACTTCGACATCTTCTGGCCTTCAATGTGCAGATGACCGGTGTGCAGAAAATAATTAACCCATTGTTCATTGTCAAAACAAGCTTCAGATTGAGCCATTTCATTGTCATGGTGGGGGAAAGCCAGATCAATACCGCCAGAATGAATATCCATAGTCTCTCCAACAACGTCACTAGCCATCACAGAACATTCAATGTGCCACCCGGGTCTACCTTGACCCCAAGGTGAATCCCAACGCGGCTCACCTGGCTTCGATCCCTTCCACAGCGCAAAATCATTGGCAGACTTCTTCCCGCTACCAGAAACACTCAAACTACCTTCACCTTCTCTGATCAAATCTAACTGACCCCGATTCCAAGGCTGATTCTTCGCATAGTCATGCTTCTCAGATGAATCAAACTTAACTGTGTCAAAATAAACAGATCCATCACTAGTCGCATAACCGTAACCATTGTCTATGATTTTCTTAACAAATTCCACAATTTCAGGTATATATTCAGACACTCTGGTTGTGATTGTTGGCGGTAAGACATTCAGTTTCCTCATATCTTTATCGAATTGAGCTTCCCAAAACGCAGGTAACTTTCTGAATATTTCTGGGTCAACAACTGTGGAGCCAAATTTTGAGTCCAAATAAGGCATATAAATATCTTTCAGATTGTCAAAGAACTTGTCATCCTTTGTCTCTCTCAATGCCTTCAGAGCTTTTTGAACAGCAGTAAAATACATCCCAAATTTCGGATCTTGGGCCTTTCTTTCTTCAAGATTGATCCCCTCCAAAGCTTCGGAGATTTCTTCAACAGTCTTTAAACCATTCAACTTCATGTTCTTCTCCACAAAGCATAATAAAGCATCCACAACATCGTCAACTTTCTGGTCCTCATTTTCTTTAACAAACTTCTCAAAAAGATAATTCTGTCTTGCCCTTATAATGATCTTATCATCAATATCAGTAACATTTTGAACAAATTTGACATTGTATCCAAAATAATCAGACATAATCCTTCTGTTAATGTCAATTGAAACATAATTTCTGGCATGACCCATATGTGAAGCATCATAAACTGTAGGACCACATGAGTACCAGGTAACCAACGTTCCTCCAGATTGAGGTACAAACACTTCTTTCTCCCTCGTGAGACTATTATACAACTTCAGTACAGGTTTTTCCTTTTGAACCTGTGGTTCAATCCACCTTGGTTGAAGTACTTTCCCAGTTGACATTATTTTTTTAATTGAGTGACCAAAACTGTTCATCCAATGTTTCGAAACCGAAAACAAATACCTACAATCAGGTATCAGCCAACGAATGATACCGACTTCATTCTTCTTGATACTAATTATCAACTTCTCTCAACTGTAGACTCATCGAAAAAGTCAGACCAAAAAAAAAAATAAAAAATTGAAACTCCTCATAGGGGGCTCGAACCCCTGACATTTCGGTTGTCCTTGAATTAAGCAACGCTTAAAAGCCGAACGCTCTACCAACTGAGCTAACAAGGACGAGTTTCAACTATCGAGCGCTATTCATACATCTACTAACCTAAAGGATTGAAAATAGATAGAACGCTTCTTTCTCCCATTCACCATCTGAAAATGGTCCTCCCGTTCATTGAGAATAGAAATTTTAACCAGCTCACAACTCATCCACTCTACAACCTTCTTAACACATCAAAAACAGCGACACAACTTCCGCAGTTTAATCATACTATTTTTTGTACAGCATACTGCTAACCTCTTTGATCAGCAAAGTGCATGAAAACAGTATAGTGCACTATTCATTTTGTCATGAATGCTAACGAAACAACTGAGTATTCATTTCTCACCCTTTTACTTCTTCTTTCCTATAATACATACTTGGCGAACTACAGAGTTCGCGAATAGAATCCATTAATACATCACATGCCGGAACTTAGCAATAAGCCCGACAAAATATTGCACTGCATGTCTATCATATGATATTTTCACCCTTTTACCAGACATCCACCCTTCCTCGTCGTTCTATATCACAAATGGTCTCGCTCAAAATCATCTGCCCTACACCAATCCAATGCAGCCATTCAAAAACTAACCAAAATCATCGGATATTGGCGGAACAACAGACCTTCTCAGGTCTCATCGAATCTAGTCATACTTATTCAGGAAACCTTCTTTTTTCCATTATTTTTCAACGATTGTTGCCCCTGCAGCTTCCATCTGAAAATAGTAAATAAATCTTGGCATCTTCAAGCATATATAATCAATTCAATTGAATTACCGATTCCTGCAAGACAATGATCATCTCGACAAAAATGGATAAAACTTCCGGCTCAGACTTTTCTTCCCTTTTAAACCAGGAAGACAGCGAGTCAGATTCTGATTTGCAGGTATCTCAAAAAGACCTCTTTGTCGGTCAAAGCTCAGAGACACAGAAATCAGCATCGCAAGATCACCGGGAATCCAGTCCAGATCTTTTCATAGGTGGTGCAAATGTCGTTAGAGCTAGTAAAACACGCCCTTCACTGTATAGAGGTAAATCGATCTACGATGAGGACCAAAACGAAGATGAAAGCGTCGAAGAAGAACGCATAGATTCGAGCTCTCAATTAAGTTCATATGTATCCACAGAAGACATATCTTTAGTTGACGAGAAAAAAGATGAAAAACGAAAACGAGAGACTCACAAGATATTCACATTCTCTTTACCGTTCGGTGGAAAATCAATTCTACCGACGGCCTCACTGTCAACTATCTTCAGTTCAGTACTACCTGGCGAGTCGGAAATACAAGATGAAACTATTGAAAGAAACAAGTTGAAGGAAAAACTCAAAAGATCTGACTCTATCACATCACTAGAGGAGCGAGCACTTTTCAAGGACACGAAGGGTATTGACAATGTAAGAAAAAGGGCATTTAGGAAGACTTTCGAGCTGGAAAGTTTGAAACAAACTATTAAGAACATTACTTCGTCGACGGGAGAACTTACATCTGATGGATATGACTTAGCAAGACTTGAATCAATATGGAATGAGATAGAGGGTGATTTCCTTGTGATGGGCGGTTACAGAGGTAGCGTACTCCGAGACAGTGTCACAAATAGGAGGGTTTGGATTCCAATTAGAGCAGGTCTTAATATTAGAAAAATTGACTTACGTATAGGGCCCACAGATGAAGATGAAATGAAAGCCCAGAAGCTTATCAAACCAGACGGTATGTTGACACACATAGGACCGGTGGATGTATCTAGAAGATTGATGAGAAGACTCAAATCTAACCCAAAAGTTAAGGTTGAAAACTACGGATACGACTGGCGACTATCTTTGGATCTTTCGGCAGAAAACTTACGTCAAAAACTTCAGGAAATTTACGATAGACAGAAGGTTAAAAAAGGAACCTTCATTTTCGCTCACTCCATGGGTGGGTTGGTAGCACATAAAGTGCTTCAAAATCATACACATCTCATAAGAGGTATAGTATACGTCGGATCACCGAGTGAATGCCCAAATATATTGGGTCCATTGAAGTTTGGTGATGAGGTTCTAATGAATAAAACCATTTTGAGTAAAGAAGCTAACTTCTTTATGAGATCGAGCTTCTATTTTTTGCCGACCAAAGGCCATTGTTTTGTCAACAAAGACACATTCAAAAAATACAAGCTAGACTTCTTCGATCCCTCCGTATGGGTAAAATTGGGATTGTCGCCTGTTGTGGATGAAGATAGAAAGAAGTTGGAGAAAAGACGGTTAAAAAACAATGGTAAACAGTCTACTGAAATAAGTCAGGAAAAAAAGATGGCGAAAACTGATGTAAAGGAAAAACCGCCCCAGCCTGGTATATCAACAGATATTAAAGATCTTCTTGACTTTCTCAACCCGGTCCCCATTTTAAGGTCTCTCTCGGGGCAAAATGGGCAAACTTCAGAGGTTACAAAACCATTGAAGTTGCTAAATCCAACACCACTGATTTCTAAAATATCTTCCACTGCGACTGATTTAATCGACCTGAAAGACGGAAAACAATCACAAGAGGATGAGGAAGAAATATCGTTCAGAACTCCTTATGACGACTCGTTATATTATTTGGAACGAACTTTACGCAGGGCAAAAGCTTACATTGAAAGCCTTGACCATGTCGAAGGCAAACAATACCCACCATTAATCATCGTTTACAGTAAATCGGTCCCTACAGTTAGAGGAGTAAAAATAAGCAGCCTGAGTGATATTAAGAATGGAAATTACAACGATTTCTACTACGGTCCCGGCGACGGGGTCGTTCACCATAAATGGTTGCTACCAGAGCAAAAAGGTTTCCCAGTGGCTGCGAAGATTGACTCAAGTTGCGGACATGTTAGCCTACTATCTGACCTAGATGCAATGGCCAAAGCACTGGTGTCCCTGGTGGACGAGGAAAAAAAACAGAAAACAGACTCATTATGTATCTAGTTACCATAAAACTTTAATCAGCTTCTTCATATTCTTCGGCAAGATCAAAGTTGACTTTTAACCACAGGCTACATGCTGAACATTGCGCAAACACTTCGAATCCACCATTGGGCCTCTCTTGACAATGATCTTCGAGGGTTTCTTCACTGAAATGAAAGCCATCTTTACCACGACAACGAGGGCAATCCATACAATATTCAGAGAGCACTGGGTTGAAGTAAAACTCATCTAGAGAATACTCATCGAGCCCCTCACCACTGCCATGTAACCCTTCCTTCTTCTGTTGATCTTTGAGCGATTCGTCATAACTATGACGCATTTCAGGGTCGCTAAGAACTTTGTAAGCTTCCTGTATGGCATTTACCTCATTACTGAAAGAAGTGTCGCGGGTTTTATCTGGATGACTATTAAGAAGTCTGTCTTTGTAAGCTTTCTTAATGGCTTCTAGAGAACAGTCGCTGTTCAGACCAAGAATTTCATAGAACGACGCTTTCATCAGTGATCTCTGCACCTCATTGTATTTAATTCAATACGCAAAGCGCATCTATAGTATCCATCGGTTCCTAGATTCGACTATTATCGTCCAGCGCGAGGACAAAAGATGGATATCAAGATGAATAGCCAGTACAATGCTGCTGCAGGGACTTTAAATGGACTCCCAAAGGGACACTTTCTGTCTATTATGGCCAATTCATGAACCTGATCAAAAACCTAATCGCGCAACACTTTTGGACATTCTCAGTAGAGTACTGCTCTTAATTCTACACTATCATATGTATAAAACCCTTGCCTCCATGGAGATATCAAGTATCATATCAGAGAAGATAAATTGCTTGCACTTTCAACTGAGTGTTCTTGACATTCAGCCAGGATTTTTTATGTTTAGGTGATTTTACGAAAAATTCACTAATCCAGTAATAAATCAGACCAAAAGGTGCTAGAAGTAGATGTTTAAAGTCATATCTTATCGAAAACCTACCATGAGGTGAACGTGTTAAGTATCGTCTCGAGATGCTAAAATCCTTTGCTATACCGTTAATCATTCTTAATTTTAAGTGTTACTTGGCAGTAAAAACCACTTTTAAGGTCCAAGAAAATTTAACGCATGCCAATCAGTCCTACTCTTGGATCGGCACGTAAGTAACTTCCTTCAGATGGCTCTCAATTCACCTTTTCGAAGGTTTTTTTTTATTGTCAATGTATGTAAGCTTAACTACAATCTGAAAAATTTTCTGCGATGAGATGAACTGAATAGTTTTACAAGACAAGCAATCAAACAAGAGACCAAAGCGTTGCCCGTGATGACTTCCAAAAGGAGTTTCACCCAGGTAAAAATTGATGACTACCAAGATAACCCTAGCGTTGTGGTCGGGAGTTTCTTCAAAGGAGTTCGCGTACCACAGGATACAAGCTTTGACCTCTACAGGAAAAAAGCATCTAAGGGCTCATTTGTTCTCCACGGAGAAAATGATAGACTGGAGTACGAAAGCAATGGTGATCTTACTTCGACCACTTCAAACCAGTACGTTGTAGGTGTGTACAATCCCACAAAGAAAGCCATCCAGCTCTATAAGGCTCCATTGATTGACTCGAAAGTTATCTCCAAAAGTTGTAAAAATTTATCAGGCCCCAGAATCAAGAATGAAAGTACTATCAGGAATTCAATTTTGAGAAATGCACTTGGTGAAGCCTTTGGTACTAAAAAGGCAAAGAAAGCAATTGCAGACCTTGAGAGAAACCGTGTTGACTCTGATAAATTAGCAGATTCTGCCATCGATATTGTGGACTCTGTTAGATCTGCTGCAAAAGGTCTTCCAACTAGACAAGAACTGGAAGACAGAATCACCTTGGATAGACCAACCCCTGTTGCAAACGTGGATGCTACAGACGTTGAACAAATCTATCCAGTGGAAAACATAATACCGAAGAGAGAGATGCAGTTCATCCGTGTCGGCGCATTCTTCAAGGAGAGCGACAATGAAAAGAGACTCGAGATGTTGCCATATTCAAAATCAGCTTATGTTAGTAAGAAGTTACCCAATTTGACACAAGTTGCCCAATCTACGAAATTACAGCTGTTATTTTACCTATCGCTACTGTTGGGAGTTTACGAGAACAGAAGAGTCAATAACAAGGCAAAATTGCTAGAAAGATTAAACTCTCCACCAGAATTACTCTTGGACGGTGTTCTTGAAAGATTCACTATTAGCAAAGCCAGCCAAGTAGGTAGATCAAAGGACAGATCTTTTGTCATTGACCCTCAAAACGAAGATAAGCTACTCTGTTACATTTTAATCATCATCATGCATTTGAACAATTTTGCGGTTGAAATATCACCACTAGCGAAGGAATTAGCTCTGAAACCTTCCAAAATTGTTAGCTTATTCAGAGTTATCGGTGCCATCGTCAAGGGTGCCACTGTTGCACAAGCCGAAGCCTTTGGTATTCCAAAGAGTTCTGCTTCTACTTACAAGATCGCCACGCTCAAAGTCCCCTTTAAATTGCCACAAATGACTAGAAGAGGCAGAGCTCCTCGTTAGGTATATCACCGCTCTATATATTTTTATCACTTAGATTAAATTGTTTAACATGTCATTACCCATATGATGATCTAACAAGCGGTGAAAGCAGCCAGGTGAGGCGGACACTGAAGATGAAAGATGCCGGCATTGGGATTGATCTCGGATCATCTGCAGTGAGGGTAGGCCTGTACAGTGTGGAGGATGATAGCGTGCTTGGTTATGTAAAGAAGCAAGTCAGCTACTATTGTCATGAAGAACCTAGCCTCTGGGAATACACCCAAAGCACAAATGAAATTATGGCGGCCATTGAAAGTTGTTTCAAGGAATTGAGGATAGAACAATATAATGTAAGGTCCTGTGGAGTATCTGCAACGTGCTCCCTGGCAATCTTCCAGAAACATGATGATAACTTGCTACCGTTTGATGAATTTACAGGTAAAGGCGAACAAAACGTCGTCTTTTGGATGGATTCGACATCGAAGCAAGAATGTATGGATTTGAATGACTCATCCGATCAGTTCTTCAAGGACATGATGGGTGGTAGCTTCATACCTGAGATGGCAATCCCCAAATTGTTAAGAATAAAGAAATTTCTGAAGGACAAAGACGTTCTATCAAATAAGTCAATAATTGTCATGGATCTTCACCGTTTTATTGCATATGAAATTGCCAAATCCCAAGGTTGGAACTTTCAACAACTTGTGAACACACCAAATGCCAACGGCGTCGGACACGATGGGGAACTTTCAGGATGGAGTCCCTCTTTCTATAAAGATGTGATCGAAGTACCCAGGAACGTAGTGATTGGACCTGAATGTGAAATTTCTGACGGAAAAGAGGAGAAGAACGTCAAGGTTGTAAGTTGCATAGACTGCTATTCCAGCTGGTTCTCGTTATGTTCAAGCAATCTAATGAGATCTCTCTTCATTGTAGGCGGAACTTCTACTTGTTTTCTAAAAGTCACTAGAAGATTAGTTACGATACCAGGTGTTTGGGGACCTTTTACCGATATCTTGGATGGACATTGTGAGTTGGGCGTTTATGAAGGTGGTCAATCGTGCTCAGGACGACTGATTGAACATCTATTGGCCTCGCATCCAGCCACTTCTTCGATTCCGAAAGTCGACTGGCCATCACTACTAGAGAAGATAGAGAGAAAGATTGTTCAAATCGAGCACGAGTCGGGACACTCAATTCACGTAAAAACCAAGCACATGTTCTATTATGGAGATTTACAGGGCAACAGGACACCTTTCGCCGATCCGTCAATGTCAGGAAGCTTTATTGGAGAATCCACTGATGTATCATTCGCGAACCTAGTCTATAGGTACATTTGCATCCTGGAGTTTCTGGCATTCCAAGTAAAGTACATTGTTTCGATATTCAACAGTGTTGACCAAGATACCAAAATAGAAGAAATTAGAATGTGTGGTAGTCAAGCCAAAAATAGAAGACTGCTTACTCTGATATACTTGATTAACAAAGGCATATCTATCAAACTGCCAGCAGCAAGTGTGGATCTAACAGGCGTGCATGGTGCTTACCTCATGGGCAAATGTGCTATGGCGGATAAAGACGTGGCCGTAATGATAGAAAACAAGGGAATGGAAAACGGCGTTGAGAATTTTTCTACTGACCTTCAGCCCAGTAAAAGTCTCTTAGCTTTACTGGAGACAAAGTACGAGATACATTTGGACATGGCAAAGCAACAGATTAAATACCGAGAAGCTGTCGACGAGACGTTGAGAGCTCACAGAAGCGACAACGTTCGCTGATGAGTTAGCCGACTAGTCTATTACTCTGCTTATATCAACCCACTCGATCTGTGACTTTTGTCTGTCGTCTCTTTTAACTCTGAAGAAATGGTCAGTGAAATTGGAGGCATTCATATGATTTAAAAACTTTTCATCATGAGTGATGACGATCAGTTGAAAGTTCTTTTGATGCTTCCTCATTTCGATGATATTACTGAGCGATTTTGCCAAGCTTTCTATGTTCCCCTCATCAAGATTTGTAGTGGGCTCATCAAGAGCTATAACACCACAATTGACTCCAAAAGTTTCCGATAAGGCTAATCTGATTATGATGGAAGCTAGTACTTTCTGGCCAGCCGAACACCTACCACGCATGTCCAATTCCGCGTCCTGCTTGTACATAACAACCCGATAGTTGTACGATTTCCCTTTGACATTAGTGCTCACTTCGTCAGAACGAATTCGAATCGTGTCAACATCTGTACCACTGTAAGTACGTTTCCATAGCTCGTCTATAATTCTGTTGATATCCTGCATTTTCAAACCGTGATATTTCATAATGGCGCTGTCCAGAGCCCTAGAATATGTGTCAATATCATCTGTAACAAAAGTTCTCGTTTGTAACTCCACCCATTTCTTATGATAATCACTCTCAACATCTTTGTAGTCAGTTTGCAGTTGACGTGCAAAGGCTTCAATTTGATTCTGAAGTTGCTTTATTTCACCCAGTTTTCCTGCATTTTCAGAGCTTAGCTTCTCATAAAGGTTTCTGAGACGAAGAGACTCTTGCTGAAATCTATCGCGTTCGGCTTCCGCGTTCTTCACATTGAGACTCTCTATCTCATCTTCAACATGACTCAAAGATTCCTTCAATTCAAGGAGCTCGAGGTTCTGCTCAAGATTTTTTTTCTCATTATGCGAATCTCTCACCCTTTGTCCCTGCTTCACCAGCGTCTCTGATTGAGCTTCAATAACTTGTCTTAAGCTGCTCAGGTCTTTCTGGTGTTGTTCCAATTGATCTGTACAAGACACAAGCTCGTGAGCTCCTCCCTCCGCAAAATTACTAATAGCAGTTTTGAGCTTCGTGAGCTCGTTTATATGTCCCTCAATTATCTGAATGGATTTGTTGACAGCGCCATATTGTGTATCGAACGCTTGCTTTCTTCTGCCTAGAGCTGCCTCGGCCTCATGCGTCCTATCTCGATGTTTACTCATTTCTTCCTCGAGAGTTTTCATTGTCTGCTCAATATTATCCAACTGCTGGTTTTTAGAGTGTATGTCAGCCTCTATGTTTCCTTTCGAAGATAGCTGTTTCTCAAGATCGCTAACTTTGGAGTCCCTCTCCTTGATCAGAGAAAATAATCGGGTATACTCTCTTGATTTAATTTCTTTGTCTTCCTGTAGGGAATTTATTTCTTTCCTCAGGAACCGGAGAAGCTCGTTCTTCTCTCGCTGTAAGCTTTGTAATTCGTCCACGGTCCTCACGCCATCTTGGTCTGTCCCATATAATGCCAGCTCATCAGCTATCGTTTTATTCTCATCACTGAGTTGCTTCACTTCTTTTGAACTTCTCAAGATGTAATCGACGATAGGGCGCACCGTATTTTCAGCATAACTTTTATCAGCTTCTATTGCTTCTAAAAGAGCTTTACACTCATATCTCTTGCCCTTAAGCTGATTAACTTCATCGTCTAGATGACCTTTATCCTGGGTTATTTTTTGTATCTTCTTTTTGGCATCCCCAAATGCGAGAATATCTTGTTTTAGGCCCCTTAAAGTATCCAGATACCCTTTTTCACTAGAAACTGTCTCTCGAAGGGTCTCTTCAAACTTAGCATCTGTCCTTGTTCTCAGTTTCTCCAACAAAGAACTCCTGAGGTCTCCAGTTTCAAATTTTCTGGTGCACAAATAACAGCAATTTTCCTTCTCTGCGACTTCCAAAGCTTTCTTGTTGAATTCGACTGTGGTTTGATGCATTTTCAAATTTTCTAAGGCGATTCTGTATGAATTCTCACTTTCTGCCACAAGTTCATCATAATCCTCAATTGGACAGTCCTCGGGTAACAGCTCTTGCAGTTTAGAGCGCAAATCTGATTCCACACCTTTATTTCTCTCCATTTCAATTTCGGCATGCTTCAAGTTCAACGCACTTTCTGTGTATTTCTTATCAAGGCACTGTAACTCTTGTCTCTTGTCACCTGTTTCTTTCTCAAGATTTATGCATTTCTGTTTGAACTTTACACCAACATCGGGGCCATATGTAAGATTCCACTTTTTGACGAGAGGGTCATCATTAAGCAAATGTATTCTCTTGCTCATCTCTACCTCTTTCTCTTTTAAGGATTTTTTGACGATTGATAATTTGGCATATAGATCAGCCTGCTCGTTAGTTTTCGAAATCCTAGTTTGCAGTATGTCCAATTCATTTTCGAGAATCACCATTTTATCGTTCTTCTCCTTAATTTGCTTCGTAATAAGACCCAAAACATCTTCTTTCTCCCATTTTTTTAATTTCTCAGTGAACTTCTGAAGAGCAGATCTCTCGTTCTCTAAATCATCATCAGCTACATTGATATTGGCTAATTCAGTTTCCAAACGAATCAATTCGGACTTTAGTTTATCTCTATCTTCCTTCCCATATTCCAATCTTTCGTTACTCACAATGGCACTGCGCCTTATATCATTCAATTCACGGTCCAGAGCGTTGATTTCTTGAGTCCCGGTCGCATACAGTTCTTCCGCTTGAGACTTAAGTGTTTCTCGTACGGATTTAAGCTGCAGCAAGATATCGCCATTTGAAGATTGATCATCTGCAGATAGTTTGTAGGAGGCAATCAGGTCCTGTTCCATTTTCTTGAGATTATCTTCCTGTTTCTTGTGGAGCTCACATGCCGTGGTCAGTTCACCTTGTCTAATCATCAACTTATTACACTTATCTTGTAGGTCGAATACACGTTGCTTTGACTGTTTTGTCTCCTCTTCCATTTTTTTCAATTCCGTTTCCTTCTCATGAAGAGATGAAGCAAAACTATTCAGCTGCTGTTCAAGTTCCGTTCTAGGTGAATCAATGATATCGACAGAGTTTGATAGTCTTTTGATCTGCTGAGTGAGTGATTCGCGGTTATTCTTCAAGTTTTCGACTCGCGACAAAATTTTCTGGAAATCTTGGTTTGACTTGAAGAGATTATCTAGTTGCTCAGTAATGCTGACTAGCTGCCTTTCTATTTCTTTAACCTCATTGTTATAGGACTCCACTTTCGCTTCAAGTTGGCTAATATTGACTTCAGTCATCTTAGATCTATCTCGATCGACTTTGAGGTGCTCGACCGCTTGTTTCAGTAGTTTGATATCGACCGACATGTCCTTCTTGATTCCTTTCAAGTTATCTAGAGCCTTTGTGAACTTCATAGCCTGGAAAATTTCGTCGAATTTCTTCTTCAAATTAGCTGGCTCACTCAAAGGCCACAAACTATCTTCTTGATGACAAAATATAACGTATTCTAAGATTGCTTTTGGGACCCCCATGTACAGCGGCACCTGCGTATCAAGTTCGACGGAGCGGGTGCTCAGCGTGTTTCGATCACCATTGCTGTTGACTATCACCAGCTGACCTTCCAGGGTCTTGAAAGTGGTCGTGGTCTTCTTTACAAGCAGCTGAATATTTCTTGTCACAATCATGTTTAGATTATTCGCGCTTGTAAACGCTAACTTAACCTGTGCCCTGATGTCCTTCTCACCAGTTATCTTGGGGTCATGCACAAAAGCACCCCCTTTACTGTTTGGAGGTAAATCACCAGAAGTTGCATACTTCAAACACTCAATTATTGTAGTTTTACCAGAGCCGTTAGTCCCGACGATCAACGTCAAGGGCTTACCGAATTCGATTGTTTCTCTATCATTTGAATCAAACGAACGGATACCCTGTATAGAGAGCTTATAAATAGCACTCATACTAATCCAATTCTATTCACACGACGTCGGCTACCAACTGTTCCGCATTCAGCTTGATATACGTTTGATGTTGATCTGCAGTTGTTAAGCCAATATGATCTTACTTTACCAGATGATCACGTGACCACACCTCAAGATCCCTTGGAAACGGCAGGGGGTTCTGAATGGCAGGATGAAATTCAGTAATATTACCCTAGCTCTTGCAAACCAATGATCGGCTCCTTCAACGGCTTCTTTGCCAAGTGCAGGACCTCGTTCAACTCTGTTGGAAGGCTTTATAGCTACCTTAAGCCCACATACACTTCTGTATGCTGATGTCAGTACCTCAAGTGTGGAAATATAAGCAGTAGCGTGGTAAATACAAAATCACAGAATAGCCGCCCAAGTCAAATGTCCATGTTCCACCATGACTACCACCCCAGTCTTCCAAAGATGTTCCTTTTGAGTCCAACCAGCTTATAAAGCCCAACGCACATCCCCAAACTACTCTATGATCTTGTAATCAGTGGTGAGTAACTTCTAAAGTGCCTTGTATTCAACTCAAGACCCTGTGCCCAAGCCCGTTACCCGTCCTTTCAGGGTGATGTTCTCTGGCCACTTTTTTTTTCGGGTTCTTTTTTTGAGTATATAAGGAGCATGAAAAGGCCTTGTGACAAGACAGCCCGCTACCAACTAGTCTCAGTAACGCGATAGCATACTTTTTGTGTACAATAGAAGTAAAGTCATTCGTGCTAGACTAGAGAAGTGTACAATTTTGTGCAGTGCTAAAGTATCGATAAACAGTAGAAGTTTACGGGACCTGAAAGGGCAAGGATAGTATCGTACTCATTTTGTCTTTTTACGAACCAAAATTCTTCTGGAAGTAGTACGGGATTGTAGTCATTATTTTTTTTTTTTGCCCAGTTTATTTGCGACATTAATCTTTTCGACTATACTCTGCTATTCGAAATTCTGTATTCATAATCTGAGCATCAAGGAGGAACACGTAAAGGAAAAAGAGGAAAAGAGTTCATCCAAAGATGAGTGAAGAAGATCACCAAAGTTTTGTAGCTACCTTGGAATCCTTTAGGGAGTTGAAATCTGGGATTTCAGGATCTCGTATTAAAAAATTGACAACTCATGCGCTTGAGCACGTTGAAGATGAACAAACGATAATCTCTTTGATCATTAACTACTCGAAGACTTGCTCGGATTCTCACAAGTTGGGTTCTTTGTACATTATCGATTCGATCGGTAGGGCTTACTTGGATGAGGCGAGAGCGAATGATGAATATATTAAATCTACTGCAAAGGTTGGTACTTGTGCACATGCAGTTTATACACTTGGTGAGTCCATACAAGATCTCTTGACCAGTGCCATTTCCAAGAGTAATGAAGACCACAGGGAAAAAATCCGCACTTTGATCGATATCTGGGATCGGGCCGGCCTCTTCCAAAAGGGCTACTTGAACGCCATAAGAGCTAAATGCTTTTCAATGGATGTAGTTCCCGATGATGCTCAGTCTAGTGCAGGTGGTAGTACGGAGAGTAATCTTTCTGAAGATCCAAAGGAAAGATGCATTCAAATTTTGAATGATTTGAAGCCTTTGAAATTCTTTCCTCCTGTTACTCTTCCAGAAAGCTTAAACACCTCGGATGCGGCTCAACAACAAGCTGGCTTGCTGCAGGCTTTGGCAACTATCCAACAACAGTTCCATCACCAACAACAACTACAATGGCAACGTCAAGGTACTCAGTACAGCTCAGCATCGTCAAGCGTAGTACCATCAACGCGCAGTGGACACGTTACGACCGAATACGGTAGCAGACGTGAGCGCGAGAGAGAACGTGAAAGATACTCCTCCAGAAGGAACAGGTCAAGATCGCCTCCAAGAAGAGATAGTAATCATCGCAATAACGGTCCTCACACCAACTCGAACGGCCCGCTTGGCACCA
Organism: Torulaspora gathmanii; assembly: GCA_030580195.1. NCBI lineage: Eukaryota > Fungi > Ascomycota > Saccharomycetes > Saccharomycetales > Saccharomycetaceae > Torulaspora > Torulaspora gathmanii. The sequence continues at coordinate 199,055 of JAKTSM010000011.1, read as the reverse complement.
ACAATCATCATTTATACCCTGACGAGCAAAATGTTCCCTCCAATCCGCACTTTAGACCAAAACCAGTGAGCTTTGAGTCGAATCTACCGCCTGAACAGATAAAGGTCTATAGTCGTACCCTGTTCGTCGGTGGGGTTCCTATGAACATGAAGGAATGGGATATTGCAAACGTTCTAAGGCCATTCGCTGAAGTTCAAAGCGTTATTCTAAACAATGCCAGAAAGCACGCATTCGTTAAGGTTTATTCAAGAAAAGAGGCCGAAAACGTCCTTCTAAATTTCAATAAGGACGGTTCGTCGCCCCTAAGAACTCGATGGGGTGTTGGTTTTGGGCCAAGAGACTGCTGCGATTATCAACACGGTTACAGTATAATCCCACTCCACAGACTAACAGACGCCGATAAGAAGTGGTGTGTGCATGCTCAATGGGGTGGCACAGGAGGCCAACCCTTGCAGGGCGGTGTGGTTTTTGAGGAACCAGACATTATAGTTGGTGAAGGTGTCTCATCTAAGGCGATTTCTCAGAAGATGCCTACAGATTCAGGTAGAAACGGTCCAAGGTCTGGTAAATCTAATAAGTCAACTACAGGTACGCCACCGATGAGCTCTTACGGTACAAATCAAATATCATCGCCCAACCAAATGTATGCTCAAATGCAGCAACCATATCCTCTACAGGGAGCCGCACCTGCTTATGGTCAACCACAAATGCCTGCACCAATGGCTGGGTATGGTCAACAACCCCCACAGCAACAGCCCTTCGATGCTACTGCCCAACTTAACTCTCTAATGAGTATGTTGAACCAACAACGAAACTAAATAATTCTATTTAATCTACCAACAAAGCAGTATCTTGCTGATCTTCATTTAAAGTCAACTTGATCACCTTTTTAGTTGTAGACACTTGTACTTGTATATATTCGTTTCAAGCGATAACATCTTAATATACCAAAGAATCTGAAAAATTTTGATAGATTATGGTATAACTGGCATCCAAGATATCCATCAAGCAATCCCAGAAATTGGGGCCTTTCAAGATCAATTGGTCGTCATGTTGCCTCTTAGTAGAAATATGGCTACAGCAGCCAAAATTTCGTCCAATAACAAAGTGCTGGCGGGTCTAATATTGTCCAGAATTCCCATAGTGACGCAAGACATGACAAAACTGGAGAAGCAGTACTACGAATATCAATCAGCTTTGAAGGAACGGCTGATGTGGACTTTTCCTCATTATTTTTACTTCAAAAGAGGTACTCTAGCGGAGCGCCGTTTTTTACTAGCTCAAAAGGGTCCAATCAGTAAGCAACCAGGAGTATGGTTTCCAAAGGGTGTCCCTGACATCAAGCATAACAGAGAGAGAAGCTCGAAGCAAGAGGTTAATCTACCTAGACAAGAAACTACTGGCACTGATGCTCAAAGTGGCGACGACATAACCAGGCCGATTGTTCCAAACCCAAGAATTACAGAAGCTGATAAAAAAAATGATATAACAAGCTTAGAGAGACAACTAAGCAGAACTCTGTATTTGCTGGTGAAAGATAGCAAGGGTTTGTGGTCTTTCCCGTCATTTGCTGTCGAAGATAAACCTTTGCACATCACTGCAGAAGGCGGCTTGAGAGGGCTTGGTGGTGTCAACATCAATACATGGACTGTGTCAAACACACCAACTGCTGTTCTCCAAAGGGATGATGGAAGCCACGAATTCATGATAAAGTCTCATATTCTGTCAGGTAAGTTCGATTTGCAAACGAACAAAGATGCGACCGAATTCGCATGGCTCACAAAGGAAGAAGTGGGAGAACGTGTTGACGAGAACTATTTTAATGAGGTACGGTTCTTGTTAGCTGACAACTAGAACATCTGGGCGTTAATCTGTCTAAATTATGCTACGACATGATCATGTAAATATGTTAATAGTACAAATCCATAAACTTATAGGGCATCTCACCGTCTTTCAGATAATCTGCCACCCCTGGGTCCATCTCGCTTAGCAATGCGACCTCTATCAGCTTTCTCGTGTTCGCGAGGTCTCTTTGCTGGTTTCCTCGGCATGTTTCTGGTGCGAGCGGATGCCGCTGGTTTCTCATGCTGTGTTTTCCAGAGCCCTATAGCATCATTGTAGGTGCTTGGCGTGAAATGCCTCTCCAGAATGTCCCATTTAGACGAAAGAATGAACCAACTTCTGTCAGGATAAAACTTGGCCACCACATCGGAGCCAGTAGCGCTTACTTTCTGCGATAATAACGTATTCCCTGTATCTGCATCACAAAATCGCAAGTCTCCTTTCTCAGTGCATACCGCTATGCACTTGCCTAGGTGATCAACACTCAAAGATACAACCGGAGAGTTCAGGTCACCGATAATCATGGAACAACACATGGATGATATGTCCCAAACAGCACAAACTCCATCAACTCCACCAGTAACAACAAACCTTCCACAGGGATCCACAGCTATTGAAGAGATCAGCCCACGATGCGCGCCTACGCACATGCAGAGTTTTAAACCATCCGACTCGTCAAGCTCCAGCAGTGCCAACTTCCCGCTCTTGAGACCCAGAAAGAGATGCGACCCGTAATTGCTCCAAGAAAGACAGTGCACGGACTGATTTGGTATCAGCTGGTTCAGATCAACCACCGAATGCGTTTCGTGATCCTTTCTTGCATCGAACAGATGAAGTTCTTGAGATTTCGCCAACGTGAGTAACCATCTACCTGTAGGGTCATATGCACATTTGTGAAGTCTTAGCTTAGCGCCTACTGATATCGTTCTAACTTTGGAAACAGTCTTTTTCCTTTCGTCTACTGCCCAAACCAATATTTCCGATCCATTGGACACCGTTGCTAGCTGGTTCAATTCACCACTGTCCCAGGAAACTGAACAAATACTCTTCTCTGGTCCTACTGCATCTGCAACATATATTTTACGGGACCGAGCAAAAGACGGACCTGTCATAAGCCAGACGGTTAAAGAACCATCGGCCCTGCTATAGGCTAAAGAATTCCCAGAGGGATGTAGCTCTAACGATAGAACCTGGTTCGTACTCACGGGTGCAGCAAACCGGGACTGCGACCTTGACACAACATGTGCGAATCTGTCATCCTCAATTTCCTCCGTTTGCGCCTTATTCATCAAACCCTTAAGCAGTCTCTCCGTCATCGACGCAGCTAATTCCGGAGTCATAACTCTTTGATCGGCTAACTGAGCATGTTCCACTTTCCCGATCGACATCACTGAACACCCAATACCGACTTTCATGAAACTATCAACCATCTATCAGGTCCTTCAACTTGACATAAGTAACTGAAGAACCTACCAAGCATAGCACGTGACGAACCACCAGAGTAGGTAACTTCAATGAGACAGGAGCACTGCCGTGCGAGATCTGCTCGTCGACCGCTGCTCAAATCTACATTCTCAGGCCCTAATATGCTTCCATAGATCCTTTTCTATCTGCACTCTCATGTTTACACAACACCCTCAGGGTCAAGCCATTGAATTGGGTGAAAAAAGATGACCAGCCAAGCCTGGTCAGAGGTCGTACTTCGGCGAGGGTCTATATAGTCGCCACAACTCAACTCAACATGTTCAACCAGTCTGTTGTGATGGTACTGATGTTGATGTAGATCTCTTCTCGTTTCGTGTCCTGTCGCCAAAAAATGAGATCGAAGATCTCAGTTAATGAACACTCAAGTTCTATGAAGTAGCTCAAGGCCCGCTTCATGAACTCTGCTAGCTATGACCGTGAGGAAGTCTATCAGCTGTAGACGGAACTTGGTGTACTCAACGAGGCAGGATCGGGATGGAAAGCTGGAGGTTTTCAAACGCAGAAGAGAAGTGTCACGGCAGGAACCATTGACAGATGGTGAAAATCCGAGTCAGCCTGCTCGCCATGCTAAGCGGTCTGCTAAACTACGAGCGATGGAAGCTATTGCTGCAGGTGACGGAAGTGATTCTTCATCAGACTCTGATGGAGATGACCGGGAGCCTTCTATCAGCCTCAGACAGAGTGTTAATCCTGAAGATATTGAAAATATCAGGAAGCAGAATAGTGGCATTTTGCGGTCGATTGGCGACATCTTGGAAAAATGTGAGAATCCGGTGGTGGACTGGGACAATCCAATAAAGGGTCCGGTTCAGTCCCCATATGCTGTTGATCAAGAGGAACTGAAGTCACGCAGGGCGGATCTGGATCGAGAAACACGCGCGAAATTTCCAATCCCACCTATTCTGTACCTTTCGGACCTTTTGATAAGGATTCAGCCTTTCTTCCGACTGGTGGAAGATCTGTTTGAAAACCAGATCGAGTCGTACTACAAACACGAAGCGGCCAGCGCTTCGAAAGCATCGAGTAACGCTTTTCTTTCTCTCGAAGAGTTTAGATCTATGGATATCAACAGGTTTCTGGCTGGCTACTACGGATTGAAGAGGCAACTCAGTGTTGGCCAAGAGATTCTCCGCCTGTACAAGCCGTTCCTTCTCAAGAGACAGGGCGAGACCATGAGATGGTGGGGTGTCACTGATTTCGCCAATTACGTACTTGCGCCCGAAGTGCTTGCGTCCTTTTGCATAATTGAGATGGACCTAGGCGACGATATTTACGATCGTGAGACCAGAGAGAAGGCATACGACATCTTTAATAGCACCACGGAATTTGGACTACTGATTGCAGACACGGAACCCCTGGAACGATGGGAGGTTACTCCAGAAGTAGAGAACTTGAACCAAAGTCAGGTCCAATTTGCAGTTCCAGTAGATGATTTGATCCTTTAACGTTCAGCTCATCGCTTGAACTTTGACATCATTTAAAACGTTAAAAATTTTTCAATGATAAAAATGTGCAACAAACTAACCTCATCTTCAACTCCACCATTTTTGATCTGTTCGTTTTAGAAACAGATCGAGTGGATAGGTGTTGTGAGAATGTCTCAAAAAGCTTGTTACGTGTGTGGGAAGATTGGTCATTTGGCCGAAGAGTGTGACTCCGAGAGATTGTGTTATAATTGTAACCAACCTGGTCACGTTCAGTCAGAGTGTACTCTTCCAAGAACTGTTGAGCACAAGCAATGTTACAACTGTGGTGAAACCGGACACGTAAAGACGGAATGTGCTATTCAACGTTGTTTCAACTGTAATCAAACAGGTCACATCTCCAGAGAGTGTATCGAACCAAAGAAGGCAAGATTCCCTCCTACCAATGCCAGAGCCCAGAAAGTTTCCTGTTACAGATGTGGCGGACCAAACCACATGGCCAAGGATTGTCTGCAAACTGGTTCCAAGTGCTATTCCTGTGGAAAGTTTGGGCATTTGTCCAAAGAATGTCCTAACGGCCCAGATGAGAAGATCTGCTATAACTGTAACGAAACTGGACACATTTCAAGAGACTGCCCAGTTAACTAATTTTAAGCCGTTTTTTTTTCGAAGAGGAAGCGTTGCCGATAATCGGTTATAATACAATATTCTTCCTCTTCGAAGTATCACATTGGTGTTTTCCAGGTTATCTCGTATTTCATGGTCATGTATGCGCTTTCCAATTATTTGGTCCTACACAAAAACTTGTAGTATGTAGTATTAGTGATTATTTCATTTCTTGTTACATCGTTGTCTTTATGGAAGGTGTTTATACAAAGCGTCGGCGATCCTGACAGCTTTAGAGCAATCTTTGGCGTTGTGGACTCTGACCAAATCAGCTCCAAAGCCTACGCAAGCAGTGATAATAGCATTGGTCGCAACATCTCGATCTCCTGGAATATTGTCCTGAGTAATCTTTCCCAGAAAAGCTTTACGTGAGGGCCCTAGTAGCCACGGTAAGTTACGGAAACTGACGTAGTCTCCACTTTCCAAAACGCACGAAAAGTTTTTGAGCAAGGGCAGTTGTCGGATTAGTTGCAGGTTTTGTTCCCCGCTCTTGGCGAAACCGATGCCTGGATCCATGATTAATTGCCAACGTGCAACTCCGCTACTGATGGCGGCTAGATACCTCCTGCTGAGTTCCTGCCCAACAACCCTGGTAAGCATCGTTTCTTGCGTTGCGCATGCTTTCTCATAGAAATATTCCATAACATTATCATTTTGACTCTCTTCATAATGGGCCTGTTTAGTCATGGTGGCTATATCACCTCTAGTGTGAGAAAGAACGTATGACACGTGTGGATTGGCAGCAATAACAGAAAACATTAAAGGATCAAACATGCCTCCCGAAATATCATTGACTATGTTGGCACCAGCATCAATGGCTTTCTGAGCTACGTTCGAACGATAAGTATCGACTGAAATAATAACTTTCTCAGTCGGTAGTTCAGAACACGATCTGATTGCTTTGATTATTGGAATCACTCGCTTCAATTCTTCAACTTCAGAAACTTGAGGGGAACCTGGCCTGGTTGAGCAGCCGCCAACATCTATAATTAACTTATCTTGTAGTTTGAGAGTTTGTGAACAGATATCCTTGACACGTTGCAACTGCTTCTCTAGGTCGAGGTAGTTCTTTCCGCCGTCTGAGAACGAATCAGGTGTCGTATTCAAAACGGCCATTATTATTGTGGCGACATTACTAGCTCTCGCAGGTGTGTAGCCAAAGGTTGTCTCCTGTGGGAGATTCTGAAATCTGAGAAAGTTAGTTGTCGACTTCTGAGATCCTATTGGTAGGAGATTATACAGTAAATCCTCTTCGTTTCCACTTTGATATATTTGATTCAAGTGATCAATCACAGGCTCTTTAGTAAGGGGATGAACGAAATTTGGCGGTATCAGCTCACATAACGGTTCCAGCACAAACGTTCTCTCCAGCATCCGCTTATGTGGGATTGTAAGCAAGTCGTCATCAACCACAACAGGATTTCCCTCACTGTTTGAGAACATGATAATATCGAGATCTAGTGTTCTTGGTCCATTATCAAATTTTTTGACCCTCTTGAGTTCCTCATACTCAATTTCTTTGCAGCATTTTAATAGTTCATGTGGCGACAGTGTGGTTTGTATCTTTAGGCAACCATTCAAAAAAGGGCTTTGATCTTTGAAGTACATCGGCTCGCTTTCGAATAAAGAGGACATACCCTCGAATTTTATGCTTTTCCTCTGCGCTAGCAGATCAATGGCTAATCGAATGTTTTCCAATCGATCCCCGACATTGGATCCGAAAGCTAGGTATGCAGTATTCCAGGAGTCAGAAACTGCGATATTGTCATCATTCTGTGGAGTTAAAACCCTCTCAGCGGTATTGTCATCATCAGGTAAAGTAAGAGACGTTTTGAGATGTCTCAGTTCATCAATACTTCTAATGCAGCTTACACCTACACCAGAGGTTGCCGTGATTGCGTTGAGCTTTATGACTTTGGCCTCTATTTGCAAGCCAGAGTACTGCGTGAAATATCTGTCATTAGAGATAACTTTGGCAACAGATTCAACTAACGCCTCGACGGTTAGAAACTTCGATTGCTCCACGTGTTCAACAGTATTTTCGATAACAGACCTGACATTAACATGCGCGCCTGCTTCTTTTGGCCACGGTAACTTCAAATCCAGTGTCACATACTGTTTTTGTAGCCTTTCAAATGGGAATACACCAATCAGAGTCAACAACTTGAGGTTAGAAATACAAAGCAGATCATTTTCGTTGGTGCTGCATACCTCGCTGTTTCTCTTGTCCTTAATAACGCAAGATATGTCCTCACTTCTGATGTGACCTGTTTTTGTTCGAAGTCTGAGCTTCAGCGACTCTATGCCAGGGAATTTAGACATGACAAACCGAGAGACTGATCTCGATAGATTGCCCAGTGATCCCCAGTCGGTTTTCGTCTTGACGAAATTGCCAATCTCCCGAGAGATCACAGCATAATTGAGTGTATACGCAAGGTCATCACCCTGTGCGGCTTTACTGAAGTCTGTTAGCATCTCCAGCGTCACATAACATTGTTGAGGGCTGACTTGGTTCCAAGAGTCTGGCCCAATTGCCGTCTCAACCCGTAAATTTTCAATGTGAACCTTGTCCCTCATAGCGTATCGCTGGCAATTCCTGACGGCTAGTCTCTGGAAGGAATGCGAGCCAATATTGGAGGAAACTTTCGCTTGAAGCCCTCTAGCCGAACGAAGGAGGTTGAAGCAAAACAGTTTGCCTTGGATACCTGGAAATTGAGACCTCTGCTGCCTCTTTTCTGGTGTTGCTTTCTGATGACTATCGATAATCTTTCAAATATCGACGGAATTTTTCACTTTCAAGAGCAGTCAGATCGAAACCTCCAAGGAAAGCAGATAAAAGTGGCATTATCTGCTCGTCTTGGTCTAGCTTGCTTACATAAGTTGTCGATAATTAGTATCTTCTTATTCATCAAGCAGAATTGAGCCTTATAGGTCTCGTATCGCTGTAAGGCGTTAGCTTCATCAGAATCTGATATCCCTTACATAGACGACACGGTTGTCCAATGAGCTCTTATAAGCAGCTGTGAGAAGGCTGCGGGCTGTCTTTCATCTTCTGAAGGTTAGCTTGGTGATTGAACGACTACCTTTTACGTCGCTTCGCTTAAGAAACTTGCCAGCGATGGACACTACTGTTTCTCTCAATAACAAGAGTGTCAAATAGCTCAATCAGGGATGCTTGTAAGATCTACAACTGGTGTGCTCAAAAGTTCGCTGAGGACTTACGTCAGTGCTGCGAACAGCACCGCCAAGCTTACCGATGTGATGATTGTTGGAGGAGGGCCGGCAGGGTTGACATTGGCAGCAGCCATTAAATCATCTCCAAAGCTTCAACATCTGTCCACAACGCTGGTTGATGCCGGTGACCTGAAAGGTAAGATAGCCTCCTTTTATAGTGACCCTCCAGAGAACTTTACCAATCGTGTCATCAGTTTAACCCCACCTTCTCGAAGGTTTCTGCGGGATAGAGCCGGCGTAGATTTGATGGAGGATAGAATCCAAGATTATGATGGTCTTTATGTTACAGACGGTTGTACAGCTGCCACATTAGACATGGAGCAGGATTCTATGGCCTGTATGATAGAGATTTTGAATGTGCAATCCTCCCTATTGCAGAGGTTGTCAAACCTCCAGTTGGATCCCAGTTCTTTCCAGCTCTTGGACAAGACTAAGGTGTCGAGCATTGAGTACAGTAACCCAGCTGATACCGGATCTTGGCCATTAATCACACTGGATAACGGTGAAGTGTACAAAGCAAGACTTCTGGTGGGAGCAGATGGGTTTAATTCTCCAGTCAGGAAATTCTCCAAGATCCCCTCTCGCGGTTGGTTTTACAACAGATTTGGTGTTGTTGCCACAATGAAACTAGAATACCCTCCATATAAGGTCAGAGGATGGCAGCGGTTTCTGCCTACAGGCCCTATTGCACATCTGCCCCTTCCAGAGGATAACGCTACTTTAGTCTGGAGTACGACTGAGCCCTTGTCGAGATTACTCACATCTATACCTCCCGAGCAATTCACTGCTCTCGTGAACGCAGCGTTTGTTTTGGAAGATGCTGATATGAAGTTCTATTACAAGCAGCTCGAAGCAGGCAAGATATCAACCGAAGAACTGCTTTCTGATATTGAGTTCAGGACTGAGCAGGTTTATGAATCTCTTCAAGTACAAGATCTAGTGGACGAAGTTTATCCACCAAGGGTGAAAAGCGTTCTTGGAGAGACAAGGGCTCGCTTTCCATTGAAGCTATCTCATGCGGACACGTATTGCGCCGAGCGCATTGCTTTAGTAGGTGATGCAGCACACACAACACATCCGCTGGCGGGTCAAGGTTTGAACATGGGTCAGGGGGATGTTGAAGCTTTACTTGACGCTTTGGAGGACGCGGTATCAAGAGGTTCTGATATTGGTTCTTTACTAAGTCTGCAACCCTTCTGGGCTGACCGCTACCCCATTAACAATATGCTTCTGGGTATGGTTGACAAGTTGCACAAAATTTACGGAACTGACTTTGCCCCAGTTGTCGCTCTCCGGTCAATGGGTGTCAACTTTATCAACAACTTCCCTCCAATCAAAGACTTGATAAAGGGGACTCTCAGCGAATCAGGCAAATGATTCAACTACTGGTCATTCACCTGAGAGCTTATGAAATAATCAATATACTGTCTATAGTCAAGAATCACGTGAAATGCTGTTACTTTCAATTAGCTACTTAAGCTCATCGCATTCAACCGCCGTACTGAACAGTCTTGAGTTGCAATGCTTACCGAACAAGGCCACAGTATGAGTGTTTTGATTGAAACCACTGTCGGAGATCTTTTAATTGATGTAAATTTTGAGAAATATCAGATTGAATCGTACAACTTCATCAAGCTTTGCAAGTGCAGGTCTTATGAGTACCAATGCCTCTATAACATCGAAAAGAATAAGACGATCGAATTTGGAGATCCACTATTGGGCTTTAAAGACAGAAAGGAGTTGAGGGTTCATAACACATCCATTGAGGGTATACTGCGAACTGACAATGATGAGGAAATCGAATCGCTTCTAATCAAGCCAAGTACTGGAGTTAGTTCAGTAACCAAGGCTCAAAAGGGACAGCTCGGTGTAATTATGTCCTCCAGCGACTCTTTCAAACTAATAGGATCTAGGATGGTCATTGCACAAAGTGAAACACCAGAAGAATATCATGATGTGATATTTTTTGGCAAAGTAATCGAGGAATCGTTTCCAGTATTAAATTACATTAATAACGTACAAGTAGATGGCTCTCGAAGGCCACTGATCGATATTCGGATCCGCAAAGTGCATATAATATATGACCCCTTCCCGGATCCACCTAATTTTCGGACGTTGAATATATCTCTGCCATTCAAAAGTGTACGCCTGCCTGAGGATCTTCAGTTACAATTCTATCAAGATAGTGAGCGACAAGCAATTCATATGGACATCCGAAGGAAGGAGCTCTCGCTGGAAATAATGGGCGATCTGCCTCGAGTTGGATTACAGCCGTCTGATAAAGTGCTCTTTATTTGTAAACTAAATCCCTTGACAAGAGCGAAGGATATTTCGACCATTTTCCAAAGATTCGGCAATGTGAGCTCAGTGGAAATTGTAAGAGACAAGGAGAGTGGGCGCTCACTTGGATACGGTTTTATCGAGTTCGACAGCAGAGCATCTTGCGAAAACGCTTACAAGGGCATGGAAGGCGTTTTGATTGATGACAAAAGAGTACATGTAGATTTTAGTCAATCTCTCAAAAATTATAGAGGGCATTGATAGGTAATCTAGATTTGGTTTTTAGTATGGAGTTATTCTACATTTAAAAGATTATCACGAAGTTTGCTTGCTTAATAATGAGATACATCTTTGGTAACCACTTGCAGTTGAGTGGCAGAGACCTCTTGTCTAAATAATTACTTCACCGACTCTCATCGAGAATCGATCGAGGTTTTATTTTCCACTAGTTAGTGTGTCGCTGTAGGCATGGATTAAGCTAGACGCATTGAAAAGTGCTCTGAAGATCAGAAAAGTTCGAAGGTTCAACACCAACTTGAGACTGATTCAATGACACAAGTTTCCAGAGGTGAAAGTACCGGTCCAAGATCATTGTCAAAGCTAGCGGAAGCATCTGGTAGCCCTTTAATTCGGTTGTTTAACGAGGCTTACAATGCGTACCTGTGCAGAAGAATAAACGGAAAATATGACCCTATTTTGACTGAATTTCCGTCGAACAATCACTTCCTGGCACCAAAGAATCCGATTGTGCTATGCCATGGCCTTTCAGGTTTTGATAAACTGATTCTCATTCCATCAGTGTTCCAATTAACCAAGATGATCAGTAATTTCATAATGGGGAACAAATCAGAGTACTTTGTTGAAGATGAGGAGGATGAGGACGTCCGAAACAAGAACATCCTCGAGGTTGAGTACTGGATGGGGGTTAAGAAGAAGTTAGAGGAGAAGGGCTGTACTGTTATTACATCAAAAGTTTCGAGCTTTGGGAGTATAGAGGAACGAGCTACAATCTTGAATGCATTTCTGGAGAAAGAGTCTAAAAAATTCAAAGAGACCCGCAGCAAGGGGCAAGTATATCATTCAGACAATGCGGATCCCAATGAACCTTTTGGGGAGGATGAACGAATCAAGCTCAATTTGATCGCTCATTCGATGGGTGGACTAGATTGTCGTTATCTTATTTCAAGAATTCCCAACAAGAGCTATAAAGTCTTAAGTCTAACTACTGTATCCACTCCGCACCGTGGCTCTGAGATGGCAGACTATGTTGTAGCTCTTTTCGAAGACCTAAAAGAAGCCGCGCCAATTGATACTAGCAAGCAGGTCTTGCCGCCCAGCTTTTATGAGCTTACGACTAACTATATGAGCTACTTTAACAAGATAACACCAGATGACCCTGAAGTTTCTTACTTCTCATACGGATCCTATTTCGAACCAAAATGGTACAATGCCTTCGTTATGCCATGGAAAATAATTTACACCGCCACAAATGGTGAACCCAATGATGGCATGGTGACCGTCCGTAGCAGTAAATGGGGTGAATATCGAGGAACCTTGGCTGATGCAGACCACTTGGACATCATCAACTGGAAGAATAAAATCCAAAAAGATATTGGGAAGCTCTTCGGAAACATCAACCAGTCCGTGGAAAAGACCGTAAAGCCAGAGATCGATATTCTCAACTTTTACCTACAGATTGCGGACGATCTAGCCAGGAAAGGCTTTTGATTTTAGTACCCGCCAGTGGAGCAAGGTAACATAGATCTAGCATTGATAGTTACACTCTGGATAAAAATCAATAACGAGCTAGTCGTCAAAAGAGCGTCGATTAAGATACTAAACGATACGAGTTCTCACTTGCCTCCAGTTTATACTTGAAAGTGAGATATCTTAGAAAGAAGAGAGCCCGTCTTATTTTCACCTGTATGTTCCTCGATCAGTGTCATTTGATGATCTTCGCTCAAAAAGATCAATAGTTTTCAGGCTTTAGAGAAAGACCGCTGTAGCCTGAGCAGCATGCAGATCTGGGCAATCATTATCGACAAGAGTCCTTGACTAGCTGGCGTCTTTCTAGAGATTTGACGATGTCTCCAGGTATAAGTGCTAAAAAATGAATTTTGAAGATCTGCACGCTGGAATGACATAAAAAACACCATTGTGCACATCAATTGTGTCTCGAGCCAAGTGCTTTAGCACTTTTGTACTCCTGTTGGCGAGAGATGCTCAGTCGAGCGACAAGATCGATCGGCACCTTTCAAGCTGCGGTTCCAGAGGTCAGATCACCCATTCAAGATCCGAAAACACAAGGCTACGAGAAATCTATGAATCAATATATGGATGGTTATTGACCCAGTTGATGGATCTCATCGTTAATAGCTTTTAGATAGCATGTTGTGTTTCTTGGCATTTTTGTAGGTTAAATTCAGCGATGAGTTCTTCAACGCGACTAAAAGGAAGCCGAAGGAAATACCAAACTCGAAATAGAAGGCTATGCAGAACTTGAAGGTCCAAGATCTTTCTCAAATTATCATCAGATTGTTTCTAGCAAGCGAATGGACCCACAGTTTGCAGCATGGGAGAGAACAACAAGGATGTGGAGTGGAAGAAGCTCAAGCTAATATCTGTTGCTTTCAAGGAAGCTTCGCTGGATACTCCATCTTTCAGAGCAACCGTCAATTTCTTCCAGGCCAGACTTGAAGCGTTTGAAGATTGGATAGATAAGAGTGTAGCATTTTTTGAGAATCGTTACGCTGTGTCCTTTGGAGATTTCCAAAGAGCTGAACAAACCTTCCTGACTCAACTATTACCTCCTCCGCTTATATTGAGCAATGGTTTTGTGGCCAATCAGTCAGCCACTCCACTTCTAGTAGAGGCCTTCAATACCGAGTATTTTGAGTTTGCCAACAGGATTTTGAAGATGTTTGCTGGCACTGATTCGAGCTACGCAGATGCTTTGCTGGAACTCATGAATGGTGCCATTGAGCCCTACAAGGCTAGAAGATCAGATTTCGAGTACTACCAAGGCAAATTTGATGGAGCTTTGGCTAAATACTGCGCTATCAAAGTTTCCAACACGAGTATAGAGCCTGTAAAGATAAGGGACGAAGCTCTTCAGGTCTTTGAACTGCGAAAATCTTATCTGAGATCGTCATTGGAACTGGTGGGAGCGATTTCTAGATTGAAGTTAAGCTTAGATAAGTTTCTGACGCAGGCAGTATCTCTTGTTAACGAGAAGAACACGTTTTGGCTCAAAGATATCGGTAAGAAGATCGACCTAACAGCATCCTTGACTGAGAATGTTGCGGCTTATGCAGATTGGGTAGCCGATGCTCTTCAAGCTGCAGAATCCTTAGAAAAGGATATGGAACGTGCTAAACAACAGGTGATGGACTACACTTTAGATCTGTTCCAGCCTTCGCCTGAAATATCTGAGTACAATGTGAAAGGAATTAACCTGTCCAAACTTTTGAGTAAAAAAGCACCATCCGTCACAGCTGCACCCGAGAGATCAGGTTGGCTGTACATGAAAACCTCTGTAGGAACCCCTAGCAGGGACGTTTGGGTACGTCGTTGGTGCTTCTTAAGCAACTCTGTTTTTGGGCTATTTCTATTATCTCCCTCAAAGACATATGTGGAAGAGACAGACAAATTTGGTATTCTTCTGACCGATGTCAGATATGACCCCGACGAGGATCGCAAGTTCTGCTTTGAGGTCAAAATCCGTCACGGCAAAAGTTCTGAAGCAAATGGTGACAAGCACACAAGAGTTGTTTTCCAAGCTGAGACTTTGAAAGAATTAAAGCAGTGGATGGTCGCTTTCGAGGCAGCTAAGCGTTATGCCGCGAAATTGGATAGCAGCGACCTTCGCTATAACTATGCATGTAGGAGAATCTCTCCGGAATATTTTGAGTTTGCGTCAAGTACAACAACTAGTGTAGATCAGCTCCTCACAACCTATGATGATAACAGTATGAATCTCCTGGAAGAGCTCGATGTAAAACTACCTAGTTTTGACCTAGCATCCATTCCTGGACGAAATTATTATCAGTATCAAGTGGCTCTCGCACCAATGGCGACAAAATTGACACAAATGGCGATTTTCGGAGGCTTGATCAGACAAAATACTTATCTGCCTAATGCTTTGTTGGCTAATATATGGGGTTCGACTAATTGGAGTGATTATGCCGTTTTTAAACAGTTACAGAAAGATGCACGGGATGAAAAATCGAGAGATGGCCCGTCCAATACCACTGATTCACAAGTTTCCTACCCTAGTTTCTACTCGGAGAAGATGATTATTAGTGATATTCAATTCAAGAGTCTTTTCTTCTCCATAGACCAAAACCTTACCAAATTCCCTGACGAGCTTCTGTTGTTCAGTTTCACCTCATTTTGGTGCCCGAACAAGAGACAGAAATTTTCAACTACATGCTACGTTACGATGGACCGTATATTTTGTTACATGAACTCCCTAGGGTTCATAGGTCTCACCCATAAAAAGTTCAGTGATCTTGTTTCTGTTGAGGTGGACCCCGCCTCCAAGAACTCATTGAGAATTTATGAAGCGGATGGAAGTCAACTCAAAATTTCTGTTTATTTCACAGACCGCAGACTAATTGCCTGCAAGCTCCAGTGTCTCTTGGAAAATATCGCCTTTGGTAAGTCCAAGAATGAGGAACAGATGTTGAAGCAATTAGAGCTAGTAGAGAGGAATTTCCAATCAAAACTCAAGGACGAAAAGCTGGAGAAAATGCGATCGTCTTTCAACAACGAAGCTGCAGGTAATGCGGTAGATTCATCATCTAATCTGTATCCGAAGACGTTTTGGTCAATGAGCGCAACTGCTGCTGAGCTTTCGCAGAGATGTGAAGAATTCCAGTCCAGCTATACTAAGACTTATCATCACGTTTATGACATTTCCAGCAAGGGTCTTATGCACGTTATGTTTGGAGATCATTCCAGTGCGTTCCCGAGATGCCTTTACTTGTCTAACAAAGATGGTAGCTCAAATGTTAGTCGATGTTGGATCAAAGAGGACAGCAAGAACGGTGATGGAAAAACGCAGTTGGTACGTGTTCTTCAGTTTCACCTGAATTTGACGAACGGTTTCCTTAATGGTATGCAGAAGGGAAAATCTCCGACGGTTCTGGTGAAGCAAAAAATTGTCAAGCTTATCGAAAACAAGTACTATGAAGTGGACCAAGATTACGTTACCATAAAAGTCCCATTCTGCCGCCCTTTGTGCGTAAAAGTCAAGTATGTGATAACGGAGCCACATGAATCGCCTGCCCCCGATGCTTTAGTTTCTTCCAGCGGGTCTATATTGCTGTTGTATTATAAGCTTGAATTTATGGATTCCAAAACGGGGAAAAAGGTGGAGGCCACTTCCTTCCTCGAGAGAACTATTTTCAGAATGGCCTTGCAGGCCACCAATAGAGAATTTCTATTGATTAGGAAGATAATCAGGTATTATCTGGAGAAGATAGGGAGACACGGGAAAGTGATCGAAGCTATTAGGCTTTGTGGCATGCTGGGTGTATCTCCACTAAAGGAAGACAGCTCGCAAGAGAAGGCTCCGTTCGCATATAAGGAACCTGTTGTCAACTATACCGTTCCGATCGTATTCAAGGTGCTAATGAAATCACTTGTCTACAAGGTGACAGGCTTTGCGCTCATCCTCATACGGCTTGTTATTGGTACCATCCTTCTCACCATCTCCAGCCTGACTCAGATAAACAGGAATCTTATCTTGGGACTAATCTTGTCGGGCTTCATCAATGTCTTTCTTTTCGGCAGATCCACATTGGCCTACTGGTCTGCCCAGAGATCTGATAACATCTTTCAGGACTACATGCAAGGAAAGCAGGATATCGCCGTGCAGAGGTCCATAAGCATTAAGGATCTTGACTTGCTGTCGCAAAATCTGGCATTCGAATCGGACAATCTCCCATTCCAAAAGTTCAACAAGACCCACTCGGCAGAAAATTACAAATTCAAAGAAACTAGGCTAGAATTTGCCCAGAGAAGGAATGAACTCCTTGTTGAGTTGAAAATTCTGCAAAACATGGAAAGAGAGTTACTGCAGACCAACTACAGAGGGTTCCTGCTTCACGAATTGGACAAATGTCATGCCGTCGAGAAAGAGATCTCCGCCATCTGGGAGCAAGACCACAAATTACGCGACTATTGTTCCAGTTGTCTAGAAGAACTGAACAGACTCTCGGACCTACTGTTATGAAGCCCAATTGCGACCAGACTGGTTAACATTATGCATTTGCCCTAACTCATTGGGTCTAGCTTTCTTCAAGCGGGTAACAGGAATCGGATGTAGATAAAAACTTCATGAACTTTACATACTACTTTCACTTAATTACACAACTCAAGACTGCAACATGAGAACCAAGAGCATCCATCAGCTGTAAACTTTGATCTTCGCACATGGCAGTAAGGATACTACCGCAAATGATCAAGCTGCTTGACTAATTTCTCTCTTCTTGGACTTTTGTTCACTCGATTGTTAAATGATGACAACCATATCTCAGCTCACTCAGATCTACACATGATCGATAAAGATTTCCTATCCAACATTCATCAAATTGCCTGATTAACAATCGCTGTGTAGCAGCAACTCTTGAAGCTTTATTAATCTGCATTAAAGTCTTGGACGTTTTTGATGATCATCGAAGGCGATGACCTTGAAGAAAGACGGTCACCTTCTAAATAAGTGTCTAGTAGCACATCGAAGAGCTCCAAGAAAGTTCCAATCGCCATGACTGTGAGTGTTAAGACCGCAGGGGATGAGATCAGTTCTTTGCTTGCAAACAAGGATCAACTTGTTCAGAAACTGAGCAGTGATCCGCTACTACAGAACAACCACGGAGGAAGATCACTAGAGATTGATATTGAAACGATTCTTGAGAGAGATACTGAACTTAGTCATGAGCTGCATGAATTCACAAATTTGAAAACGGTTTCTGGACTAATATTGGAGTTCAAGACGAACTTGCAGTTGCTGGAACTGGAGAACTGTTTTTACTCTTTACAAGCCCTGCACAAGAGGCTGCAGGCAAACTCTGGTATCATCAGCAAGAGCTTTGGACTTCAAAGATCTATTGTCACTTATGTGGATAACATGCATCTGGCTTTGGTTAACACGCTATTGACAACGTTGGAGGATGGGTTTTGGAAATTAAGGAAGGACTCAATTTCTTTCCAGTCATCTCAAATAATCGGTGAGGAAAGTGTACCGATGAAGTACGATGAGCTAATGGAGTTGGTGGAGAACTTGTTTTTTCCCTCTGGAGAATTGAATTCTCAGTCATGGATTGTATCAGACATGGCTCTGGCGTCATTGCAAGAGACCGTGCGAGGTAAACTCATTACCATTTTGAACAAGTTTGTCAAGCTGTCTGAAGTAATTGGCCTTCTCAAGTCCCTGCTTTTTGCTGAGAATATGGAAGTACTATTGGAAGACAATAATGAAAAACTGGTCTTCAGAGACTCAGCTAAAGCCGGTGACAAAAAGATTGAACAAATTGCAAACTCTTTTAGGAGTCTCTTGACGTTTTTGAGAGAAACAGTTACCTTGAGGGACCGAAAAATACTGGTTGGGAGAATGGGTCCCTTGATCGCAACGGAATTGATTAAACTAGTCGGGGCTAATTCATCGGTAGTCTTTCTTCCTGATAACTCACATCTCAGAAACGTCATAAACTGTGTAAATAAAGATCTCGTACAGTTATCGCGGGAGATTGGTTCTTGGAGCTATAATGGTGCTGAGGTGGATAGTATATTCAATAATGACCGAATTCCCATGAATCTCCATGTAGACAAAGTTTTCCAGGATCAGTTGGTTGAAATAAGAAGATTTTTCGTTGATGATTGCTGGAAGAACTTAGAGACTGTGAAGCTAACAGCGGCTACGGTTCCCTCAAGTAATCAAAGCCCCACTAAACGAGCTAGACCATCATCTTTATCATCAAAAAAGTCATCAAAGGATAACTGGGGCTGGGAAGAAGAGACGGGATGGGATGAACATATGGACCTCGATTTAGACGACAATGGTCCTGCGAGTGAGGTTCGCAGTACCGAATCTAAGAAAGATACGGCCAGCGAAGCTGCTGATGATGCATGGGATGAAGCTTGGGACATAGACATTGAAGACGACGAAGCCGAGGAACATAAAGCTGTTGAAACTGGCTCAGATCACCTGGAGGTAAAGGTTACTCAGTTGCCAACCAAAATCCTCGCTTTGGTCGAGAACTTTGATAAAATATGTCATGACTCGATCCAAGAAATTGACGACCACTATTATAAGCATAAACTCAATGTACTTGAGACTGTTATCATGGCAATTGCTGTCCGTCAGTACAGGGATAACTGGTGGCAGCTACAGATCGACATGGATCATGTTATTGGACAAAATCCTTCCTTGACACGGTTACAAGAATTGACTTATAATAACTTGCACGCATACCTCACCATTAGAGAAACTACGGTGTACCAGTTGGTTCAACAACAGCTTGATGAGTTGAAGAAAAGCGAATGGGATTGCTCATGGGATCTCACAATCGATAAATTGCTTCCCTATATACAAGTCGAGATTTTTGAGCCACTCGCCAAGTTGGGTACAAAAATGAGCGAGCGTTGCTTGTCGTCATTCCTGAAGTTCCTGTACGTTGACTGTGTGATTGAGAGTATCCTGCAGTGGAAGATCATCTCAGAGAGAAGCTCAGAGAATCTTTCAGAGTTCATTTCTCTCATATACTCGAAAACAGAGATTCCAGCTTTAATCAACAGCAAAAGCTATAGAGAGTATCGTGAAAAGTTCGCA
Organism: Torulaspora gathmanii; assembly: GCA_030580195.1. Classification (NCBI taxonomy): domain Eukaryota; kingdom Fungi; phylum Ascomycota; class Saccharomycetes; order Saccharomycetales; family Saccharomycetaceae; genus Torulaspora; species Torulaspora gathmanii. Next base: position 179,291 of record JAKTSM010000011.1, on the reverse strand, counting down.
ATCATTGGACAGTTCATGCCACTTCATCTGAAAGACATCATGGAAATGTTTTACAACGGTGATTTCTATCTTTTCACCACAGACGAGCTAGTCCAATGGATTGTCCTTCTCTTCGCTGAAACACCATTGAGAAGAAACGCAATTGACGATATATACGAGATCCGGAATGCAGACGTTGCTGGAGATGAATAACCGGATACCATGAAAGCTTATGAGCGGTCAGTTGTTACAGATTGACACGTGATATGTGTTCATTGCTAAGGATGGGGTGCAGCTTACTTAATACTTGACATGAAAGAGCCGCTTTGATGAATGGCAATTGATCAACTTCTTAATGGCTGCTCAACCCACCTCGGATTCGGCTATACAAAATCAATCATTATGCCACAGCAATCCCACTATCAGTTCGACGTCGTCATGTCTTGTTCTGGGTGTTCGAACGCCATTAACAAGGTCTTATCACGACTCGAGCCTGAAGTCTCGAAGATAGATATATCTCTGGAGAATCAAACCGTCGACGTTGTCACGACCCTACCTTACGACACAATCCTAGAGAAGATCAAGAAAACTGGCAAAGAAGTAAAGTCAGGAAAGCAGCTTTAAACTCAACAAATCTATGTCCAAAGTCTACGTAATCCATTATTTAGCAGTAAGAGTAAGGTAAAATAGTGATGCTTTGTGAATAGAGAACCATTTTTCTCGACAGCGATGTTCTTCAAGAGCTATACTACAGCTCTCGGTAACGAAAAGTGATCCTATACACGTCTGTCTGGATATGGATACTGATTACTTGTTGAATTTAGAACAGAAGTTCTACCAGGAGGGCTACGAGGAGGGCATTTGCGAGAAGGCAAAGGAAAACCATATTGAAGGAAAGCAGTTCGGTCTACAGGTTGGTTTCCAGAGGTTTCTCATCGTGGGACAGATACAGGGGATCGTCCAAGTATTGAAGAGCGTCAGTGAAAGCAGGATCTCTTCGAGAAATCTACAAATTATTGATGAACTTTTGGCTGGCTTTGTAAAGACTAACGCTGATGACGCAGTTGCAGACTACGAGTCTAGGCTGATTAAAGTGAGAAACAAATTGAGAAACGTTTTGCTATCTTTAGATAGACAGTCAGGAAAGATCACTGGCAGGACCCTTACTCTGGAAGATGTTGAGAAAGTTTGCAGTCGAGTGGCCGGAGACCTGAAGGCGTATGTCGACGACGAAAACAAGGATAAGGATTTGACACCTCCAGACCATGCTATGGAATGGTGATTTCTGTTAAATGAACGTTATGCTATTTAAATCGAGCCAGTTTTCTGGCTTGTCCGGATCATCGTGGAATCGTACTGCTACTCCATTCTGGAAGTATGACTGTTTCCAATATTGCATCTCGTAGTTTGTGTGAGGGCCATGTACTCTTTCAGGTTTTTTGAGCCATTTGAAGGTCCAAATTGGCGATTTATAGTCGTCTATAAGTGCAGAATCATTTAGGGCCTCTTCTGCATAGAGCGATGTGACATCTTCCCGCTTTAGTGAGTAGACATCCTCGAAACCTTTCGTTTCAAGAATACTTATCAAGTCTGAGATGTAATTTATTGAATTGATGACATTGGTCCCACCTGACTCTCGTCGTTTATTCAGCCGTGCTAGTGAATCTATCACCGTCCCCTCATGAGATAGAAGAAATTGAAGCCTTAAAAGGGCTTCATCTGTCATAAAATGCCTAGCGCTTTCCTGATGTTTTCGATTATGCGTTCTTCTGCTATTCTCCGCCTGTCTTTTTGATTCAGCCGCCTTCTCCGGGTCTTTCACATCGTTAATCCACAAATCTTGATCCTGTATAGCATCCTCGTCTTCATTCTGAATGTAGTTGCCTGCGTCATCAAAGTAGCCGTTTTCTCTCTCTTCTTCGACGTTGAATGCCTCGACTCCAATCTCTCCATTTGTCGGCAGATGGGTTTCAGGAGAATCCTCGATGTCATCTTTATCAAATTCGTCATGATTGAGATCCTTGTCAGTTTCTGGATCCTTGGAATCATCAGGCTCGTCTAACGCAAAGATGTCACCGCCTTCAGTATCGTCATCTGCGGCTTCCGAGCGACGGTGAGACTTGCCTCCAGGCTCAGTGTCAGAATATTCGGGATCAGATGAATCAGATTCATAATCGCCAAACGAAGCTTTCAGTCTTTTCCTCTTTGGCTCGCTCGATTCCTCTATACCAAAATCGTTCAAGTTAGCACCATTTTGCCCTTCACTCACAAACCTTGCTATCTTTGAGTTATTTCTAGTCATCGTAAAGCACCGAGTACACTTCGTAGATCATGGGAGATTGTCTGGATCAATCTATCCAACTGTTCGTCTCTTTCTATAGGCCTATAATTTCGAATTCCTTAAAGCTCATCGGACTTCACTAAATGTTAATTAGCTAGCACCAACCTATCACATGATGAAAGAGGATTATATGGCCAGGTCGAGAATATGCCAGTCTTGAAAGTCTATATGCATGAGCCACGCTCGATCTAGATACGCTACTTACAGCTTATGGCCCCCCAAAGTACTGTCCAACATCGAAGTCAACAGAACTACCTATTTCGTTTATAATTTCCCAGGGTACGTTGACTTTCCACTTCACTTTATAATTGAGGAAATCAATATTCCTGGCAACCGTGGTCGAGATTAACTTCAAAGAGTGAAGTTCTGCCAGATTTTGAAATACTTCAACGTTTGCTCTCATAAGCGAGTCTTCCTTCAGAAAAGCGAGAGAACCGCTCTGTGCTTTACGCTCTACTGGGAAAATTGCTTGAAATATGGCTAGTAACCTTTCTAGAGGGAATATTGATGGTTGTAAAAATCTTGGGTTTGTTTCTACCTTCTTCCTTCGACCGTATGATGATCTGCCAGTTTTGACGTGTGATTTCTTCGAGAACACATTACTGTCATACCTTGGCTCTAGGTATGAACAAATATAAGCGGATATGAGAAGATACTTGGAGATGGCTGAGAGTTCGTAGGTTTGGGCCACTTCTTCTGTTGTTTCCACAGCTTCCGAATCTTCGGGGCTTAAAGTGTCACCGGTATTTGCAAACACTTTACTCGCAGCTCTATAGAGAGCTAGAGGCTCAAAAATGTTTTCCTTAGTGAGCTTGTCTGCAAATGCGTCCCATTTGAAGTCAATAAGATCATTTAATGCTGCTAAGCTGTTTCCAGTGTAGGAGTGAAAGGCTTGAACGATCAGTTGAATAAAGTTGATTGCTACTCCAAGGAACTCTTCATCTGTACATTCCGTTATTCCTTCCTGCAGAACCTTTTCTCGAAGGGCATCACTCATGATTAGATCATCAGCTCTAGAAGCTATCAGTATATCGGTCACTTCCTTTGTCGAATACCTGGGAAACACTATCACCGGGAGACAGTGAGCTGAGTATCGGTCTAGAAACGACATATCTTCTATTGTGTAGACAAATTTAAGCTGGATTTTGGAGTTTCCAGGTAATAATTCGTGTAATTTAATGAGCTTGCGGAAGAGGACTGCATCCAAGTCGTTCAACTGGTCGAGCCCATCGCAGACCAAGAAGAAGCTAACATCCTGCTGCAAAACTTCGTCATACTGTACAAACAAACTGGTCAGCAGCTTGACGAGCAAAAAAGTTTCCTCCACGTCAAGTGCATCACTCTCTTGAATGCTTATTTCGGGATACAATAATTTCAATCCATTCTGTACCGTCCTGAAGACCGCTTGCATAAGTGGTTTCCAAGTAACTAATTCAATCGGTTCAAGCCATGCATTAACTAGTGCGGTATTCGCTTCAAAGAATTTCTTAAGTGTATAAGTCTTACCACTGCTACTATGCCCTTGAATAACCAAGTTTGGTGGAGTTATGCTTGGATCGCTGTGCAAAAAAGCTGACAAAGTTTTCACCTGATAATCACGATGTAGTACGTCATCTAACGGGCCAGACATTGAGCAACCGGCAAGTCAGATCTTTTTGTATTGATCTATTCTTCATGATTTTCGTTCTATTGACTGAGTAGATCATACAACATCATCGCTGAAAAAAGATCTGGGAATAAGAACAAACAAATTATTCAAAGGCTATATAGAGATATCTGCCAGTGCTGACGTCAGTAATTCAAGATTATAATAATCCGAGACCTGCTGGAATATCAGAATCTTTTTCATGAGCATCTGTTTTGAAGTCGTGCCTAGCCAAAATCCGGAGCAGGTACAATACTCACTCATATTGTCTCGTTTCACTTTATAGCATCTTGAACACTTCAGATCTTGTGTCAAATACAATTCAATTTGGGTGTAGAGCTCCTGTATTAGATGCTCCTGAAGAAGCACACGGTTGTGCTCCTTACGACAGTTCGGACAATTGAAGATGGTAGTGGGATCGTCTTTGCAGAAATCGATGTCGGTAGTGTAGAAACATGACTCGCATAGAAATCCATGGATCAATAAGCTGGTGCTTGGATTCTGAAATTCTGCTCTCTTGTCAAACTCACGTATCTCAAAAACCTTGAGAAGCTCTTTGCGGAGCTCTCGGACTTCAAGTATGTTTGGTTTAGATAGTAGCATCAGGTGGCACAAGTATTTGACCAGCTCGAGTAAAGGCACTTTCAAATCGATATGAGAGCCTGGCAAGAGAGGAAAAGCATATTCAGCGGCGTATTTGGGGTCTAATATGAAAGTCTTTTCATTTCGATACAATTTTTCCACTCTACTAAGTAAAGCATGATGGAAGATGCCTGTAAATCCCGATAGAGGTCCATTCTCGTCGTTTTCGTCAGCGGCTGCCTCCTTTACCTTTCCTACCAAGATTTGAGTTGGCCTTTGTGTACTATTATTGGCCTCCAGAAATTTCATTTTGGTTTTTGCCATGCTGTCGAGTATGATCATCATCCAGTCATCAAACTCTGACCGGTAAATTGGTGGTAGAAAATCCTTGATCTGCCATTTGGAATAAGCTCGGAGGTCTTGAACCTCTTTTTCTTGTATTTGGGTACAGGCGAGACCACCGAAGTTATGTTTGTCCATCCATATTAAGAGATCCCAGTACTTATCGATCCTCAAATCCAGATAGGTAAAGATGGGATTCTTTCTGACCGCTTTGACAACATACTGGCCGTAAGCGTAACAGGATTCTGGCGAAAACTTCGATGTCCTCACCAACAACTTATTCCTATCTGCATAGGTGACTGTAGAACCAAGGTTTTGGAATTCGTTCATGAGCTGAAGCAAGGATTTCTTAGTCAAATTGTGAACATGATACCTAAGAGAGCTGTCGAACAGTTTGGAATCGGGATTTTGCACCCAAGTTACAAACGAGTTAATCAACAGATCTGATGTATTATTACCTGCTAGAGCTCCATCCCACCATTCTTTCAGTAGGTTTCGCAGGATTACTAATGACCCAGCGGAAAAAGCATCCTTGACAAACGTGTCACTTGCATTTTTATCCCCTCCATTGAGACTTACTAATCCCTCCAAACCCTCACCGCCTTCGGCCTCACTAATGAGAGCTGATGCCAAAACAGCATTAACTGTTAAATTCCCGACTCCGACCTCTAAAACTACTTGGTCGAAAACAGAGGGAATGTTGATGTCCTTGAAAATAAGATCAGTTGTCAAGGACAAGGTATTCAAATCAAAATCCTTTTGAATTCCACCATGATCTGGTAGAGGGGCGTTTTCGTTCCACCACAGCACAAAGCCATCCTGTTTCAGCTGACGTGCGTAGAGTATATCTATCACGTAACCCGTGTCCTCTAGTTTCAGGTTACATAATGGAATGCCACTGAACTGAGAGATAGTCACCAGATTAGACAGCCAAGGCCCGCAGGAAAGGAAATGACCCACCATTTTTTGACCCAATGTTGATTCCCATTGTAACTGCGGCAAGTTAACCTCATTCATCGACAACTGCACAACAGGGACTTGATTAAGCAGCTTGATTTTTCTTGCAAGCTTGAGCGGATAAGGGGATTGCATCAATAGTAAGAACTGTAGGCCCTTTTCTTCCTTCAGTCTGTTGACTTGATGCGACAGTTTGTGATGAAGTTTGGTAAGATCAGTGAAGCTTTGGAGGTCGAAGTTCATACTTTCATCCAAAGGCATGAAACGAGAGAACTTAGCAAGGTATGTCTTTTTCTGTTCATATGCCTCCGAATATATCTGCTGCATCATGTTCAAAGGTAGCTCGTGAGCATTTGAAGACGGTTTAAGGCAAAGTAATGTAATTGTTTGGCTCCACGATCGAACAAGAGAGAAAAACTCATAGCCAATATTCGTTTGGATGTGCAGCAAGTAGGCCACTGGTAACGCAAATCTACTAAGGTATCTCTGTGTGTCCGACATGTTCAAATTTTTCATCTCAAAACCATTTTGCAAACCTTTACCTAGAGATCCCATCATATTCGACCTGAATATAACAGAAGAACCCAGTTCTAAAATAGCCCTTTCACTCGCAGTAACAGTGCTCTCAAAAACGCCAATAACATTTTCGTCAGTGAAAGGGTTTGACTCTTTTTGTACTGCATCGTTGTATACAATTTCGGGCATAGTGCATTTGTACAAGTTTCTAGAGCTAGACTGTCTTAACTGTGCATTATTGGGAATTGTAGCGTGGCTGGGTTCCATGACCAAATGCTCTAGCGACAAGTCTGGAACGCAACTAAAATCCACAAATATAGTCTTTGGGATCTTGAATTTGAGAATTTGTACCTGGCCTTGAATGCAAACGAATACATCTAATATGCCGGGCTGAGCCGAGGGCTTGTATTGCAATATTTCCCAAGTTGAATTGGCGTACGTTTCTGCCTGTTTTCTCATCATGCCGCCAAGAGCACTTCTGCCAGCCGACGAATTGGCGTTACCGAATAGTTGAGTCCGTCGCACTCTGTCTCGTCTCTGGATTCTCCATTTGATTTTTTGGTATTTTAACCAACCAATATAGTCACCATCAATCGATGGCTGAATCAAAGGGAGCACCAATGGCTCTTCTTTACTGCCTTCTATTCTTTTTCTTTTCGACCGTTTATTACTGGTGGTGACTTTACCCGTTTTGGTCGGTTCAAGCTTGTGATCCACGCTAACTTCGAACAGATCTTCGATATCCTTTATGCGCCCGGACTGAGGTGGTTTAGATGCTTTAGTTAAAAACCTGCTTAGCGAGGTTTGCTTGAATTTGTCCTCTTTTGTAGCCAGCTTTTTTTTCAACCATGTTGGATGCTCAACTCGTGGAACAGGGTTTGGAATGTTCTGTAAAGCGGCTGGGATCGTAATAATTTTCTGAATAACAGATGCTACTCTTTCTCTGTAGTAAAGCCAGTCGATAATTGCTCGCGGATCAAAATCATCTAGTGAAGGATCTAATGTCCACCGTCTGAGAAACGACCTCTTCACTGTTATGTCCGCAGAGAAGATGGCCACTGGGATTGCACGCTCAGTCACGGGGGAGCCTGGGGGCAAACTGCTGATAATATACTTACATTGCAAACCTTTATCTTTGACCATGTCTTCCCCCAAAAACTCACCCAATCTTTTTGCTGTGGTGATTGATGTAGATTTTTGACCTTCATATTCCTTAAGCGTCTTCGACATGCTTCTGTTTTCACAAATCAACTCAATTAGATCTTCATCCTCCAGCATCGAGCCTTTCGTATCCAAGATGTCCAGCCACCTGTTAGCAACATCAGCGACTGCAGAATAGCAGCCTTTTAAATCGTCGCCTTCCAGGAAAACCTTGAACAAATCGCTTTGAAAGTTTTTGATTAGTTGCAACTCACCACGCCTTTTCAACTCAAAACCTTTGAGTTCCGCAAGAGAGCCATCCTCATTAAAGACCGCGTATCTCTTTTTGATACCTTTACCCTCTTCTTTGGAAGTTGGTAGGATCATAGCTCGATAAGGACCATCCACTTCAAAAAAAATCGAATTTTCATTGTGTGTCGTATATTTGTGCTTAATAGGATCTGTTAGATCCTGGTACTGCGTGTTGGTGAACTTTTGATGAACCTTGTAGTTGAGCATAGAACATGGGTAGGACAGAAACAACCGCTTACCGTTCTTCAATTTGAAGAAGAAATTTTCGGGGAAGGATTTTGGGATAATACACCAAATACCGTCTGTATCTAGCTCTAATGGTCTTCCTAATCTTTCAACTAAAGCCCTCGCCATTTGAATAATAGTTGCACCCGTTAAACAGGTAATACCTGCCATTTCCATCGAGTACCAACGAGAACCCTTTCTCATAACATAACCATAAAATGAATTTAGGATGACTTTATGAGCCAGCTGCAACGAATCGTAAAGGACAATCATCTTTTTGGCTTCATCCTTGGCGTGCCTATCTGTAGACGCGATGGCAGACAATTTTCCTTTCCAAGTCTTAGCCAAACCTTTGAACTCGTACCTTCTATCACGGAACGATCGAACAGTGTTTGCATAAAATGGATTTTCTCTTTGGCACACAATGGACTCTCTCTCAACGACCTCTGAAACCTTGACTCTGTGGTATACTTTTCTGCTATAATCAGTCAGTCTCTTCTTGATGTGCGCTACTTGCTCAGAGTAAGACAATTCATCAAACGTCAAATATTTCTTCTTAGAGAACTTATTTTTATTTGTAAATGTCTCATTTTGAAGAGCCCTTTTGACCATGTTATACTCGTCCATTTTTGCAGGGAAGAACTCACCTCTCCATGCCCATTTCAATCTTCTATCACAGGTTTTTCCTGGCCTGTTGTAATCGCAGCTGGCACAATCTCTTTCTTGTTTCATACTGTCCGGTTGAAGCCTATTAGTTGTCATAATATTAGGATACATCGATGCAACATCGACGTGATAGATCAGAGGGAGTTCGCTTCGATTATTATTTTGCTTCAATTCCAAGAGTTTTGAGGTGATATCTTGTTTTATTTCCTCGAAGTTGTCCACATCTTCTAACTTTGCATTATTCTCAACTTCAATGCAGAATTGTAGCGCATGGGGAAGATCGTTTAACAACTCATCAATTACAGTAGGATCGATTTTGAAATCGCTCGGTATATCGCTTCTGAAGACTCCTGCCTCTAGGGATTCCACATGTCCTCCAACATATGTTTCAGATTCCAACAAATGCCCATCATAGAATCTTTCAATTGGATCAGTATATTTGTTAGGAAGCATAATATTCCCGTTATAGGCCTGAACCATCAGTAGCATTTCACATAAGGTACCTGTACCTTTTCTGAGAACTTCATCTGGGTTCAAGGGAATAATTGTGCATAATGAAAAAATGAATGGATGAACGTATTTCATGTAAAGATAGTAGGTTGCGACAGCATCTGAAACCGAGTACTCAGACAACTGCTGAGGCTTTTCGAATGCATAAGGTGTCATGAGTTCAGGATCCAGTTCAATGGGATTGTATCCAAGTTTTGCCTGTGTAACAGCTTTCAAACCTTGAGAGCCTTGAGGAAGATAAGAGTCTCTTTTCACCCAACGGAAACAGTCCATATGCGAGCAATACGACGATTTGTATTCACCTTCAGAATCTGGCGCGAACCCGATCTCATCAAACATGTTCAAGCCATGAATTTTTGATCGATTATCTATAAATGGCCAATCAAAAAAGTCACCATTGAACGTGGATATCACGGTGGGCCTCACGTCTCTAATATGCTCAAAAAATCTCTGTAGTAATGCTAGTTCATCCGCCTCATTGAAAATAGTGAAAAGTCCTGGATATTCTGGCTTTGGTGAATATTCAAAGTCCTCTATATCCTCCGAAATGATTTCCCTATTTGTAATTAGAAATCCTTCTCCGTCTATCATGTAAGAAATCATCATGACTTGATCTACCGCTGAGTCTGGAAATTTTAGAGGCGCCTTAGTGGTCTCAATGTCAAATGCTAAAACAACTGGATCCGCAAAAGCAACCTTCTCGGTTACCTCGTAAAAATTACCTGACGTAACCTTATACCATTTACCAACTCTAATGTTTTTATCGATAGAGACCCGCACATGATAAGGAACATCGTATTCTCTTATATCCTCGATCAGACTCTTCGCATCCTTGTATGGTTTTCCGGTCCCTTGTGCTGAGTAAAGTTGTCTTTGGGCGTTGTTATTCTCATTGGATGTCAATATGGGACGAAGTAGTTTCCTGGCCTCAAACAGCTTATTTGAGTTAACAAAGGTTAACTTCACCAAAGTTCTTTTCAAACCCAGCAGATGATTATCCATGGATAAATCTTCCTTCTCTACTACCGAAACACTCTTAAGACAACTCTCCAGGTATTTTTTGACAAACTCTTCCACTTCATGAACTCTTGACGCATCGGAGCACTTTAGAAAGAAATATGGGTCATAGCTAATACTGGACTTGAAACTACCACCCTCTTCATCCAGAAAATAAAAATCTACACCTGCTATCCCAACAGGCTCACTAGTAGTTCCTCCTGGCATCGAAACAGGCGATAAAACCGTTGGATGCATGTTTGTTAGCCAGCCCACACGCCCTGGGATCATCTCCAATTTGCTGGAGTCTCCTCGACCATTATGTTGCGGAGCAAAGTACCGCTCAAACCCCATCATCTCATCTATCTCATCTATCCTACCCGCTTGCATGAGTTGATTCGCAGTCACCGCCAGCGAATTCGCAGCCGAATGGGCACCATTAGACCATCCATTTTTTACCACTCTCGCAGTATTTGATCCCTTTGACCTATACGACATACAACAAGTAGCGAAACGATCGTCTTCTCTCACTGTTTCATAAACTTGGTTGATGAAGATCTAGTCATCTCATCCATCGCCAAATCTTCAGCTTGCTTACGCTAACGCGTTTCATCACGTGTAAAGCAAAACATAACGAAGCATCAGATAAACTGTACAACGGGCTCAAAGCCATCATTAAAAGACCAAAGTGACCAGATGAGCTCAACGGCTCGAGAACCGCCACTTCCAGCCACCTTGAATCTCTGGCAGACCATAGGCCTTAAAATGGTCACCTCGTACATGGCGACTTTCAGTATACTAGCCTTTAGTTCAAGCTCTTGTTAAGAGCACTTGAACAGTCTGACGTCTTGTAGACAAAGGTTTGAGAGCATTGGGCGGTCGAGTTTTCAAGTCTAGTATTCAGGATAATGTCGTACAATCCATATGCATACACCTCTAATGAGGCCTCTATCAACGATAGGTTTTCGCATGAGACGAGTGGTCAATTTGCTGGATCGCGGGAACGACCAGTGATGCAGGAAGGTCCACCACAGGGACAATTTGCGTCAGGCGCGAAGCCTGCGGACCAAGGTGGCATACCACTTCAGAACCCAACGACGTCTATGGCTTATCAGCTGGGTCAGAGTGCGTTTACGAACTTCATCGGTCAACAAAATTTCTCTCAGTTTCAAGAGACCGTCACAAAGGCCACTGCAGGGTCATCAAGTCTTTCACATTACTTCCAAGTCACAACTGCCTACGTGTTGAGGAAACTGCAGATAATCGTGTTGCCTTTTTTCAAGAAAAGCAGCTGGCAGCGTTTACCGGATACGCGTTCCCAAGCTGGTGGTGCATTGTCCTTCTTGCCACCAAAGGATGATGTTAACTCTCCCGATCTATATATACCAATCATGGGTCTGGTTACATACATCCTGATTTGGAACATGCAAAAGGGCTTGCAGGGATCATTTAACCCAGAGAATCTGTACTACAAGTTGTCATCGACTTTAGCATTCGTCGGCTTGGATTTGGTCATTTTGAAGTTGGGTCTCTATCTTTTGGTTAACGTCAACACTCCTACTTCAAGCTTGACAGAACTGGTTTGTTATGTGGGTTACAAATTCGTACCGCTTACTTTGGTCCTCTTTTCCCCGGGCAGACCATTGTACATATCAATGCTTGCGAAGGTGTACCTATTTATCGCATTCGGGGTGTTTCTGCTAAGATCGGTGAAGTTCAATCTGTTTGTGAATGCCAATAATGACATGGCGAACATCAAGAAGTCGACAGTCAAGAAGTGTAACTATTTCTTGTTTGTTTACGGGTTTTTCTGGCAAAGTGTCCTCATGTGGCTGATGGCTTAAGTATATAAAGTTAGATAGGACGAGTTACGTTATCGAGGGCTCCTAGTGGCATCTTCCTTCAATGTTAGCCAGTTTCTTGGCGTATTTGTTTTTGTAGTACGCTCTTCGCGAAATTTCAAGCTCTGAAACATTGAAGATGAGATTGATTCGGAAGACAGAGAAGCGATTACAAGCCCTTTCAGATGTCTCAAGGTCTTGAAACTGTCTTCTCAGATAATATAAACCTTTATGAAGAGTTAGATATCACAATCAAGGGCGAACCTGAACAGATTCCCTCCTCGTTAATAAAGAAACAGTATCGGAAACTGGCACTCGTTTACCACCCTGACAAGAGACCTGACGACCCTAATGCCGTTCACAAATTTCATATGCTGTCCCTGGCGACTCACATCTTGACGGATGAATCTCTGAGGGTTACCTACGACAGGTGGCTACGCAGGACAACACTCAATAGGTATAAAGTTGATGAGCAACGAAGTGCGCTGATCAATAAGTTGAGCAAGAGTGAATCCCAAGCTCTGAAAGGTGACTCAAAAAATCAAACAGGAAGTATATCCAAAATACAGGAGTATGGTGCAATGCTGCGGAAGATGAAACACTTAAAGATTCCATATGGCGATTGGGTGACTTTGAGTCCCGCAAATCTATCGCCAGAGCGCAGCGCAGGACACCACGCATTCTACGATTCCTCGACTCTAAGACTTGAGTTGAGCAATACCCTGTCAGACACCGACTTGTCAGATAAGACTGTGCTACGCCCCCTTTTGTTAGATGTCCTCCAAGTGAACTATATTTACGACGTCTATTACTCATCTAGGAACGACTACGAACACGAAAAATCCATCGTGGTGTATGTAGTGTTTGAGACTCCAGAGGAATCAAAGCAAGTGTACCAGGTCTGGAGAGATCGCCTCGAAGAATCTCGGGAGGGGCTCATTTTAGACATATCGCCAAGGGTACCAATTTCCTACTACCAAAACTTCAACGACAAGATTGACCTGAATCCTGAAATCTCCTGCTTGCTGGATGAATCGACCATAGTCATAGACTAGCTGTCTTATAAGACCTTGGCGAATAATCTCGGCGCTTCTGTTTATGCGTCAATAGCACGTGACAAGACTCGGAAAAAGTCGGGAAAATTTTGTTGTTGTTCTGGCGACAAAATCCGATGACCAGCCGTATGTGCGATCATCAGTTACTATCGAAGAAATGTCAAAGAACAACGTATTGAACAGATTTTACTTATTGTAGAAGGAACAGGCATCTCCTTCGAAGTTCGATCGATCGGGTATCAGCTTCAAGTTATCCTTGTTGAAACCGCGAGCGCCGCTAAAACATGACGGCTTCAAAGGTAACTTTAACGGGCCGAATGAGACAATTGGGCAGATTATGGCAGCATTACTTCCCCTGCGACAGAATTCTGGCGCAAAGAATAGCAAAGTCTACTGTGAACTCGACAGTGGCTTTAATTTTCTGTTTAATTCCCGAAGTTCGTGCTCACTTAGGGACGGAGCCCTCGATGCTTCCGCTGATCTCGGTCATGGTGCATCCTGGCAGGCGTGTGAGCGGCACGATCCAGGGTGCCATCTTCTGTATGACGGGTCTAATCTTTGGACTTGCTTATGCGCTGCTTGGCAGATTTTTGGCTCAGAGATGCTTAGGCAGTACCTGGAGTACCTTAACAGAACTGCAACAGTACGATCAACATTATAAAAGGTATGAAGCTGCATTGGCTGTTTTGGCAGTGTTTGAAACGCTGATGCTTTTTTTTCACGGTTGGATGAGATCGGTGTCGCATCATTATTTCGGTATCGTTTTTCCTCTTTTCTTGGTGGTTCATTTCACCTTTTTGGCTTCATTGACAGAGTCTCCGGCTGTCATTGCAAATTCATTCAGCACTCCCTTCTATTTGGGTATTGCCATGTCGATCTTTTGGAACTTAGTGCTTTTCCCCGAGTTCGGAAGCACATTTCTCGGTAATGCGACAATTGACACACTAAATGAGGTTCACAGGGCCATTGATGAATCCGTGAGCTTCTTTATTTCGATTGATGAAGGGGAAAAAGATGGTTTTTATAGTAAACCTCCTACTACTTTATCGAAACTCCTCAAGACGAAGTCGACAATTAGTAAGAAAATCTCCAATTGTCTGCTTGTCTTAGACGAATGCATCTATGAGATTTCATACTCATATCTTTCTCCAACGCAGCTGAAACCTATCATCGATCTGCTCAAACCACTAAACACGTATATCAACGGATTGGTTAATGCTTGTCAGCTAGAGTTTATTCTTTTAGGTAGACAGAAGGGCATGGAAGGAGATATTATGGACATTGGGACGAGCAAAGAGATTATTTATGCAGATGCTACAAAATTGCTCAAGATATTGAGGAGATTAAAAGAGCCTGTTTACGGTTTACACAAATCCATGAGTGAATGTATCCATATCACAAAACTTATCCTATCTTACGCTTATGATGTGGATCTAGCCCGAATTGACCGTGTTGATATGTTTCCAGATGGAGTTTTCCCAAAGTATAATAACAAGAAGGAACTTCCCGCAGATTTCAATGTCGAGGATCACGTAAATCAACTGAGTGAGGCTTTGGTAGAATTCGACTTGGCTTTTAGAGAGGAAATGATACATTTAGATGTTGATTTGTTAAACCCAAACGACGAGATGTTCCTTTTCTCCTCCTTCTTAATGAATTTCAAAGAAACGACCCAATCTGTTATCGCCATTCTCCAACATGTCAGAGAAATATACTGTACCAGAAAAGAGAGAGAAAGAAAAGGCTGGATACGAGGAAAATCTTTATGGTCGACTTTTCTCAGCAATAAGAGTTCGTTTAAGATATGGCTAAAGGGAAGTCAAGCGAGAACCAATCGAATTACAGAAAACGAGAGTCTTAAAGGTGCCATTGACCACGATCAGTATGGCGCACTAGGTGGTCTGGCTGTCAGAAGGCCTTCAAATGAAGAAGATGACCTGCTAAGACAAAGAATGCCTTCCACTCTTGATTCACCCACAAACAAGGGTGACGATCAACTTCCAACCACGACAGCAAATAGAAATTCCACTGGCGCTTCCACGAAAGCGAACCAACTGAAAGAGTCTAGAAGCCTTTCCTATCATTTGACCGCATCCTTACTATCAGCTTACAAATTTTGTCAGAAAACTAAAGCTCACTTTAGATTTGGTTTTCAAGTTGCAATTGCGCTCATGTTAGCCTCATTTCCTATGTTCATTCCCAAGTCACGCCATTGGTATGTAGGGTTCCGTGGTTCTTGGATAGGTTTCGTTTGCATCTTATGTTTGGAGCCCTCAGTTGGAGGAACATTCTGGGTTTTTTTCTTACGTGCTGTTGGTGTCATCTCCGGGTCGGCATGGGCCTATTTATCTTACGTTGCTGGTGTCAACCAAACTAATCCTTATCTTGAAACAATTATCACAATCTTTGGTGCAGTTCCTGGCTTTTACTTTTTATTGGGAACGCCGTACGTCAAAGCGGCAATTATCCAGATCATCAGTATCTACATTGTTATGCTGGCAGCTATCCTTCCATCCTCCAACAAGAATGGTATCTTGGTCAGTTTCGCTAAGAGATGTTTGGCCGTCGGTTATGGAGGGGGCATAGCATTGGTTGTTCAACTAGCCTTTTTCCCCATAAAGGCTCGAGATCAATTGAATGAGGAGATCGCATTCGTCTGCGGCTGCATTTCCGAAATGGAGTTACTCTACGCATCTGGTTTGGAGGGCGAATCACTGAAAACTTCGATGACTGAAGCAAGATATCAAAAATTCAATCATATCTCACAGAGCGCAAAAAGTGCTCTAGCTCGAGCAGATGCGTACAAGGGTCTCACAAGGCAAGAACCTAGGTTAAAGGGTGAGTACACGGAGCTTGAGAATGTCTTTACCCAGATAATTTTCGTTCAGAGACAAATTCTTGATAGAATGGATAATGTAGCCCTGTTAAGAAAACAATACGGTAGTGGTGTGATAGAAGAGCTGAACAGTGTTGTTTACCCTTACAGGAGACAGATGGTCGCAAGTCTATCCTGCTCCACGAGAGCGATTCAAGAAGCATTTTTGAACAAAACACCCTTGCCTCAGTTTTTGCCCAGTGCAAGGATAGCCCATAGAAGACTAATCAACATGGTTGGCAGGGCTCTTCAAAACAGGTATGGAAGTCAGCTTAATGCGCTCAAACCGCGAGTCATTGTTGACAAATTCCGCGACGATGATGAAAGCGACATAGAAGAGGGGCTAATCATGAAGACCAGAAAGGACAGTGAAAGGATGAGAAATACCCTGCCACCTCACGAATATGCCTTGAAGGAGAAGTTTTTGAGTTGGAATGCATCCAGCGCAGCCACGGAAGAAGTGATAGAATACGTGGAAGAGCTCCTCGACTTGACCAAGATTTTAGTTGGGATAAATGAATTCAAGTATGGATTCTTATCAAGACCATTGTACGAGGATTGGGCTACTGAAGCTGTGGTCGGTTTTGATAATTTTGTCAAGGGCGATGTAACGAGGAAGCCGACTCAGGAAATTGTGGGTCAACCTAGAGACTCCGCAATCTCAGAGGAGGATGAAATGTCATCAGAAAGCTCTATGTCAACAGCAAATGTCGAACAACCTATAGCTTTCAACTCCAAATACACAGAAAACAGCGGACTCAATCTGGCTCGTATTGCTTCCCATAAGGCGGGTCGTAATAATGATGGTTTACCAAAGAATTTTAAGAACAGAACGTACTCGATTGGATCATACACCGACTCATTCATCCAACTATCTGGGCTATCCAAGAAGAAAACGCTTGGAGATGCTGATTCGAGCTATTTCAATGAGAGCGACACCTCTGATGACGAACTTCCTTTGGCGTTAAAGAGAATCGTTAGCCACCAAGCCAAAAAACAATAATCATCACTTGTTTCTAATTAATAATACCTATATAATGAAAATAAACTCATAGAAGAGATTTAATCTATCTCTATCACATCAGGACTTCTTGGCGCCTTTGACTTTGTTGAAGAATGATCAGATTTGCCCCTACGCTTATTACTCTTTCGCAGAGATTGACCTTTACCCTTGAATGCGGTTTCAGGGGAAGAAGACTCGCCATCGTTGGCGATTTTTGGTAGCACGATGGGGAATCCGAAAAATAGTTGGCCATCAGGTAAGGATAACTTGGTCGGTTCACCGTCAAGCGATATCTTGATTTCGGAAAGTGCAGCCCCTCCACCTTCCACGTTGGCCCGTTTACCAGAGATTTTCTGTCCGTCGCCGACGAAATTGGATTTTGTCGCTGTCGTTTCACTTAATTTGTTAGCATAGTTGATCCTTTGCGCCATGGACCCATTTTCATGTGCTGAAACGTCAAATTTACCACTTTTCTTCAGTTTCTGCCTCTCTTCCAACTCTTTCTGTTGCAATGCCTGATAATCGGGTTCCACATAGCCCACTGGTGGTGCAAAATCTGTCACTAAATCTGTTTCAATGACACAAATGCCCTTTGAAGGTGATTCCGGCCTAACCTCCAGGATCTTGATTCTGTAGTTCTTGTTGTTATAATTGATTTCAATAACATCATCAATAGTCAAAGTTGAAAACTTTCGAAGTACGTTCTCCAACACTGCCTTAGGATCGCTTATGTTGAGAAAGTCCACCGATTGCGGTTCCAGCTTGACAAATTTACCCAAAGGGACGTCGGTAGAGCCTATCTTCAACAGCGAGCCTGGCTGAACACCCAAGGTCTCCAACATCCACTGTGGCAAGTAAGCTCTACCCTCTTCTGCAATGAACTCTAGCACACCACAATGAGTGACTCGACCATTTTCATTCGCTGTCAGCTCAAACAACATGGGATAACGAATATTAAGCATTGTCAACTTGTTCAAAGCACTAGGAGGTAGAAATATCTTACCCCCAAAATTCGCATCATCCTTCCTTATCCTATCATTCATCATGGCCACTGGGTAGCACCTGAAGAAGTCCTCAAATTTCTGTGGTAGACTCGCATATCCACTACCAAACGAATCAAACCCGGAGAACATGGTGTCAGCTATCGTAGGCCACTGGCAGCTAACCCCAGATACACTTCAATAGTATCATCAACTGGTTCTTATATACTTAACTGAGGATGGCAAATCGATTTAAAGGTGACATCGAAGCACGTGACTTAACCTTACAAGGTCCCTTCAAGTTGAAGGTAATCAAGAAGAAGTGAAGTTGAACTATCTGTTGAAGGTCTGAGCTCTGGAACTGTAGTTCAGCATGGTTTCCAATGAGTCTGCAGACGACAACATTGTGGGTAGTGCCGCTGAGGGAGGCGAAACAGAGATGGCAGATGAGGCAGAGGACGAAGCTTTGTACAACGTTAATGAGCTCAAGATGTGGGTCGGAGAAGGGAATGAGGACGGGGAAGGCCATGGAGATGGGTCAGAAGAACCGATGAGTGACGATGGGGAATACGTAAGTGAGGCAGATTCGCTGCTGGCGGAGTTTTCTGACTATGGAGAAATCTCCGAAGATGATGAGCAGGACTTTATGGATGCTATTCGAGAGGCCAACAACTTCAAGGTGAGGAGGAGGAGAAAGACGAAAGATTCTAAGGGCTCTTCGAGGCGCGCTGCTGCGCGAGTTTTAGATCCTGAAGTTTCATTATTGTTGTCGCAGGCCAATGAAGCCTTTGTGAGGAATGACTTGCTGGTTGCCGAGAGGCTATATAATGAGGTCATTAAGAAGGATGCTAGGAATTTTGCTGCCTATGAAACTTTGGGTGAAATCTATCAACTGCAGGGTCGATTGAATGATTGTTGTAACTCGTGGTTCCTGGCGGCGCATTTAAACTCATCAGACTGGTCGTTTTGGAAAATTGTGGCTATTCTATCTGCTGATTTAGGTCATATCAGGCAGGCAATTTACTGTTACTCAAGAGTGATCAACATGAACCATGAAGAGTGGGAGTGTGTTTATCGAAGATCCTTGCTTTACAAGGAGATTGGACAGATTGGAAGGGCCCTGGAGGGATTCCAAAAATTGCATGTCCATAATCCGTTGGATGGGAATATTTTAAGAGAGTTGGCGGTTTTATATGTCGAGTACAATCGTATTAATGATGCAATTGACATCTACCTTAAGATTTTCGAGAGTAACGTCGAGAGAAGGAACGCTATTGTGGCCGCTTCAGAGAACGCTCTGGAGTCGTCAGATGAGGAAAGCCAGGCAGAAGATGAGTCGGAAGAGCCTGAGAGAATTGCTGAAGAGAATGAAGCTATATCAGAGGAAATGAAAAAGTATCCAAATATCAACTGGAAAAAAATACGAGCAAAATACAAGTGTATTCTATTCGATTGGTCTTCGTTGAATATTTTGGCGGAATTATTTCTGAAACTGACATCTGGAGAGGGTTCAGGAATCAAAGCAATCAAGAGATGCGCAAGGTGGATCGAGAATCGTGAAAACCAAATTTTCTGGGACGATGTTCACGATGATTCAGAATTTGACGACAGGAGACTCAAGAACAGCCGGTTTGATTCGCTGAAAGAGTCGGAGAAACAGAAAAACTATGATCTCCCTATTGACATCAGAATTCGGCTTGGCCTCTTGAGATTACAAAATGATAACGTGATAGAGGCTTTAAATCACTTCCAGTTCTTATATGACGAAAACTTTTCCGATATCTCGGATCTTTATTTTGAAGTAGCATTAGCTCTTCAGAAAGCTGAGAAGTATAAGGAAGCCATTGATTTCTTCACACCGTTACTGGCTCTTGAGGAGTTCTGTACCTTAGAGCTCTATAAGCCGTTGGCGAAGTGCTACAAAGAAATTGAAGAGTATGATACAGCTGAGAAGTATTACAAGCAGATCATAGAGCTGGAACCTGAAGACTTGGACAGCAGACTTGTACTTGCAGAGATTAACTATCATTTGGGAAATACAGAGACTTTCAGCAGGTTGCTTTCAGAGGTGATAAGCCTACGAAAACATCAGGCCAACGAAGGAGCCGCACCCGATGAAGGCACGGGGAGCTCAGGGGAATCGAGAGATGCTTCCGGAAAACCACTGCTTGAAGATAGTTTGTTTAGACGATCTGGTCCCAGGAAAAAGAGGACCCCACAAGATGTAGAGAAGGAAAGGCTGGAACGTGAGAAAAGGATCACCGCGAAGATTTTAGATAAATACGGCAATCTGGCCATGTACAAGGCAGGTATGCATAGCGGCGATAAAAATCAAAGGTATTTATGGATAGACACAGCTTCAGATCTGGTAGATGTGTTCTCTAGCGTCAAGAACTTCTTCATCAAAAGTAAGTCAAAGAAGTTTGTCGGTATATTCAGAAGAACCAGGAAGTTCAATAAAGTGATAGATTACAAAATCGAGAGATTGTCCAAACTATCCGAGGGTGATAACCTCCTAGATGGTCTACCATTAATGGAGGAGAGAGTGACTCTCACTTCAGCAACAGAACTGAGAGGCTTAACTTATGATCAATGGTTTGAATTATTTATGGAACTGGCATTGAACCTCACCCGATATCAAAGCGTGGAAGATGGACTCAGTGTGATTGAGACAGCTCAGGAAGTCAACGTTTTCTTCCAGGATCCAGAACGGGCCAAAATGATGAAGTTCGCCAAATTGGCCATTGTATCACGAACCGAAGATGAGGAGGCGCTTATCGAAAACCTTAGAAATTTGTTAAACCAGTTCCAGTTTAACAGAAAAGTTTTACAGCTTTTCATGTTTTCTCTGGTCCGTGGCCAGACATCCCTCGATATCTTGAGCTCGACAGTCCACCAGAAGTTCTTCCTGCGTCAATTGAAAGCCTTCGACAGTATACGATATGGTAAAAGCGTCAGTGGACAGGCATCGGTAACGAACAAGTTAGTATCGAATCCCGAAAAGCGCAACTCGCCCTATCTGTATTATATTTATGCCGTGCTACTATATTCCAGTCGTGGGTTCCTATCAGCCTTGCAGTATCTGGTCAGGCTGGAGCAGGATATACCGAACGATCCCATGGTCAACTTGCTAATGGGTCTTTCTCACCTGCATCGTTCGATGCAAAGATTGACAGCTAGCAGACATTTTCAAATTCTCCATGGTTTGCGGTATATGTATCGATACTACGATATTCGAACATCCTCATATACAACACTTGAGAAGCAGGAAGCTGATTACAATCTAGGACGAGCATTCCACTTACTAGGGCTTGTTTCCATCGCAGTTCAATATTATAACAAGGTGTTGAACAATTATGAAGATGATAAGCTGAAAAAGCATGCTGCTTACAACTGTGTGATTATTTATCAAGAGAGTGGGAACACTAGATTAGCAAACCATATCATGGAGAAGTATTTAAGTGTTTAGTTCTGCCCCCATCATAATGACCACTTGTGAAGCCTTGGGGAAGGATAATTCAGGTCATCCTACCACCGAAGGCTCAAATGGGACTGTATGACAACACCAAGATCTTGTATTGTCTGAGTCGACCTCTATGTTAATCGCGATAATGAGCCCGTATCTTGAAAGGGATCAAGAGCCTTATACAAATCACATCTTTAGAGGAAAGAAAGTGGAAAGATGGCCCAACAAATACCCTATGGTGTATGTCTTGATGGCTCTGAGCTGTTCATGATAATGGCAATACTAACATCTAAAAGGTCAAACTGAGAACATGTTTGAAAATGTGCATCCAAAGGCTAAGGTTTGCTCAAGAGAAGCAACAGGCTCTCGCCAAACAGGATCGAAGAGAGGTTGCCAAGCTGCTGTCTGATGGCAAAGAGCAGAAGGCTCATTACCGGGTCGAAAGTCTGATCAACGATGATATACACAACGAGCTACTTGAACTATTGGAATTGTACTGCGAGCTCTTACACGCTAGAGTGAACATCCTGATCAACATTCAAAACGAAGAGGCTTTGATCGCGGAACATATGAACGATGGTATTAATGAGGCAGTTAGATCTATTGCGTATGCTACACTTCACTGTCCTGAGGTGAAAGAGTTGAACCAAATGAAGGAACTTCTAACCCTGAAGTTTGGACAAGAGTTTTTAACTTTGATACTGGAGGATCATGTTGGTGTCCCGGATAAGGTATTGAAGAAATGCTCGCCGGCACTACCGAGCCAGGATTTGGTGACTTTGTACCTGAAAGAGATTGCCCGTACCTATTCTGTTACTTTTAGTGAGCTAGAGGGAGAGGAAGAGGAAGGCGAAGAGGAAGAGGAGGAGGAGGGAGAGGCCAGCAGTGAAGACTTGAGTGGGTCAACGAATACTACGGGACATAAAAAAGATGGAGAAAAGAAACCAATTGTGGCAGTTGACAATGATGAAAAGTTTACTGAAACTGCTGAGCATCCGATTTCTGTTCGTAAACCCAGGAAGAATAGTGAGACCGTCGAGATGGATCTTAAGATTCCAAAGGCGATCAAGAAAGACGTTAAAATTATACACAAGAAACCAGCGGAAGATAACCTGGAGGAACTTAAAAAGAGGTTTGCTGCACTACGCAGATGAAAATCGGGCCTGATCTTTCAACGCGTGATATTGGTATCATTAGTTAAATAGATATGATGAACTCTGCACATGCATATATGCTTGATGGCTTGCCATATAATAGCCAATATGAAAGTATGAAATCATACGAGAGCGAAAATAATGAAATGGCGAGGTTTCTGTGGGTGTTTTTCACTTTTTAAAAGTCTTCATCTTCTTGGCCCATGCATATTTGACCGACTTAGTCACACCAGCTGTGAGAATTCCTTTCAGAGTTTGTATCACACTGGACTTGCCTATCCTGCTCTGCAGGAGAGCACCTGCATTCTCCTGGGTAAATCCCCGAGGCAAATAAAGAGAGTCATTCAGTACAACATCCTTGTAAATGGGCCTATAATAATGCTGGAAGTTCTCAAAATTCTTAGCCACAATGTTGTTCACCTTATTAGGATGCTCACCACCGAGATCGTATCTAATGTCTCCCAAGTAACTTAATCCAGCAATCTCTTTGTAGAACTCAAGCTCATCAAACTTACCATTATTCTTTTGCAAAACGGTGTACTTGGCAAGCGTAGCGGCCGCTTTCAAATTCAGTTGGTTCCAATACTGTGCTCTTAGGTCGTTTCTCAAGACCTTCACAGGTTTCTGCATTCTCCCGGCAATGTAAAATGTGTTCCACGTGGCTAGGTCTTTCAGAAGGTTTTCCATCGAAATAACGCCATACTTAACTTCATGACCGTTTATTTCTGCGAATGGGTTGAAGTATACCCCAGCACCAATTTCTTGAAACTTAGAGACAAAAGAAGATCCAAAGTAACGCAGGCTCGAGTAATGATGTGGATTTTGTCTCATATTCAGCGAGTGGAAATGATCTGGATGCCCAACTCCAAATATAAGATCAATCTGCGGCTTGTCATCTTCCTTAGAGTACCCGCTTTGTTGAAAGACTCCAGACCCATAACCGAATGCATACCTTACCGGAGCGTTAAAAGACCCCAGTATTCCTCGAAGCTCTTGTTGAAGCTCGGCATCAATCTTGAGTAGCTGATTGGACCCGTAATCGGCAGGCAATCGATTAAACTTGTAGAGGTAGTTTGTGAAACTTGAGGTCATCTCATCCGACTTTTTGATACCCTTCTCAAGCAAAGCCAGGTCACTCTCAGAGGCTTGTTTCGTAGGTTTCAAATGTTCAAACTTGACCACATTAGTTCCCCGCAAAAGTATGTTCTTTTCGTTGACGTGTGAATCTTGTTCTTTGCTTGCTAATGATCCCTGGAATCTAGCGGAAACAATAGAGCCTCTTGATAGCTTCAGTCTACCTGCTGCGATTGAGCGGGGTTTACAATTTCTCACTCGTAACATATGGCAAAGATTCTTCCACGTCAAACCGAGCAATATGCTTATTTAGTTAGCAGCCTAAGAGACCCTGAAATGAATCTCTAAATGTAGCTCTGGGACCTTCGAGACGTGCAAAGTAGCTTAGTTCTTGACATTGATCATCATCTATAAGCTAACTGGTTCGTTGACCGATGCTAACCAAGAGGCGGGTAACACGAGGTGAGACCTGTTTTAACTCATCAAGAATCCTAGAAGTGGAAGGTATCATCAGAAGGAATGAAGTTTGGCCAGCGCTCGGGCAGTTCAACTATATATGCCCTGCGTTATGAGCTGGAATTGATCGTAGAGCCTTGTGTATATACTGCCAAGAGATTTGCCGACTAGGTAGTTTTCGACAAAATCGTCACACTCGGAATCGGAAAGCTCGAGATGAAACCTTTGCTTGAGTTGCACACTGGTGTTCTCTCCTGCATTGAAGCACGGCTGCATGTTGTCTTTTTGCATGACTTCACACATGGAAACAAGTTGGTCCGAGTGCTTTCTTAGGGCTCTGAAGGCATCTTTCAGTAGACGAACAAACTTCTTGAAGGGCTCCCCTTCGATTCCGCCAAGAACCTCGACGTATTCGTAAGTCAGCTTGAATGGCGCGGCTTCGAAACCTACAGATCCCGGTGAATTTGATAGCATGAATCCGAAATCGATGTGTACCACATGACCTTCGTTGTCGATCATAATGTTACCGTTGTGCCTGTCCTTTATCTGCAGGATATAACCCATGATTGAGTATGCAGCTAGGGAACAGGCAAAATTGTCCTGGGCACGTTTGAATTTGAAGCCTTGTGGGTCTCCAAACGCCCGTACGAAATGGTCGTGTAAGCTGGCGATACCTCCCTTTTCATCCAGATCTCCATCCTCGATCATCTTCTTTGTAAGTGATTTCTTGATACTATGAACTGAAATTGCATTTGTTATGGTTTCAACGAGCCCTGTGTTTGCGCTTGTTATTAGAATTTTCATCCTTTTTATCCAAACATCAACTTTATCTTTCGCCCATATCTGAGCCATTGCCTGGATCAGTTGGCATGCAAATGCTTCTTGTCTCAAATCATCACCTGATTTTGCAATGACAGAGCAAAGGTCCCAATTCTCCAAATGACCGTATTCAGATGTCTTGCGTATTCTCTCCTTTTTGCTTGCCCAATCTTCTCCTAAGTAGGATGTATCGATACCACCCGTTTTCAAATCATTTTCGAGCTTACGTTCACCCGCCGAACCGTGAATGGCCTCTAGGTCGCGATATCCGAATTTATCCTGCACCTCTTTCATAGAGGCAATAATCTTAGCACGGATCTGATTTGATGTGTCTGAAAGTTCCTGTGGAGATTTATCTAGTTGGGCTAGCATGACTGCAGATATACGCATCTCATCAGCTAACTCAACAGTGCGATCACGGAAACTACGGGCACCTGAATTACCACTTATGACAGCATCCTCCAAGTTGGATACAAAATTGAGCTCCGGGGCGCGATGGTCCGAATCGCTTTGTATCACTGGCACTTTTGTTGCGTTTTGAAGGACAAGGGTTTCCCGGTAAGCTTCTGCATCAGTCTGGTTCTTTACTCTGATCATCGACAAATCTCCTAAATCCATCTCTCTCCCTATCACAGTTGTGCGATCAGAATATGTCGATCCTACAAGAGAAGCCCCGGAGGCAACTCTATCTGTGGTTCCCGCTAATTCATTTGCCATTTGCATTTCAGCATTCCAAGTATTTTCGCCTTGTCTGTTGTTGGGCCTTCTGATATCGTTAAGGTCAAACATTAAACTACCGGCATTCGACTTCCGTTTCAATATGGCTCCGTTCTCTTCGCTCGTTGGATCAAAATCAAACTCATCACGTAAATATTCAATCAACAGAAGATATGGTACCTTTTCAGCAGAGTTCAGAACTTGAGCCTCGTTGGCCGTTATGAGGACCAGTTTGTGTAGCTTTCCTTTCTTGTTTGGAGGTAATAGAGTGGGAATATCTACCTCTGCAGGCAAGTCTCTGTTGAGCAATGAGAGCTCAGCTCTCAAAGCACTGAAACGAGCTTCCGTCGGGACTTGTGTCAGTCTTTGTGAAATAGTCTCTAATGCAATCGCAAACTGAGTCTCACAGCGAAAATAATTCGCCTTCAAAGCTTTAATTTTAGCAGTGGTACTCAATTGTGAAGGATCGATCTCTTGATTCTTGTTCTCGGGTGCAGGCTCGTTTGAACTTTGTTGATCATAGTTCAAGGGAGGCTGCGAAGGAGAAGGAGCCAAATAGGAAGCACTATCCACCGAGGAGAGTGACGTACGTGATCTATCTGGCTGGTTGAAATGCAAATCTGGCATTGAGCTTGTGAACTTATCCGAAATTCCGAGGCTACTTTCTAAATTAATGCTTGAAAGTGAAGGAGCCAAACCCATTGTGTTGTCGCTTTTTGTCGGGGATGAAGAGAGCGAATTTGCATCGTAAGTCCTGTGAACGTAAGAGTCGTCTAGAAATTTAGTTCGTCTTTTCGGCATCTTGATAGAGTTAGATATCCTTTCTTGAAACACCTGCTCACCAACGTCATCTACAATGTCGAAGTCTAAATTTGTCTCTGCCCGTCTTGGTTTCCTGAACATGGCGTCTTCCTTAGTTTTTATCGGATCAACAATATCAACTGGAGACACTGGAGCATCTGAATTCTTGGAGTTTCTACTCATTGCTCGCGTGTTGAGTAGAGTATTTTTCAGGGTTATATTTTTCCTCAGGTCCTTCATGGCATTCTTTGCCAACTTGAACACAAAGGCCCTCTGTCGACGGCCTTGTGATTGCACAAGTGGTTTGGTCATTTGGCCAAGCTGCGGCAGCCCGATGGAGGATATCACCATCGAGCACAGGACCAGCCCAGGCGCTATGTTTTCGTTCATTTTCGTCTCTTTCATTTCATCACTAGCCTTGCCAGTATTGAATAAAGTCGACTGAAGATTGTTGAGCACCCTTCTGGCCACTTGAAACCCATATGATTCGGGATCAGTAGATAAATCCGCCAACAAAGCCTGTAATTGCCAAAAACTTAAAAGCGCGAAATGCGGGTTCTCATTCTTCAATTCAAGTATCAATTCTTCTAGTGCCATTGATTCAGTTTCTACCGTTAGAAGAACTTGAACCAGTTGTGGTATATAAAACTGCAATTCGAAATGTGGAAATGTTAGCAACTTTTGACATAAATAGTAATGGATCCCTATATTATCAGCGTGTTTGCACAACAACTCAATGCAATTGTACACCGAAAGGTGCGATGAATTAATATATTTCAGTAGTACTTCATTTTTGTGATTGGTTACCAGGTCCTTGAGATCGTTCCCGGTTGGCGAAGGCTCTTTATTCATTTTGGCTCAATTTCTTGGCCGTTTTGGTGGGAAAGAAGGCTGGTGATTTGAATGGAGATGCACCAGCACCACTAGACCCTCTAGCGGAGTTTTGCAATGGCTGAAGGGTATACTCTTCTTTTAGAATTGTTTATAAGTGTCAACTTATAGTCGTGCGACTACCTTTATGCTACACTTACCTACAAACATAACTCGTTAAAAATGACTGGTATACGAATCTATCACGTATTAACAGATGACATTAAGCTATTGTACAGAAAGTCCCATTAGAATCGTTTATTCATGCGACCCATGCCCAAAATTTCTCCCATATATTCTTTGGTTCATCTTCTTCCCAAATGACACATTCAATTTCCCTTCTATCTGTGTCAATATCGATATCTTCCACTTTCCAGATGAATCGACATCTGTAATACAATTGGCAGCCGGCAAAGACGACGACTAGTAGAATGAGTGAGATGTATGCAGTGAAAAACCCGGAGACGTCAAATTTTGGTGAGAAAGATTGGAAACCTTGGATGAAAATAATGACCGTGACGAAAAAGGCTGCGTAATAAGCACCGTAAGGCATCAATTTAGCCTTGAATGGCAGATCGTTTCTCGAAATACCACGGTGTTTAAGGGCTTGCATGAATCTGATGTGGGACAAAGAGATAAACAACCATGCACATAACCCAGCCAGTGTTGAGATGTTGATGAGCCAGTTGAAAGCGACGTTAGCATTGTGATCGACAACCAAGAATGCAAGTAAACCGAGTAACATCGTCGTAATTACGCCAAGGTATGGGACACCGTATTTAGTCACGTAGGAGAACTGTTTGGGTGCGTTACCGCTCAGAGCCAAAGAGTAAAGAACACGAGATCCCACATACACGTTTGAGTTTGCAGCAGAGATGATAGTAATCATAACCACAGCGTTGAAAATATGAGGCAAAACTTTTGTACCTGCGTTTTCAATGGAGATCACGAATGGAGAAGAAGCAATAACAGCAGAATCGCTTGCTAGACGAGGGTCGTTGTAAGGAACTAGTAACCCAACGAAGAACAATGACATGATATAAAACATAGCAATCCTGAAGACAACTTTGTTAATGGCTTTTGGAACTGTTTTTCTTGGGTTAGCGGCTTCACCAGCGGTGATACCAACCAACTCTGTACCTTGATAAGTGAATGCAGCGTTAATCAGGGAAGAAACCCAACCCAAAAATCTGGCTTCGTTCTTATTCTTTGCAATAATACCAGGTCCCCAAGCGCCAGGATTTCTCCAATAACGAAATCCAATAGGACCTTCATGGGAGCCACCACAGACGATGACTAATGCGTAGATCAAGTAACCAACGATGGCCATAACCTTGACTGATGCAACCCAAAACTCAACCTCACCATAAAATCTGACGGGGAAAAAATTCATCGCAGAAACAAGTACCCAGAATATGGCAATCCATGCCCCCAGAGGAACCGCTGTAGTCCAGAACTGGATCACCTGTCCTACCACCGAGATTTCGACCGCGTACGTGATAGCCCAGTTGAACCAGTACATGTAACCGTTTGCCACACCGAACGCTGGTGACAAAAACCTCTTGGAGAACACAGTAATGGAGGATGTCACCGGAATAAACGTTGCCATTTCACCCAGCGACTGCGTAATGAAGTAGACAATAGACCCCATGAATAGATAAGCAATCAACGAGCCCACAGGTCCGGCATTCGTAAGCGGTGTCGCAATACCCACAAACAAACCCGTACCAATGGTTCCTCCCAGGGCAATCATACCAATGTGTCTCTGCTTCAAAGCTCTCTTAACCTGAGTATCGTGATATTGAGCCTCCTCAGCATCCTCCTCATCATCCGCAACATCCGTATTCAGCACAGAAAGTGTAGCCGTATGTGTCAACGGAACTGCATTTGCAAACTCATCTCCCTTCTTCATGCTCTTTTCGACGTTTTCGTCGACAGGCGTTGCTGAGCGGACATCTTCGTCAGATGAGTATTTAGACAGTAGGTGCCCTAGTTTCGACATAGCTCAGTCCCAACACCTCAAGCAACGATGAAATGGACTGTGATCTCGACACAGAGCTCTGGAAAGTGGTATCGATTATATTACACTTGGTGATCATCCGATGACTGGCTTTTTTTTTTTTTTTTTTTTTCACTCGAGAAAGAGGTGCTTGTCACAACCAAAAAAGAAATGATTTTATGGAAGGCTCGGAAAAAAAGGAAGAATAGGAAACCCTTTATGGAAGCCCATGCGGCAAGATTTGTTTTTCCGAGGTTTGTCGAGAAAGTGCCGTGGCTAAATACCGAGAGGCACCTCCATGCCCATTTAGGAAAGACTCGGCCGCTTAGAGCCGTGCCAAGAATGAAATGTTCTAACAGCCCCGCGCGTGGCTGGAAAGATAATGTTCCGGATATCGCAGAGCTTGGTCAGTCTGTCAGATAATGGGTTTCCCCAAAGGACAAGACGTCAGCATGATGAAGAAGTTTGATCGGTACCACCTTGCTCGGAGCAGCTTGAAAAATAGTTCACTTGATAACAGCTTTTGCAAGTGGGATTTCGAAAAAAAAAAAATAAAAAAAAAAAAATAAGTAAAAGATAGATTACAACTCTTTCACTAACGTGGGAATAGTTGTATTGGGGTTGGTTATGCAAATTAGTTCTTAGGACGCATATATACAGATTCATTTTGGTTAAAAAAAGTAGAGTTCACGCTGGTCGGCTTGGAGTACTTTGATGAAGTTGAAGAAGAGCAGAAATCTTAATATGCCGGAGTATGAGCTGGGAGATCTGATGGCGTCTAAGGATGAGGATTCATCATCTGCTAATTCCACACAGTTGAAGAAACTGAATCGCAAGAATAGTGTGAAGACGGAAGTCATCGAATCATCCGGCGGGCAAGGCAGACTTATGGGGGAGGAAACCAACACTAGCGAAGGTTTCGAAGATGAATACATCTACGAGGGACAAGTGCATGAGGCGGAGGTGAAGAGAGCTTTGAAGCAGAGACACATTGGTATGATTGCCCTGGGGGGAACCATTGGTACGGGTTTGTTTGTGGGTATTGCGACACCGCTTACGAATGCCGGACCTGTGGGCTCGTTGATTGCTTATCTATTCATGGGTACTCTTGCATACTCGGTGGTACAGTCTCTTGGTGAAATGGCGACGTTTATTCCCGTTACTTCGTCCTTCGCA
Source organism: Torulaspora gathmanii (assembly GCA_030580195.1). Taxonomy (NCBI): domain Eukaryota; kingdom Fungi; phylum Ascomycota; class Saccharomycetes; order Saccharomycetales; family Saccharomycetaceae; genus Torulaspora; species Torulaspora gathmanii. Next base: position 148,794 of record JAKTSM010000011.1, on the reverse strand, counting down.
GTGTTTTCCGACAGATTTTTATCACCAGCATTCGGCGCGGCTAATGGTTACATGTACTGGTTCTCCTGGGCCATCACATTTGCTCTTGAGCTTTCTGTCGTGGGTCAGATTATCGATTTTTGGACTTCTGCGGTTCCAATGGCTGCATGGATTAGTATCTTTTGGGTTTTGCTAACGGTGATGAATTTGTTCCCAGTCAAGTACTACGGTGAGTTTGAATTTTGGATTGCGTTCATTAAAGTCATTGCTATTGTCGGCTTTATCATTTACTGTCTCTGTATGGTTTGTGGTGCTGGAGTTTCAGGGCCTGTGGGTTTCCGCTACTGGCGTAATCCTGGTGCTTGGGGGCCCGGTATCATTTCCAAGAATAAGAATGAGTCCAGATTTCTGGGTTGGGTTTCTTCGCTGATTAACGCCGCATTCACCTATCAGGGTACAGAGTTGGTTGGTATCACCGCTGGTGAAGCCGCTAACCCAAGAAAATCGGTCCCTAGAGCAATTAAGAAAGTGGTGTTCCGTATCTTGTTCTTTTACATTCTGTCCCTGTTCTTCATTGGTCTATTGGTCCCATATAACGACCCAAAGTTGGCCAGCGGGGACTCATACGTTGCCTCCTCTCCCTTCATCATTGCCATTGAGAACTCGGGTACGAAGGTTCTTCCCCATATTTTCAACGCTGTGGTTCTCTCGACCATTATTTCTGCCGGTAATTCAAACGTGTACGTTGGGTCTCGTATCTTATTCGGATTGGCCAAAAACAACCTGGCACCCAAATTCTTCTCAAGAGTTACAAAGCATGGTGTTCCTTACATTGCCGTCCTTTTCACAGGTGCGTTCGGCGCTTTGGCATACATGGAACTGTCAACTGGTGGTGCTTCTGCCTTCAATTGGCTACTTAACATCACTGGTGTCGCGGGTTTTTTCGCTTGGCTCTTGATCTCTGCGTGCCACATCAGATTCATGCAGGTGTTAGAGCACCGTGGAATTTCCCGTGATGACTTGCCCTACAAAGCGAAATGCATGCCTTACTTGGCTTATTATGCTCTATTTTTTATGGTCATCATCATCATAATCCAGGGTTTTACAGCCTTTGCACCCGCATTCAACGGTGTGGACTTCGTCGCTGCATATATATCTGTCTTCCTGTTTGTTGGCATATGGGCTTGCTACCAACTCTGGTTCAGGTGTCCATTGATCAGGAAAAAGGAAGATGTAGACATCGATACCGATAGAAGAGATATCGAGGCTGTCGTGTGGGAGGACGAGGGACCAAAGAGTTTTTGGGATACATTCTGGGACATTGTTGCATGATTCTCTTTGAATTTCATTGTACTTCTATTTGCCTTTTCTTTCACTTCTGTATTGTAACGTGTATAATATGAATATCTAAACTAACCAACATATTTTATCAAGAATTCTGGGCAAATTCACTTCATCTGATAAAACCAGATGCCTTTCGACTCTACTTTTGACTTATTTTTGGCTTTTGTTCAATTAAATACTTGTGGTTTTCAGTCTATGCGTTCGGAGCGGTTAAGCTAAGAAAGAAACACATTGTACTTACTAAACAGACTAGATCCACAAGAAAGAACAATAAAGGACAGCACCGCTACCAAGTTGGTGACCAGTGATACTGCTGATCTTGACGTCGCATCGAGCTTTATCTAAAAGGTTCACTGGCAAACGCATTGCAAGATGCTAAGGGGCTCTCACTCGAAGAATGGTAGTGGCGGCGGTTCTACAAACAATTCCAGCAGTTCTGGGCTCTTAAACAACTTGAAGAGGTTCACCAACTCTTCAGGAGGTCACAATGGCCAACAGCAACAAAGAATCGAAACGGCAGATATAACATCACCCAAGGAAGTCGTTGTACCGAGCAGAGTGTCTAATGCAACAGATTTGAGACCTTTGAACAAAAAATCGACTCTGAATACACAGAACCTGTCTCAATACGTTAATGGGAAATCTAGCGGCGATGCAGCAGTGCCGAGTCACTCGCGGGCGCCTTCGGTTCATTCCAACACCAAGTACACCTATTCAAGGAGATCATCTACGCAGCTTTCCATACCTGCTGGAAGCTCTGTGCTAACTAGAGAACCAACGAATCAAAGTTTTACTTCTTCTAGCCTGCACTCTCAGGGCTCATCATCCAACTTGGCTAAATATATGACCTCTGATGGTAAGATCAAGCTAGATATGCCGAAGGACCACCGGGAAGTTGAGAGTCTCTTTGAGGATATGATGTACAAAAGAAACATCCTTCAAAATCTTTCTCCAGAGAAACAGCAGAATTTAATGAACTACGACGTGGAGAAGAAATGGTTAATTGTGAAGCAAGACTTGCAAAACGAACTGAAGAAAGTCCACTCTAAGACTGGTGGAGCTACGCATGCGTCTCTGGCCTTTGGAGCAACGACTTCTCCACTTCCTCAAAGTCAACCTGCTAACCATAAGTCTCCAAGGTCGTCAATTACCTCTGAATCACTTCAGCAAGGCTCCAAACCATTCAAGAAAAATAGCACCTCATCTCATGGATCGAAGTCTGGTGGTAAGGGTAAATTGAATCAATTATCTGAGAAAATATCAAACAATTCTAATTCCTCGGTAGAAAAGGTGAACCGTCCGCCTATACATTACGTTAAAAGAATCATAGCAGATAAACTTGACAATGACGAGATGAATGATTTGTGGGTCACACTTAGAACTGAACAACTGGATTGGGTTGACGCCTTTTTGGAGCATCAAGGTCACATAGCGATGGCCAATGTCCTTATAACTTCAATCTATAAGACCGATCCAGGCCAACCACTGACCGCTGAACTACTGGAGAAGGAGAACTCGTTTTTCAAATGTTTTAGAGTTTTATCCGTTTTGTCTCAAGGTTTGTATGAACTTTCAAGACATAGCATCATGACCGACACAATTGCAAATGGTTTATTTTCAGTGAGGCTTGCCACGAGAAAGATGGCCACAGAAATCATGGTCTGTCTTTTGGAGAAAAGAGACAATGCTAGATTTGAGGCGGTACTCAGTGCTCTAGACAAGAAATTCAAGATTGGTGAAAATCTGCATATGGTACAATATATGAAGAATCTTCCTCAGCATTTCACTCACTTTGGTCTAGATAGTCATTTCAAGGTCATACAATCATGGCTTTTTGCAGTTGAACAAACATTAGAAGGTCGGGGTAAGATGGGATCACTCGTGGGAGCATCTGACGACTACAAAGCTTCTGGTGGGGAAAACTCTATACTGGAGTACTCTCAATGGGAAATGGTTTTCATCAATCATTTTTGTAACGGCACTGATGTGGTCAAGCAAAGAATTTTGCTTCGTTCTAGACTTGAAAATGCTGGTGGCTTGAGAATCATGAACAAATTCAGACTTCTAGACTATGACAAATTAAACGATCAGATTGAAGACTACGAAAATTGCAAACTGGACGATCTAAATGCTGTACTTGAGACCGATATACAAGAGTCAAGCGTCGATATGCATGATCCTGTAGCTCTACTAAAACAGCTAACTGATCATTGCAGAGGCACAGAAAATGAAAAACTGCTCAATTCATTGATCAAGCATTTGTTCCTTTCAAGTACAAGACTCTTGGAGGAGAAGCAGGATCCCACGAAGCTCTCCAAGCAGTTAAAACTAATGGACTCTCTAGTCACAAATGTTTCTGTTTCTGCCGTAGATGAATCTTCTAGCATGAACATGGCAATCCAACGACTTTATGATTCAATGCAGACAGATGAAGTTGCACGTCGGGCAATTTTGGAAAGTAGAACCCTGACGAAGAAGCTTGAAGAAATTGAAGCTGAAAGAGATTACCTAAATCAGAAACTGAGTAAAGCTGGGAATGGTCTAGTCGGTCAACTGGAAGAGGAACTGCAACAGAGAGACAACATACTGGAAAAAAATCAACGAGTCACAATGCAGCTGCAAACTGAATTAGAGGAGTTGAAGAAGAAGCATCTTTTGGAAAAACATGAACACGAAGTCGAATTGCGCAAGATGCTTACTGTACTCAACTCGCGATCAAGTGACGAAATGGATGGATCGAATACGTCGAAGAATTCCAAATCTCCAGGGACCCTGGATCCTGACAAGAGAAACATAATACAGAAAGCTCTGCAGGATGGTTTAGTTAAGACTAAAAAAGATCTGACTGTAGATTCGCAGAGATTCGGTATAACAGTGCAACCAAACAAGCGCTTAAGGATGTTGCGTCTCAGAATGGAAGATATTGAGCAGGAAGCTAGGCAACTTGAGATGACTAATTTTGCTGATCACGATAAGAAAGCTCTACAAGCACCAGTCCAAATACTTAAGCCAAAAGATACGAAAGCTGAAAAAGAGCTGAAGATCAACAAATTGAATGAACTACGAAAAGCACTTGCTGATATTCAAAACGAGTCCAATGGCGTGTCCAAATTCAATGTTGATGAAAGAGTGAAAGAGCTTTTCAACAGGAAAAAGTTGCTTGCTTTGGAGCGCTTAAAGGATCTCGAAGCAATGTACGATGCCTACAGAACTGACAGTGATGCCATGACCCTCTTTGATGAGGTACTGGCGGGAGACAGCCTCCACACAGAAGAAAGTCTTGAGCTGTCGACTTTAGACCCTAAAGCCGTCGAAGTCAAGTTAGAGCAACTTGATCGAGTCACCGCGGAATTGACAAAAATCAAAGCAGAGCTGGACGCTGCAAATGTACTGACGGAAGCTGGCGACTATACTTATCAGCTTAAGAGTAACGAAAGAAACGATGGATCATCTTCAACCGCTGAATCCGGATCTTTTCTAGAGACTCTTTCGCGGAAGTACGCTACAGCGACCGATCAACGAGACACTGCATCTCGCGGTCACCATGATAGTGGTGACCAAAGAAAATCATTTGTTGAAAGAATGAGAGGGCAGACTAGATTTAAGCCGTCGATTTCCGAGTCACTCACCGGCGATGCAAATAATATCACATTTGATTTTGATTCCGACTCTGAACTTTCTAGAGAAGAAGGAGAAGCACCAGCGTCTGAAGATGAGGGAGAGGTTACTGACTCAGCTCATATTCCTGCAGAAAAAGCGCATGAGGACAAGGGCCCCTCCACTTCGGCTCCAAAAGCGCCTCCCTTACCTGATATACTCAAGACCTCCGAAACTGCTGGCCAATCTTCGGCTCCTCCGCCCCCGCCTCCTCCCCCAGCTGGCTTGTTTGGCTCCACAAAGGGTTTGGATGCGATACCACCGCCCCCATTACCATCGTTTTTCTCACCAGATAGCGTCAAGAATGGAAGCCCACCTCCACCACCACCACCTCCTCTCCCTACATCTTTAACCCCAGATAACCCGAAATCTGGGACACCACCCCCGCCCCCTCCTCCTTTCCCGGTAGGAAAGACAGCGCAAAGAACAGTATCACCATCACCTGTGACACCTAGCTCACCGTCCCCATACAACAGCTACCCCCGCGCTCGAAAGAAGCTCAAACAACTTCATTGGGAAAAGCTGGATGCAACCGGCGATTCAATCTGGTCATCTGGTAAGGCAGAAAAGTTCGCAGGCGATCTGTATGAAAAGGGTGTATTAGCGGACTTAGAAAAGGCTTTTGCAGCTCGAGAGATCAAATCCTTAAATGCCAAGAGGAAGGAAGATCTTGACAAGATCACTTTCTTATCTCGCGATATTTCGCAACAGTTTGGGATCAATTTGCATATGTACTCGCAGCTATCCGTCGAGGAAGTGGTGATGAAAGTACTGAAGTGTGACAAAGATTTTCTGGAAACACCAAGTGTGATTGACTTCCTATCCAAGTCTGAAATCGTCGAAGTGACAAATAACCTTGCAAGAAACTATGCTCCATATTCAACTGATTGGGATGGAGTTACCACAGTAGAAGATGCTAAGTCTCCTGAAAAAGATCCTGCTGAGCTCCAGAGAGCAGATCAACTTTATCTGCAGCTGATTTTCAACTTACAAACATATTGGGGCTCTCGTATGAGAGCGTTGAAGGTGGCTACATCATATGAGCGTGAATATTCCGAATTAATGACTAAGCTGAGGAAAGTCGATAAAGCTGTCGCCGCCATTCAACAATCAACAAACTTGGGTAATGTATTTAACGTGATTTTGGCGGTTGGAAACTACATGAATGATGCTTCTAAGCAAGCTCAAGGTTTCAAACTTTCGACGTTACAGAGGCTTACCTTTATCAAAGACGCTGATAACAGCATGACCTTTCTTAATTATGTCGAAAAAATTGTTCGGGATAATTATCCGTCTTTCAATGACTTCCTACTCGACCTGCAGCCTGTATTAGATGTTGTGAAAATTTCCATTGAACAGCTAGTATTTGATTGTAACAGTTTCAGTCAATCGATCATCAACGTGCAGAGATCAATCGAGATAGGTAATCTGAGCGATTCATCGAAATTTCATCCTCTGGATAGGGTACTAAATAAAGTGCTTCCAGTAATATCGGAAGCACGTAAAAAGGTTGAGCTTCTAGATGAGGAAGTAAAACTATCTATCATGGAGTTTGATGGGTTGATGCAGAGGTATGGTGAAGATTCCGCCGACAAGTTTGCCAAGAATTCTTTCTTCAAGAAGTTTGCTGATTTCATAAATGAGTACAAGAGGGCTCAAGCGCAAAACCTCAAGGCTGAAGAAGAGGAGAAACTGTATCAGAAACATAAAAGAATGGTGGAGGAGCAGCAAAAAAGAGCGGAGGCAAAGAGCAGAACAAATGGAACTGCTGGGGAAGATGGATCTAACGACGAGGAAGCAGGAGATAGGCGTGCAATGATGGATAAACTGCTGGAGCAGTTAAAAAATGCTGCGCCAACTAAGTCAGATCCTTCCTCGGCAAGAAAAAGAGCCATGATCAGGAAGAAGCTCATGACTGATAAAGAATCCGCCCCTACTGCTCTTCAGTTCATCGATAACGATGAGGATAGCATCATTTACGCTCCAGGAAAGGTTAATGATAAAGACTCAAAGTCCACAGAGCAGGTACCAGCAACGTCAAATACGCCGTCCAAAAACCCCAACGACGATCACCAAGATGGCGAGGTCATTGCGGACCGAGCCAAGGCCCTGTTATTGGGCTTAAGAGGAAACGATTCACCCAGTAAGCGTAACTCCACGCTCAGTGGTCATAAAGAGAAGTTACGTGCGCGTAGGAGGAAGACGAACACGGACATTTCCCCAAATGGATCATTCTCCTTCAATGAAGACGTCAGGGAAACCATCAGCTCTGCGGATACTGACTACTCGAATGATCAACAGCAGAAGCCTCCTAGTTTGACCGAGAATCAAGAAGGGAAATAGAGAGCCCGCTACTGTGAGGCCTAAGACATTTTTATAAATTTAATTGAACACTCGTCGATCGATGATTCAACAAACAACCGTAACTAAGTTAGTAGCACTCAATAAGATCTTGAGTCTACTCAAGATTTCGTTTCTTCCTTACCATTGATGATCGTACCCTGTGAGTTCCGGGAAATTAAGCTTGCTGATCCACAGGCACCAACTATCAGTTGCTCAACTTCGTTAAAGCCAGCTTCTTAGATCCACCTCTCATCCTCTGGAGCTCACAGCTGACACAATCACAATAACCATGGGAGAATCAACAGAGGAATCCGAAAGGGTGTCTGTTCAGATCTCGTCGCTGTCGACACAACTGATCGAGAGTATTGAAAGGCAATCTGTGCTAGAGGAAAAGCTAAACCAGGCCAGGAGAACAATCCAAGGGCAGAGATCTATTGTGGAAAAGCATGAAAGCCTTCAAAAGAAGTACAATGAACTTGAGTCAAAACATGTAACACAGACTGAAGAACTAAGCAAGTTGAACGAAGATCTCGTCAAGGAGAAGGAACTTCGAGCTGCAGCTCAAAAGACAGTTGAAGAATTGAACACAGAGATCGAAGATCTGACAGCTTCTTTGTTTGATGAAGCAAATAAGATGGTGGCCACAGCCAGAAAAGAGGGCCATGCAATTGAAGTAAAAAATACAAAGTTGATTGAGCAACTACGAGAGAAAGACTCGATACTGGAAATTTTGAACTTACAGTTGAAAAATTTGAAGAAGGTCTTGCAGAATGTGGACCAGGAAAATACGGCTGCCAGAACTCCAACTCTAGGTAATGAGGGTTCAGAGTCCTCTATATCATTGAACAAAACTCCTACTGCAAACTCTAACAAGACGACCGAGCAGCTTTCAGGACCCATATACTCACCTAATATAGCATCAGTTCGTTACGATCTTCAACTATACAAAGAGTTTGTGAAATTCCTTGCAGTTCTACCTCACTGCGAGACACTGAAAGAAACATCTTCTCATTCAAAACTAATAAGGAGATTAATAAACGATGAGATACAACCTATTTTGAGATTAGATAATGCCAGCGGACTGGGTTGGATTGTGAGAAGAACTATCATGTCACTGATGATGGCAGGCTTAGTCGTCGTGGAGCCACTAAGCGGACTCAATGAAACTTTCCAATACGGTTCACCCAGTTTGAAAAGCTCAGGTTTTAGGCCCACTAATTTAAGCAGCGCAAAGGAGAGTCACCTTTTCAATTTTCCGTCTGATTCACCTCCCATAGCAGTTCATGATAAGTGTTCATTTTGCTCAGAAGATCGAGATGACGTTCTGGAGCACGCCAGAATGTACGTACTCAAAACGCAAAACAGGCTAGATGATGGTTCGCTCGTAGTCACCAACAGCTTTCCCCTTTGTCGATACTGTCTGTTGAAGATCAGACAAACATGTGAAATCTTCGCATTTTTACGGTCTTTGAAACTTGGAGCATGGAACCTAGAGAAGGTGGCCTTAACTAATACGACAAAAGATGAAGGACGCACACCTATAGACCAGTCTAACAATAAAGCAACTCTTAAGACGGAAGAGAAAGCGTCTCATAGATTGAGCGTTATGGGAAGCTCATCTAAAATTGAACCACAGCTTGATACAGCCGTTGATCAGGCAGGGAGTCCCACAACAAACATACAAAGAGCTTGGTTGCAATTGTGTAAGTTGCGTTCAACGTTGCATTGGACCCATATAGGTATCTGGTCTGTTGATGACTCGATCGGACAGAAAATCAGTCCATTGGTGAGATCTAGTGATGAAAATGATGATACCCGTGAAAGTACATCGCTGACCGCAGAAGAAAAAGACCTTGTGCTCGGTAAACTGGACTCAGAAGACTTCGTATTGAAGAAGGGAGATGATGAAGAGCCTGCCGAGAATGAGACCTTCGATTTCGAAAGCAAAGATGTAGCTGCCAGCGTCAAAAACGAAGCCTTGTCCAACGTCGAGAACCCAGATAATACTTCCGCAGTATCAGTGGCGGATGAATCATCCAAAAGTGATGTGGGCGCAGGTACACTGGAGCCTGATACTAGTCAAAAGGGAAGTATCGACATCAACCAGGGAGAATCTTTACACGCCGCAAAGAAGCCATATGCTGATGATCAGAAAGACAACGAGCCGAGCAGTTTGTCGGATGATAAGCCTTCGCCGCAGCAGAACCATTTGACAATGTCACAGCGTGAGAAGATCGAGGGGAAAAGCAAAACCGCTACTGATAAAGATAAACCTGAGGCCAACGATACCGATTCCAACGCTGAAGAAGATGCCTTCGACGATGCCATCGATGGTGAAAGCTCGAAGTAGATTTAACACGTGACTCAAAATTTACATTTGGGCTTTATCGTAGATTCGCTAACTAAGAAGATCCCTAGCATGGACAGAGAGGTTTAACAATCGATCTAAAGTTGTGATCAATACAATATGGACGGGAAACCTCCTACTAAAGGTTACTATCCGTTGGATAATGATGACGATATACTGCCTAGTGAGTTGGAATTTGAATTGACAGATTTCAATACAGAGACAACGAGGACAGAGGAAAATCCGGGTTTGAATCACAGTAAAAGGGAATCGAATCTCGACGAAGAGGATGTAGTGGCAGATCTGATACGAGAGAATGCAAAGAAATCGACCATGCGGTGGGCTTTCATGAATATGGCAAATAGCATACTTGGAGCAGGAGTCATTGGACAGCCGTTTGCCATCAAGAACTGTGGTATTATGGGAGGCTTAGTGGTGTTTGTCGTTCTTTCCTTTCTTGTCGACTGGACTTTACGACTTATCGTCATCAATTTGACGCTTGCCGGCAAGAAAACTTATCAAGACACGGTGGAATATGCAATGGGGCCGAAGGGCAGGTACTTGGTGCTCCTATCGAATGGGTTGTTTGCATTTGGTGGCTGTATTGGTTTTTGCATTATCATTGGAGACACTATTCCACACGTACTTAGGGCTTTTTTTGGTTCCTCTCACTTTCTACTGGGTCGGAATATCATAATAACGCTTGTCACGCTACTCATCTCGTACCCACTTTCTTTGCAGAGAAACATTGAGGCGTTGTCAAGAGCTTCACTTCTGGCTCTGTTGAGTATGGCCCTGATTGTCTTCAGCGTTGTGATTCGAGGACCAATGCTCCCTTCGAGTTTAAAAGGCTCAAGGTTGAGTCTTGAGGATGTTTTCATAACTCCACGGGTGTTTCGTGGCATTTCAGTCATTTCTTTCGCATTAGTCTGCCACCATAATACGAGTTTTATTTTCTTTTCAATGAAGAATAGAAGTGTTCAGAAGTTCTCTAAACTAACACACATAAGCGTTTGTATCTCTATGGTGTTTTGCATGCTGCTGGGTTATTCTGGTTATTTGGTGTTTAGAGACAAGACAAAGGGCAATATCCTAAACAATTTTCCTGAAAACGATCTTCTGATAAATATCGCGAGACTATGCTTCGGTTTCAATATGTTGACTACCTTTCCTCTAGAGATCTTTGTTTTGAGGGACGTTATAGGAGCTCTTTTAAGTGATCAGAAGACGACCAGTGATGAAGAATCTGCTCAACTGTCCACCAAAAGACATTTCGTCATTACAACAGCGTGTGTCTTCCTGACCATGTCAATTTCCTTGACAACTTGCAATTTAGGAGCGTTATTCGAGTTGATAGGTGCTACAACAGCTTCCACGATGGCATATATTTTGCCACCTTACACTAATTTGATACTAACCAAGGAAGCCAAGACCATGCGGCAAAAGATTCCTCATTTTAGCTCAATCATTTTTGGATTCCTTATCATGATCGTCAGTAGTACGCAAACACTACTTGAAGCCGCCAGAGATGGAGAACAAAAGCATTGCAATTTGTAACTCTTGTAATATTACAATACTACTCACTCAATTTTTACAAAAAGGCTAAACATCATAAAAGTTTTAGTCGTCGTCATCTTGGACAAAGACTCTTTTCCTTTTCTTGGTGGTTGAGGTCGCCTCATAATCATCGTCTGAATCGTTTGGCGTCATTGACGTCTGAGAGTCGTCTTCCTCTTTCTCTTTCTCTTCCTCCATTTCATCATCATCATCGTGTGTAAAGCTTCGTTTGCTTCCAGACTCTCTCGAGGCCCTCTCGGAATCAGTACTATAGTCTATTAAGGCTGCTTGAGTAGGTGATTCTTGCTCGGATTGGTCATTGTTGGCTAAATGCACTTCAATTTGAGCCGAAATGCGACTTGAAAGAGTGAAAAGCGTTCTGTCTGGTGAAGCTTTGGATAAATCTTGTTTTCGAAGGTCCGTGATATCAGAAACATCTCGACCAAACAATTCACTGAAATCTGTCACTGTTTTACCATTATTTGCCATTCTTTCTGCTGCAAACTTACCAAACTCAGCATACTTTGAGTCGGGTAGTTGGCCTCCATGCCTGTCTAACAAATATCTCATATACATCTCATTCTCGAAAAAAATGGGATTGACAACATCGTCATCATCCGAGTCACTGATAATTTCCTTGCTAAATTGTAGGGTTTGGGCTCGTTCTTTTCTAACAATGTCATCATTGACATCGAAAGTAGGCAAGTTAGTCCTCGAAATTTTAGTTGCTTTCTTCTTCTTCTGTATCCTCTTTGTCTTGGCGACTCCTTTGGCAACATGTCTATCATGTGGCTTTGACATTTTGTGTATTTGTAAGGAATCAAAGTATCCATTATCATCTATCATATCATTTTCATCATCAGGAACAATGCCAGGATCATTATAGTCGTATTCTTCGTTACTTTGCCAGCCATCTTGCTCCTCAAGACCAGTATCACGATTGATTTTTGGTCTAATCAAATAAGAAGATGATGGCAAACCGTTGGGGGTTTCAAATGGTGTTGACATGTACTTCTCTATTCGCTGAACATTTTCTTCTAGTTCTCCGATGCTGATGTTGCGAGGGATACGACAAGCTTCCTTTATATTGGATGGTAGGTGGTAGCCTAACAAGGCCAGTAATGCTCTGAAATCTTTATCAAAGCACAAGGAATCGTGACTAAGACCAGTGTCTCGCCTCAAATCGTAGCGGCCTTGTAGTTCATTTTCGGCATCTTCTTGAGAATGATTGCTAAAACGATTGGCCAGTAAATTTCTTAAATGTTTTATCAATCCTTCCAACAACTCTTGTTTACCATCGTCAATCAATGATGAAACGAGGATACCAAAGCGGAGGTCCAACACATGTGAGCTTGGTAACTCAGCCTCGTTTTCGATAGGCTTGAATCTACTGGGCAGGACTGCATAAAAGGCAGTTTTCTTTATAATCTTTGCTTCACCGTACTTTTGATAGAAACCAACCTCGCTATCATGCAGCAGAGGGAACAGCAGGCCAGCAAACCAGGCTGGTGATTTCTCCAGTTTTTTTCTCAAGCTTCGCAGATAGTAATTTGATAGATTCTCGACGTGCTTCTTCACACGAGACGCTTTTGAAAGACCTTGAGAAGAAAGCATGTCTCTTAGAAGCACTATCAGATCAATTCTGAATAGCAGTGATTGCTCGGTCTCTTGAATTAGAACTCTGTGAAGGAACGTTAGACCTCTCTTCAAATCTTCATCTTCCAGTTCTCTAAATCTTTGCAAGAAGCTGACATAGGAATCGATGGTGGGCTCATTCATGTAACATCTCAAAACCTTTTCAAATTTTACTGTATGTTCTTTGATGGTAGAGGTCAAGACCTCTAGAGCTTCGTCTCTATCGAGACCTTCAGACTGCATCAAAGCTGTAACATCAGTTTCGGTAAATTCTTGATTGGGATTGTGCTTCTCTTTTCCAATAATTTTGAGCTTCGAATCACTATCATATGCTTCGAATGTTTTGAGAGCTGTATGTGTCAAGTGAACACAACTTCTCATGTACTGCAGAGAATTTCGAAGAGCACTTTTGGGTAAGTTGACCAGCAGCTGAATTCTATCATTGCTGAAGAGTCTTGACAGAATGAATCCAGCATTATCTGTAAATTTGAGAGCATCATCGTTCATCAAGAGTAAAAGCTCATTGAATGCAACCATCGCCGCATGCGTAACGATCCAATTTTTCTCTTCGTAGCCTTTTCTCATTAATGAGCTTACCAAGATGAAAGTTGTCTCCTCAACTGCCACAGAAACACAAGTAACGTCAAATGATTCGTCGACTTTGCTCTGTTCACGGTTATAGCTTAAAAACCATGAGTAAAACAGGAGGTACTGAATCTGCTGAAGATCGGTCATTTCGTCCAGTTCGGTTGTGAAGTGGCTAGTAATACGACGAAGTACAATGTTGAAAGCTGAGTCAATAAAGCTTTTGAGGAAAACCATAAAACTCTTTAAAGTGGAACTCCTCAAATGAACTGATTTTGACTCGGAGTTTAGCAAAGTATTCGGCAGCCCTCTATCCAGGAAGTCATTTTGCTTTGTGGCCACTCTTTTCTTCCATTTCTTCCTGTTATCAAGTTTCTTTAGCGCGGAACTATCGTCGAGCAGATTCTGACTACCAGAGACTGTCAATCGTACTTTGTCAGGAGTTTGAATAGAGAGTAAAGCTCCAAATCGTGAATGCCTAGTGGACGTATTCTGTACCACAATTTTTTTCAACCTTCGCTCCTTTTCTAATAACTGTGTCAACTGCAAACCCGTTGTAGAACATTCATCTTCTTTAGATGATTCACTAGGAGCGCTTGAAACCCTATGGAATGCTTGATGACTGATATCCTTCGTCATGAAGAAAAGAACCTCCATGATTGGAAGGTTGATGAACTCTAGATCAAACTCACCCGCCGGTGAGCTTGACAAAGTCAACAGCAGCCCAAAAACCTTATTGTGATGAAACGCTGATATAACGGTATTTAAACTGATATCATCCATGGACACCCCCGGCGGCAACATATCCATCGGGTTGATTCCGCGGTTGGAAGCTTTTTGCTTTGGCGAAATGCTTAATTCACCAGGCTCTATTGCCAAGAGATTTCTCAGGAAATGCAACACCAACCGCAACACCATGTTATCTCTCGGAGTCCTGTCCAGCTTGTTGATCTTGAGCACATTTACCGCCAGTCGATTTGCAGCTTTCAGCACCCTGCCATTGTCTGTCAGTAAAATCTCCTTCTTGTAACTTAACTGATGCTTTTTGAGATCAGTATATAGTGAAACCTGATGTGACGAGGACTGTTCTGTCAAAACCAAAGGCCATGTCATGAGAACCATCAGCTGTAGACAGTTCAATGCAATGTTGTTGTAATATTCTCTGTTTCGGAACACAGGCTCGGTCGAATCTTTATCCTTTCTTGCAAGTTTCGAAGCCAAAGAACTCTTAGTGTCCCAATCTATCAATATGGGCAATAAATCATCGATCAGGATTCGGTACTCTGCACATGCCATTGCCACATCCCACCTATTCTGCTGATCGTCAACCAACTTAAACCACCTTTTCAGGTCTCTAAGACACGCCAAACAGTCATCACCTAGCTTATAGGGCGGCGGATCCAACTGTGACGTATGATCAGGTCCACCGATCGCAGTCGCAAGCAAAGCGATTCTTGCCTTTAAAATGGTCAGTGACGAATCCTCATCAGAAGCTTGCAGTCCACTCATACTCTCACTTCACCTGTTCTATCTCTTTGATCTGTACACTTCTCGATGATCTATAGCTTCTTTTCACCAAATTATCGCGACGCGTAAACGGAACCTTTAAACGATGCATAGTATAGTATATAGACTCAGCGAATGGACTTGTTCAGAGCTCCAGTTGTAGAAGCTTGCAATGGTGAGGGTACGTCGCTACATCTTCAGCGGTCTGACTGACTCTTGAAACAGCCTCCTGAGCTGTCAATCCAAGCGACATGTAGTAACCCACTACACCAGCACCGATCGCACAGCTCGCCGATGTTCCATTTACAGATACTACCAGACTGTCGCTCTCGACATCCGTCGACTGCAGCGTGGTAACATCGATACCAGACGTGTACACGTCAACGCAGTCGCCATGTCCAGAGAATCGAGCAACGCGGTTCCTCTCGTCGACAGCACCAACTACAAGCACCCGAGCCGACCGTCGGCTGTCCAGCAGCACGCAGTCACAGGCGTCTGCATCTCGATTCCCAGCCGGCAACACAAGCGCCACCTCCTCCGGAATAGCCGCCAACGCGCTTGCCAGCACCCAATTTTTGGACTCCGCAATGATCGGCACCACAAAAACGGCGGCCGCCGAACTCCCCCTGACTCTTTCAGCCGCAGCACCCAGACCTCTCAGCAGTTGTGACATCTTCATTTTCCCAGAATCATCTGCTACCCGCACATCCACTAGCGCCGCGCGCTTCAGCACGCCGAAAGTCTCGGATGAAATGAGTCCCGCCATTGCCGTTCCGTGGCCGTGCGGATCACAGCCCCGCGGAACCGCTGACTCTGTCACGTCCGTTAGCCGCCCAACCTGCACGCCGGTCAGCCCCGGTTGCTTCTCGTCGATCCCGGTATCGAATAAATACACCTCAACGCCGTGCCCAGACACCGCGTCGAACGTAAACGGCCGTGTTACGGCCGTTGACGTCGACGCTAGTCGCGACAGGTGCCGCGGCGACTGCCCCTGGACGATCAACCCTTGCAACTCCATGTCGCGATCGACCGCAATAGCGGCCACTCTGGAATCAGCATGCATCTTGCCCAGCGTTTCCAACGGAAACTCTCCCATAACCGCCCGGAATGCATCACCGACCACAACCAGCTCTACATCTCCACTTCGCATGTCCAGCTCGTACTCCTCCACTACAGCCGCCATCGAGCTGTTCGTCGCCAGTTGCACGACAAATCCGCGGCCTGCCGCCGCGCAGGCGTGTGCTAAGCCCAACACACCCAAACCAAGTCTCATCGTTGCAGACCTTCCGCGGCAATCGCGCCTCCTGCCTAGCCGCCCATGAACGCGCCTTTATAGCGCGGCGTCTGCGTCCTGCTCGCTGTCATGGCATTTTGTGTCACCATCCCGCATACATCGCTCCGCACGGGCCTCGCTCTTTGTCCGAGGGCAGCGCCCCTCGGACACTGGCCGACCGGAGGACGCGTCCGCACCTCACGCGTCACAGCCCAATCGGGGCATCGGGTAGAGCTACCTCGAACACTAGGCGATCCATCTTTGGCTCGAAACGAGATCCTCCGGTTAAATGCTCTTTGCCGTTTCGGGCAAAGAGCTATAGGTATCAGCCTCCAGCGATGCCCCGATCGGGTACTTTGCTGTTTCGGGCCATAATTAAGCTGCTTCCCAGTACAAACACACACGTTGACGCCATGTTAGCTAACCCGCTATCTTGACTAAACACCGTCGGCAGTGGGCCATGGATGATGTGGACTGGAGCTTTATCGAGTTTAGGCAAAGAGTGCGGTTCTTTTTACAGGCGTCCCATGGCTTTGGCGTTGCAATGGTAGTGGGACACATATATATAATGGGTCAGACCAATTGATGGGAAACAGATGTCAAGTGGACAGTCAGGGGTTGGGCTACGGATTAGGATGACGAGACGAGTGGTGCTGGACGCGAGGTTGGCTGAGAGCGAGAAGATTGCAGGGGTGGCCGCACTAGGGTGCTTCAAGAATGAGATCCTTCAGTATCTGCAGGATTTGGAACGGAAATCAGGTTGTGAGGTAAGAGCGGTGATGATTGACAATCAACCGGAGATTCGGTGGAATATGCGGCCGTATGTGATGGATTTCCTGGTTGAATTACATGTGTTCCTCCGGCTGTCACCGGAGACGCTGTTTCTGGCAAGCTTTATCGCGGACAAGTACTGCTCGAGACGGATTGTGTACAAGAGACACTACCAGCTGCTGGTGACGACGGCACTGTGGATCGCAGCAAAGTTTCAGGATAAGAAAACGCGGGTGCCCACTTTGAAGGAACTGGCGATGTTGTGTCATCAAATTTACGATCCGCAGATGATTTTGCAAATGGAAAGGCACATCTTGACGACGTTAAACTGGTGTGTTGGAGGCTGTGTGTCCACTTTGGAAATGGCGCAGTGTATCCTGTCTAGCGCGAACGAAGAGACAATTCCGCAAAGCCAGGAGTTGGTCGGACTCGTAAGGTTCCTGTGTGACCTATCGCTTTATCGGAGAGATTTTATGTGTCTGTCGTCTTCGACTAAGGCAGTCACAGCTGTGCTGCTGGCGTGCAGGATCCTGAATGTGGGGCGGTTCTCCGAGATGCTAAGCAGGCTCATGGTTTGTTCAGCGGAAACGGAAGACGGCGGGTTCAATATAATGGATGATCCGACTACGGGAGACGTCTCGCTGACCATGAATAAGCAGAATACCGATAGCGTGCGTAAATGTCTTCATGTATTTCTGAAGGACATCTTTGACTACAGGATGGGCCCCGGTCAAGAATCGATTTCGAGTACTCTGCTTAGAAAATACAAGCATTTGTCCATTCAGGCTTGGTTGACCAATTACAGGTCGAACAACTTCCAAATCTACGCACAATTGTCATCTTTTAACGATTCACTCAAGTTGGCAAACGTGAGCCCTTATTCTTCTGCATCGGATACTTTCTTTCGAGAGTCAGTTTGTTCATGTCTAGATGAGATTGCTGGTTTCAAGAACATCTGCAAGACAAATTACGATTTACAGGACTCACCCGGTTTTAGAAAGCAACCGCAGTCTTCTCCATTTACTCCGATATCGTCGTTCTCCTCGATCGATCTTAATACGCCAACGCGTTGGAACTCGTCGACTCCGCCTTCCTCGAGATCCTCAGTGACACAGAGTTGCCTGCATAATCCTAATACGGCCTTCGCAGTATACCCAACAACGCCCTCCTCCACGAGTTCAATATTTAGTGCTGTACCAAGATTGAGTGCTACGAGCAGGTCGAGTAGCCTAAGCTCTCTTCCGTGCCTGTCGAACGCAAAGACAGTTTCTAATCCGTGCTCGAAGGGATCCATTTTGAACATCAAGAAAACCATATCTGCACAGAATGATGTGCCAGGCACTTACGAATGATTATTATTAGGTTCATTATATAGACTTTCTATCAACGATTGATGATGCATGATTTTAAGTGATTTGAGAGATCACTCAGACGTTATTGACGACCCAGATAACGAGATCGGTGATGTAGGCAGGCTAGAAATTCTGATCGGGTTGTGGTCCACTTTCCTGTTAGCCTCGTCAAGTTTAGACTCACGACTGAGCACGAGATATAGTACTGTGGAGGCTGCCCCAAAGCTTGTCGCGTAGACAATATTCCTCTGATTTTTCAATTCTTGCTCCAAACTTTGGATTTTTTGCCAGTTCTGCGTTGTAAACTGATCATTGTTAAGCTTTTGCTCTTCCAAAATTTTGATCGATTGATCCTTTAATTGATTGGCAAAGTTTCGCAACACGTTCAGATTGTCCATCATTGTGTCGTTAAATATAGAGACAAGGTTGTCGAATTTGGAAATTTGAGCCTTCTCTAAATGATTGAAGGAGTCAGAGAGTAGTTTGCCTTGCTCTTCCATATAAAGGACGGATAAAGTTGTGTTGGATTCTAGTAATGACAGCCTTTTCATGATATTCTTGAAGATTGAGTCTTCGGTGGTGGCAGAAGGTGCTGATGACGTTGGTGGGTGATTCAAATCTTTCAGCGGTGCTGGACAATAGGTATCATTCAGATCTCGCAGGAACTCCTCAAACTTTAGAGGCGCCAATCGGCATGTGCAGTTTCTCGATGTGTCTAGAACCTTAGATGGTACCGAAACATGTTCGAAATCGATAGATGGCCAAGGGTGGCAATTCTCTACATCATGCAGCTCCAATTCAAAGCTCTCTTTTTGAGCTATTTCGTCTTCGGCAGCTTTCAATGTACTGGCTCCAGAATTATCCATCTTAAATTCGTCCATCATTGTTTTTCCATGAACTTGAACAAAGGAAATTGGACAATAATACTCATTATCGTGATGAGATAAGATTTCAATAAGTAGAAATCGGGCCCATATCTGAGGATTCTTGATAGGAAACTTTTGGAGATTCCTACAGTTTTCAGCCTCAAACTCATTTAGAACTGTCCAACCGTTCTTCGCCACTGGATATCTATCGGACACAGAAAATCGTACTCTTTTGAACGTGGAAGAAAAGAACTCAAAGTTGGCAATTGCGACTTCTTCTACTAATATGTCCTGGCACAGCTCGATTACAACAAACTTATTGGCAACAGAGCACGGATTGAGGAGATACTTGTCTTTGTTGTCAATCAGTATGGACGTTGCTCCAGATGCTTCAGGATTGGTCTTCACGATTGTTGCTGCACAATCAAGAGAGGCAAAATTAAAGCTGTGTTTACCAGCTTCGGTGGCCAACTTGACTGACTCATTATCGTCCATATTTGAAAAGAATCCAAGTTCAACTTCCATTCCATCGCCTATAGCGTCGCCTTCGCCAATTTCCAATGGCCGAGATGTCCTGGGACGCTTTGCAGCGGTGTCCTCTTTCAGTTTGGCTTCTTTCCACTTATCAAAGGGTAGAAATGTTCCGCTAGTTTCATTTCTTTCATCAGCAGGAGGCGATTGTGCTGGCTTCTTTTTGTGAGCTGCCATGTTAGCAATAGCGTTAGGCATAGTCAGTTTGGTTGGGGCTGAGAGCATAGAAGATGTTTTGAATGCAATCCTGGTTTCAGAGCCAGAAGAAAACATAGTGGGACGGAGCTTCTCTGCGTCAAGCAGCTGCGATACCTCATCGATGATCGTGACATTTTCACCTTGAGCAGGGCAAACATGCTGGCCAGCAGCATCTGACTGCGAGATAATGGTCAGCACCAGCAGTAGCCTGATCCATTGCCATACCATTTGTGATTTTTAAAGCTTCTGCCGTAAGTATTTGATGTAACTCTAGTCCTCATTCACTTCAAGGTCATCGAACCGTTTCGGTGTCTATCTTAGAGGTGTCGTTTATGATGCTAATAGTATTACACGTTATATTATAATTGAGCGTTTTGATTGATATCAAGCTTTTGTTTGTTTGTTGGGACCTTAATCTTGACGGTGAATGATCTGCTGTTGGCCTTAATAATGCGGACGTTCTCACTGAAGGGGACCGATGAGATGTCAACCTTTTTCTCCTCTGCAGTAGTGATCTTGACAAACCTAACTGGAAGGATGCCAACCCTGTCCACGCTTCCTTTAGCTTGCTTTCCTTTGGAAACGGCTGAAGAGGCCTTTTTCGGCTTGGATTGTTGTCTACCAAGACTAATCTTGATCTTATTGGGCCGCGACGCAGCCGTCTTTTCGTCTTTATCGGCAGCAACTCTTGCATTCAAAATGGCTGTTGGTAAGTGCACCTTCAACAAACCCTCTCGCTTTATTAGAACTTTGCTATCACCCATATATTTTGCCACCAACTTCTTATCGCGGGGCATCGGTAAGACGACATTGAAGCTATCGAGTAAGCAGTAAAGTATCCTTGATACATCAAACAGACGCTTTCTTTGGTAGAGAGAAAGATCGCATGTGTGCAATGACTCCCACAGTATCTTTTTCAATGGATCATATGTTCTGAATTGCCTTCTCAGGAGATGAATTAGCCCTCTCACCGATGATCGCATCTTCTGCTCTTTTCGCTCTCTTAGTTCATGCATATAGTCTTCTTCAATAATGCCGCTCGGGTCTCCTCTACTGTCTTCAGCAGCTAGTGTTTCGGAGTTAATTCGCTCCACCATGTAGTCGATGTCATCGTCTAGCAGGTCTTGCAATTTCCCCACTGCAACAAAATCAACTGCGCTAATGATGGTGTCCACTAGTTTCTCCTTAATATAGATATCAGGTGCGAAACAAAGTGCTTCAAACACGTATTTCAAAGCCTCTTTGTTTTTTAAGCCACCCTCGACCAACAATGTTTTGAATGCTGCCAGTGCAAGATCTTGTGAGCCTTCCCTTAGTCGAGGTACGCCGGTGTTTGGGATTTTAGAATCGTCCTCGAATGCACCCAGCATGATGTCACCCAAGTCGTTCATCTCATACAGTCCATCGACGCCCAGTCGAAGTTTTGCCTGAAGTATAGTGTTCCTCACCAGAAGTTGGTAAGTGGGCATCCAGTCTTCGAGATTCTGATATCTTCGAAGTTGTTCTAGTACTTTACTCAAGTAATCTTTGTCATCGCGGTTGGACAGCACGCAGTCAACCACGGACTGAATTAGCATACAGCGATAATGACTGTCATCATAGATGTTCTCAGAGTTTTCATTGTACGTCAGCAGGTCAAGGAGAAATTGCTTGACAAACCAAGGCGTTTCATTCCTCTCATTTCTCACAAGTGTCAAATATTGAGGGATATGCTTCTGTAGAAAATAGTCTTGGAAATTGCTGAAGTCGTTGTTGAGAGGAATGCTGGAGTTCTCGTAGCAGAAAAGCTCTCTGAAAACCTTGATGAGGTGTCTCGCTCCACCGCTAAAGTTGTTTGGCTCTGATTCACGGACAACGTATCTCGCTAGTGCTTTACAAGCTTCAATTCTAATTCCGTAGAAGTATCGGTTATCCATCGCCGTCCTGGTCAAAATAGATGAATAAATCTGTGAGCTGGTAGGAGAATGTAAGATCGTATCTTCGAAATATCTGACGCTTTCAAACTGTGCCTCAACATCGCTGTCTTGCTGCAGCTGCGACGTAAACATGTAGTCGGGTTGGTTCACATAGAGCTTGCATATCCACTCAAAATCGGAGTCGATTCTTATCCACTCGAACACCTCATTTTGAATCTGCGCCTCATTACCATCAGTCTTGGTGGCGAGGTCAGTCAAATTCCACTCGAGGCAATCTTCTGGACTACTTAGTACAGAGCCCAGTTTTTCAATCGTGCCACCACTCTCTGGTCTCTCATCGATGGCTTCATCCACAAAGTCAGGGGTCATCGGCTTGTTTGTAGTCTTATTTACATGAAGCCTTTTATTCCTGATCCTCCGGTATTTAGTATTGTATTGAATATCAATTTTTGTAAACACATCCTTGAGCTCCACGATATGTTCGTAAGGGGTACCATCGGATTCATGTATTCTAATCGTCATTGATCCTGTAAAACACTGTGTCATATTTTTGTTGGGATGCTGCATGTAGTCAAGGGAGCTGCTGCAGAAGCCGTCCTTGCCTACAACCTTGTCCTGGCCTAATTCTTGATCCTGGCATTGTCTGATACCCATCTCTACCATCATTCGTTTCTTGTTGAACCTTTGAGTTACTCGGAATATTGGAACCCCTGAGCCATACACCCACTGCTGAAAAAAGGACTCTAGCTTATTCCGGTTCACACGCTCGCAAACATACTGGAAATGTACAGAGGAAAGGGAATTGTTTGGCAGGTCACCGGACATCGCCTGCAAAAATATCTTGGGCAAAACACGAGACATTCCAAATGACCTTTCTGTTTTCACCATTCTCCGATCCAAAATATGAAGAACCATTGGTGCTTTCAATTTTAGAAAACTTAGATCATTACTAGTAAGGGAGATAGGTCTTGAAGCGTTTGAAAAGGTATTTCCAATGGGAGGCTTTTCCCAGTCTTGATCCACGATAGCTTCACAGTCCATCTTTAGTCGAAACTTAAACTCATTATTGCCCAGAAGTTTCTTCATCAGTTGAAAAACCATGTAGCCAGCCATTCCAATACAGCACCAAATATGGTTTATCTCCAATGGGGTAATATTGACCCCAGACCACTGGGCGGCTAAGGACCAAGCCAGATGGTTTGTTGTTGGTAACATTGAGTCAATCATCTCTGGTGGGTACAGGAGTCTAGTATTGCACAAGGTCATGCTTGCAAAATCCATGGTCGATGTGACCAGTGTGGGTAAAAAAACTAATGAATAGGAAGTGAAGGGATATGAGCCAAATTCCTTGGCATAAAAGTCCATGATCTTCTGACAGATGATTGTGGAGTTCAATACTGTCTTTTCATCTATATCGTTTTGTGGAATGGTGTATACCTGAATCGGAATAACGTCATTGTTTTCAATATCGTCTATAACATTATTGGAGTCTTTCTGGTTCACTTTTCTGCTCTCTTCAGAGTCATCGCGTTCATCGTCGAACATCTCATCCTGCGTCTTGATAGAAGGCAGTGTCCAGATATCAAAGGCACCAACTGCCCACCCAACATGATGGGGCGCAACTGGGTTAAAGATTTGAAATGCAAAGGTTTTCTTTGAAGTGGATGTCGGGTGAGCTGATTCCTTGACGGTTGAATACTCCGAACAGCATACAGATAATTCCCTATTCATGGCATCGTTTTCTTCCTCTTCATCATCTTCCAAAATATCATAACCTTCATCTTCATCCTCGTCGTCACCCTTTTGACCCTTTGCTTGCTTTTGCTGTCCAACGTCGCTCCCCTCGGCCTTTACTTCTGCCTTCACTTCGGACCCATCTTGACCATGGTCGCTTTCAGTATTTGAACTTGCTTTGAGGCGCGGACCGCGGGAGTCACCCAATTGGTTGCCAGCAACTTTGTAGTTATCTATGTCTTTAACTCGTCTAGGAACGTTAACTTCAATTTCCCACGTACACTTCTCATCTAACGTGTTCACACACGGCATCCAGTAGGAAGCTGTACAGCAGATCTCAGAATTGGTTGTGTAGGCGTTCCATAAGTGTGGTTGTGACTCCAAAGCAGTGTCAAATCGCACTCCGGTCGTAGGATCGTTTGTTTCGTATTCAATTCTGACACTAATTGGCGTGAAGACAGCCTCCTGAGACCCTGGGGTACCCCTTATTGTCGGCGTAATGGGTGTATAATTGGTCAGAGAGTTCGCATCTTGTAAAGTTATTTTGATTGAAGAAGGAATTTTAACGATCAATTGTGACCTTGTCCTGTCATCTGGAAATTCATTGAGATCTGCGAACTTTTCTCGCAGAAAGTGGGACTGTTCCACGCCATTGAACTTGTAAAGCGTGTCGCTATCACTGCGACTTGTCTTTCGGAAATCTGACAGAGGATCGTCGTGTATGTAATTATCACATCTCCTATTCTCCACCCAGACGTTCTTAATTTTCATTTCCTTGCAGTCCAGCGTCACGTAGCTCAAATTTTGTATCAGTGGAATTAAAATTATGTCTGCAATACCTTTTATACTGTGCTTGGAGAGATCCACATCCAGTGAAACACGCTGATGGGCCACTCTAAAGGTACGGAACCCTATACCTAAGTCCGAATGGCTGGACAAGCTCTGAGTGGCCCGTGGGGTGTTACCCCTCGAGTATGACATAGCAATGGCACTTTTTGAGACTCTCAAATAAACTCTCCCAATGACCTCTCTCAATCCAACCCTCTTCACCTTCCCTCACCCAGCTCTTATTTCATAAACTGGCCTTCGGTGATAGGCGTGCGGGTAACACTGTATATGTTACCCGACTCCTTCGGAGATAAAGAACTAATCAGGAAGTTCATAATCTGTTATCACCGCTCGATCACCAAGCATTTAATGTCAGGAAACCTTAAATCTCGAAGCCTTCGAAGATCAAGCACCGGCCAATCTTTCTAAACTGAGCGCTGGTAACCTAGTAGGACCTGCTTACGGGCGCTCTTCATGTGTATAGACTGTTGACTTAATCAATGGCTCTGTTACATGCCGCTAGGGTGTCTAAGGTCGGGGATACCCGACCATTAGGCTTCTTATTCGATGACGATGACAGGAGATAAGCATTGCAGATCAAGCAATCTCCTAAATCCCGAGCAAATGAGGGGCGTTGACCTGTAGTAATGTGATCAGCTGTAGTATAAATACATGCATGTGTATAATCGGGTCTATCAACTTGAATAGTAGAGTGGATATCGATTGACGAGTTGTTTGGTTGATACATCGACGAGTAGTAGTAGTTGAAAAGAAATGAGTGCAAAGCCAGTTGTATTGAGACTAGGTAAGGTGGCCTACGCTAGCGAAGCTTGGAGGAATCTAACCAAGATCGCAAATGTTGTTACTATTCCCGAGACTACTACCCGTGATCAGTTCTTACAGGCACTAAAAGATCCTAAAAGTGACATCTCAAAAGCTCAAATTATCACCAGAACATTTGCTAGTGTGAAGCAAACTGGTCGATTCGATGAAGAGCTCGCAAAGAGTTTGCCTAGCTCTGTGGTGGCAGTTTGTCACCTAGGTGCGGGCTATGATCAAATCGATACTAAATTCTTCAAAGAGAAAAAAATTCAGGTTACCAACGTCCCAGAACTTGTCAACGACTCTACCGCTGACACTCATGTCTATTTGTTGTTGGGTGCCCTCAGAAACTTTGAGTACGGTAACCGCAGTCTTCTAGCTGGCAAATGGCCTTCAGCCGGTGCTGCTGGCGGCGCTCCGGTTGGTAATGATCCTGAAGGAAAAGTTGTTGGCGTTTTAGGAATGGGTGGTATTGGACGTACCGTGGTGAAAAGATTGAAACCATTCGGATTCTCCAAATTCATCTACCACAACAGAAGAAGACTATCTCCAGAACTCGAGAATGGCTGCGAATATGTATCTTTCGATGAACTGCTGGCGCAATCCGATATCATATCCGTTAATATCCCATTAAATGGAAACACTAGACACATGTTGGACAGCGCGGCATTTGAAAAGATGAAGGACGGCGTAGTCGTGGTCAACACCGCTCGTGGTGCTGTCATTGATGAAGCAGCTCTGATCAAGGCATTAAAATCCGGTAAAGTCAGATCAGCAGGTTTGGATGTATTTGAACACGAACCCCAAGTGCCACAGGAACTGCTAGACATGCCTCAGGTTCTGGGACTGCCACACATGGGAACAAACACTTTCGAAACCATCAAACATATGGAGGAGTTCATTGTCGAAAATGTTGAAGCCATCATCAAGTCTGGTAAGGGTTTGACAATCGTCCCTGAGCTGCAAGGTGAGTCTTGGATCGAACAATCAAAACCACTAGCTTAATTTCTTCACTATGTAGTAGTTGTATATGCATATAGATACAAACGAGAAAGGATGCTTGAAACCGTGAATGATATTCCCCTCCTTGGTATTAATTTTTGAAGAATTTTTATATTACACTTGAATGTGGCGGTATTCCAAATCATTCTTTTTATCGAACTTCTTGTACAGTTTTTTGTCCTTTCCAAAGATTAAATGACCCGCATAACTCACTTGGTTAATTACGACAAAGGACCATATCAAAAAGATCATAAGGAAAATGATCAAATAAAGAACAAAATGCTGATACAAGTGAAACCTGAACATGTCCACCCATGATCTATCGTAAATCTCATCTTTCAGAGCAAGGTCGTAGTTGAAAAAACCAAGTCCGTGTTCCAAAATACGCTTGTATCCACCATCGTCAGTAAAAGTATCTAAGCTTAGAACGTAGCTCAGATCACCGGTGTCCTGATATGCATGCTCATGCAATAGTACCGCGTCAACTGGAGGTGGGATCATTGGACTAGCTTAAAGACAACCTGCTGATAATATGTCAAGAGTCTTATTATAGCATACTGAATCTTTTCAATACCAAGTGCTCAGAAACCTGGATGCACCATCCCGATGATCGCTAAGTACGACTGTTTTGGCTGCCAAAATGACAATGAGACCCGAAAGCTCAAGTTTTGAGTCGTCACGAACGGTGAAAGAATGTTCAATTTTGGCTATCTCGTACGTTTCATCACATTCCAGCTTTTCAGCCAAGCTCTGGACCAGTCAACTATAGCGCCTTTCTTCATACTAGTCAACGATTGCAAGGATTGCAGGTATGATCCTGGTTTCTCTTCTTGCAGCTTGCTTCCAACCGGCCTTGTAGATCAAGGCTTATCTGGTAGTTGGCCTTTCCTCCTCTTTCTTTAAATTGGAATGGCATGGAATATCAAAACCAGTGTCTGTTTGTTGGATTCTCTTCACAAGATTGCTGTCTTTTGTGTAACATGTTTTCTTATAGTTCTAATCCCTCTTTCTAGCCATGTTAGCCGCTCATCTAGTAGTTACCCGCCGCATGTATCGGCGGCTAATTCGGCTGCGGGACGACAGAACGGTTTAAGATCCTATACTACATATATACATCTGCTTATCCCAACTAGTCCAAATCCGAGGCGCTTCCTACCTCCCGTAGATTTTCTAGCAGCAAGTTCTTCATAGTGAACTCTTCAGCTGCATCGTGATCCAGGTTTGCAAGCTCATCCTCGGTGAAGATCTTGAAAAATGCCAACCTTACGATGACCGTTAAAAGGAGAACTAGTGGGAACCCGATAGCCGCTATGGTGTTTGTTATGGCGAACTCACCGACAAATCCAGCCAGGCTGAACGACAAAAATATGAGTAATTTCGTGAGTGGCACTTTTCCAAGTGGTGAGTCGGGATCCTTCCTCTTGTTCTCGGTGCAGAGCCATAATATTCTTCTTATGATTTCGTTGTTCATAAGCCCATCGATACCCATTAGGAAGAATAGGCCCGATAGGACACCCTGTGGGATTTGACCCAGACAAACAAGAAGAGGTCTTGTCATTGTACCAATGGTCATAAGACCTTGAAATGTGTTTGTGAATCTTTGCTCTACACATTTGACCACGTTTCCCCCCTCCTCATATACCAGCAACGATTCTGTGTGCAGTGGAGCCTGTGGTATCAGTCCGTTGGGGGCAGGAATACCCAAGACTCCACTGATACCGGTAGTGACACCCAGGAGTGCAAAATCGTAGTGGAAAGACGATGCTTTTTTCAGTTTGTATTCAAACCTTTGAGCCATCAGGGAGGAAACATTGTGGTCGAAATAGAACAGGATTGTCATGATGATACCAAAGGGCAGAGCGATGAACACGTCCCTCACTGGAATGGGCTCGTAAGCCAGCCATGTGTTCGGATTTCGCTGTATGTTATCCGTCGGATGGAATGATCTGGCTATCGGCAGTTTCTGGAACTCTATATCGTTCAAATACCCGCCAAAATGAGTGAATGCTGACCAGAAGAGTACGGACAGGGGCACTGAATAATCCGATATGAAAGTGCGCAGTCTGTCGTTAAGCAGCGGTGTCCGTGTTATGTTCTTGAAAGTGAGCCCAAAGATAACCATACATAGAGAAACCACGATGCTGGCAAACCCTGCCGGCAGGTCTTCCCCACCCTCTTTGGTATGGAACTGTCTTCCCAAAATCTGAATTCCCTTCTGTATGTACACGACATTGATGAACAGCCCAAAGATATCACAGGGAAAGGCTGTTACGTGCTGCAATAGTGCCACCAAATTACTAAATGCTAAGACGAAGTGGAAAATCATCGACCAAATGCATATCCAAAACATGAACCCGAAGTAATTGGTGTTTAGAGGCTTGATAATCTCATAAACCGTGTAATTGAAGATCGCAATAGGTCCCGTAACTCCCACAATACACAAAGGTTGACCACCAAGGACTCCAAACACTATCCCTGCCATACCAGATGACAACAGCACCTCATTAACCCCATATGAGCTATTTGTTCTATCGAACATATCTTGCGCAAACGCCAACGCCGGTAGTATGTTGCTGAAATACGTGTTCAGCACAGATGGTATAACCCTGTAGTCCCAAGAGTCCTTCCAGTCCTGCCAATACGTCGGCAGCTTGTCCTGTAGATCAAGCCATACCCCAGCTCCAGGTCTGGGTAGCCTCCGCCGTCTTCGACTATCGTCTTCGCCAACTATAGGTTCCTTCACCAACGGGATGGGAGACGCGTGGCTCGATGTCAAACCTTGCGAGCTGGTATCACCACTCCTCTTCGGTTCGAGGTTCATGGTCATTACGTTAGTGATACACAGTGACGATGACTATGTATAGTGGATGACAAGTAAGCAGAAGTTGAATAAGAACTTCAGCTTGTCTGCCTGTATGATCATCTCTAAGCTCGAGAGTCTTTCGGTGACAAGCTGCAGCCCCACGGGGCAGTGAAAAAATAAAGCCGTGAATAACCAACTAAAAGACATCAGCATGGCATTTTAAGGCCTTTATTATATCAACTAATTACTTATTGACATTCGATCTATGAGAATCGACGTTGCTTGTGTGCAAGCTTTTGTTCCTCGCTGTAATCTCCTTGCATCAGATGATCTCCACTCGCTTGCCCGACAGTCTTCAGTCCGGGTTGGTCTTAGTAGCGAAATCGAAGTCTTGAATGAAGAAATTGTACAAGACCCACGACGGCCAGATAGTACACATGTGCCACAGGGCGTGCGCGTCAATCTGCCAGTGGTAGAGGAAAAAGTCGAAGAGCTCTAGAGACATGGCCAGCGCCGTGGATCCAACGAGTAGTACTGGAACAACACAGAGGTTGAAAAAGTTAGACGTTCGACTATCGTAGGCTCCGGCGTACCCGCTGTGTTTCTGAAGCTTGATGGACGTGTAATTCTGATATGCAAGTAGCAGGAGTAGCAAGTACTGGAGAAGGCCAAAAAAGACGTTGAATCTCATGTTATATGTATACGACCAGTCCACGTAAAGCCGTAGCAGATGAAGAGCGAAGATGAGAACCACGGACCATGAGAAAGGACCAGCCAGTTTGGGATACTGATCGAGTCTCGTCATCCTGGAGAAGATAGCATGGAAACCCGTCAAGACGGTTCCGCCGGCAAAGAAGTAATCAAGTTTCTCGGTGATCAGCAGATCTCTCATGTGGAAAATGGTGCTGGCAGACCATGCTAACATACCAGCAATTGACACATAAGTGTAATTACGTAGGAGCTTTGTCCTCTTAGTGTCGCCTCTGCTCTCCAACTTTCTTATCTTCTGACGGAGTTTTTGGAATCCGTAGTAGTGAGGTATGAAATTTCCCATACTAAACAAAGTTGAAAACAGTTCCTGGGTGCCAAACAGTCTTAAAAACGGCCATTTCCCATGGAATTGCAAAATCTCTTCCTTGTCCTTTATCCTTTCTTTAGTGATTATCTGTTG
The DNA here is from genome assembly GCA_030580195.1 of Torulaspora gathmanii. Lineage (NCBI taxonomy): Eukaryota > Fungi > Ascomycota > Saccharomycetes > Saccharomycetales > Saccharomycetaceae > Torulaspora > Torulaspora gathmanii. Next base: position 118,574 of record JAKTSM010000011.1, on the reverse strand, counting down.
GCATTGGTAATCGCAGTCGGAGATGCAGTCCCAAAAGAGGAACGTAGACAGAGCTAACGGACATTGATCAAATTCGAACTCGCTAAATTCATTAGTGGACGTGTCTATGTAAGTGATCTGAGATCCCGGACACGCTTTTTGGTACTCGCAGGCGAATCTGCAGTCATCAAACTCGAACAAATTGTCACCTGGTGACGCGGTTCCGACGGCCACCAGCACCGGCAAAAGAATTGCTGTGAACCGCATATAATGTCACCCAGGAATCCACTTGGCAACGCACGCCTTGTCGACAAGAGCATATCGCTTCATCTTAAAGGTCTCGAGCATGCATCTACTGTATGCCCATCATTGTCGACGTAGCGCACGTGAGATGAGTAACTTCCTCGAGTTGACCAGGAAAGTAGCTATATCGCCGTGTTTGTTCAATGAATCTAGCAACTGTGTCTTGACAACTTCATCATCCAGTTCTGGAGTCGATCGAACTATTGTAAAGTCTTCGCTTGAGACGTCCAGCGTTAGATCGCACGACCTGGCGATGTCTTCATCATCAAAGTGTTGGAACTTGAAATGTAGAGTACCAGGCTGTGAGGCGTCAATGTGCATCCCTAATAATTTCTCATAAAGTCTCAACTCAGGCGTGTCGCGTTGCCGCTGCTTGATCATCTTCTGCTTTTGCTCCTTGATCTCTTGTTCCTTACTCTCAAGCATAGCATCCAGTTCAGCTGATGCTCGAAGCAATGCTTGTCGCTGAGACTCCAACTGCCGCTTTCTTACGTGGTATGTCTCCAATTTGTCCCTTATATCCTCAGCATCTTTCCTGAAAGTATCCCTTTCAATCTCAAGCGACTCTTCCTCGTTCTGCAACTTGATAAACTTCTCTGAAATATCGTGCTGCTTTATTTGCAGCTCGCTGACATCATCTCTATACTTCTGTACATGTTCAAGGACAGAGTTCATGCGCTCACTTAATGCATCGTTTATCTTCCTCTCAAACTCATCCAGACGCGCCCTCAATTCAGCGAACTGATCTATCTTCTCTTGCATCTCAACTCGGCTGCCGGAAGTATCTAACGGATCTGCTGGAGACTCTCTTGGTTTCTTGACCAGTCACTAGTAGGTGGCGGTCTTCTCGATGAAACGCGATGCCTTATAGAATAATGCGAGGAATCATAACAAGGTACTTCACAACTTGCCATTGTTATTGGGAGATCTGCGTCGCTAGGAGATGAATCAGGGCAGCACTACTACAGTGGACATCGACCAAGTCAAGACGACCCCAAGCATTAGGTTTCTTACTTTCAACACCTGGGGGCTTAAATGGGTTTCGAAACACCGCAAACAGAGATTGAGAGCCATTGCAGATGAGTTAGCTGGATATCAATGCGCTGTGCCTTTGCCCGGTAGTGACTTCCTTTATGGCGGTGAGGGATCTGAAGAGAGAAATATTGATTACGATGTTGTGGCCTTGCAAGAAATCTGGTGTAAGGAGGATTGGGACTACATAGCCGCAAGATGTGCCGAAGCTTTCCCTTACCAAAGGTTGTTTTACTCTGGTATCTTGGCAGGACCAGGTCTTGCCATTCTTTCGAGGATTCCTATTCAGTCAACCTTCCTTTACCGATTTCCAATCAATGGTAGGCCAAGCGCTGTGCATCGTGGTGATTGGTACGTAGGTAAGTCTGTTGCCATTACACTTCTGCAACCAGTAGACAAGAAATCTTATCCAGTGGCAATTATGAACAGCCACATGCATGCTCCTTACGCTCTGACAGGTGACGCAGCCTATGCCTGTCACAGGTCTTGCCAAGCATGGGATTTCAGTAAGTTGGCTAACCTTTACAAGAAGGCTGGATACGCGGTCATCATTTCCGGGGATCTCAACTCGAGACCAGGTTCGCTGCCTCACAAATTCCTCACTATGGAGACCGGTCTGGTTGATTCATGGGAACAACTGAACGGGAAACAAGATCTACAAGTTATTGCAAGACAAAGTCCTTTAGAACAGATGAAGTATGGCTGCACAACTTGCGATTCGTTGCTCAACACTTGGAGAGCTTCCCGGAAGCCCGATGAGGCCTGTAGGCTCGATTATGCACTCGTAGATCCCGAAAGGTTACAAGCCATCGACGCAGGTATCAGATTCACGGAAAGAATCCCCGGTGTGGGAAGCTTTTCTGATCATTTTGCCTACACCTGCACGCTGAAGCTGCTACCCAGGCAGGAGCCTGTTACTGTCGACATGGCCGGAGATCACCATGCCTCACGGGATCTGCTGCTCCGTAGATTTGCAAATTACCAAGAAATGATTCAATGTATCTCGAGCTACAGAGTCGTGGCTACGAGACAGAAAGTGTTCAGAGGTTTGCACTTTGGTTTCTCAATCATACTACTCATCGGTGCCCTGGTTGTGACAACTTTCACAGCAAACAAAGCTGGTTGGTCCTCGATTTTCTGGGTCCTATTCGCCGTGGTTGTTTCTGTTACGGGAACAATCGATGGTCTGATTTCATTTTTGTTTGGTAGAAAAGAATTGCGAGCCCTCAAAGAGGTTGAAGAAGAAGTTTTATGTGCCCAAAGGTACCTCAAGACCCTTCTCAAAGAGAAAACTAGATGATGGGTATTTTTCAAAGCCCAGCTTTATAGAACTGACGATGCAGCTGCTTATAGATCTTTTATTTTGAATTTCCACGCTTGATGTCACAAATTACTGACATTTTGATGTTCACTGTCGCTTCGCGCTGGCGTCCCCTTAGTCACAACTCATCATCGAAGGGGTCCTTTCGAGCAACCACGACTAGCTATGGGTCAAGATAGATATGAGTAGTTGCATTCACAGTTCATGACAGGCGAAGGTTTCGAAAGTCCACGCAAAACTTTGTAAAGAGGTTTTTCTTGTCCTGTTTAGCTAGAGCGGACTTAATATGGTCTCGACCACAAGAGAACGAAGGCCCTCAGAGTCGACCTTAGGATCCACATCACCCGATGGACATGCTTCAAAGTTACGAATGTCACTTGTGCGGTCGCGATATCTACCACATCCCTTCTCAAAGCCGGGAAAACTTGAGAAGGGCAGGTCTAACTCGATTAGTTCTCCAACAGAGGATTTGAGCATCAAGAAAGTCGAGGATTTGCCGGAAGATGACCTTGCAAAATCCAAATTCATGATGAAAAGTATTGTAGGACTTTTGACGACAGCTAGTATGTACGCTGGCATGAACGAAGATCAGGAAGCAGATCATCAAGCTCAAAATCTTGCGCTTGATGCTGTGGAAGACAGGAAAGGAGAAAAGAACCAAGAAATTACGGGTAATCAAAGCGAGAAAACTGAGGAATGTAATGACCAGAAGCCTAGTCAGCAAGTTATTTCAGAAGAAATCTCCCATCCCCCGGCTGCAGTGCGAAAACCGACCTTATTTTCCTTCTCAGTGGTACCTACCGAAGATTTGGAGTCTTATTCAGATGCAGATCGATCTAAACAAACCAGAAGGAGAAAGATTATTTCTCAGCTCTTGAATCATTTCAAATTAGATCAAAGTGAAACTATACTGAAAGAGTATTCTGCGTGGCTATTGAAGGATGTTTTAGTTCAAGGTAACTTGCTGATCACTAGCAGACACATTCTTTTCTTTGCATACTTGCCCAAGAATCCGGGAACCGTCAAATTGAGTGGTAGTTTGAATATACGAACAACACTTCGGTCATCATCACGATACTGGTGTGTTCTGAAAGACCGCACCTTTACGCTTTACACATCACCGACTGAAGTTTACTTTCCAGCCCTGACCATCGATTTAAGAAACGTCGCTAGCGTTAGTGTTGACAGGACTTCATCAACGGATGGTTCTCAAAACACTTTCAAGATTGATACGAACGAAAGAAGCTATTTGTTCACCGCAGACACAGATTACTCAGCTAGGACATGGTGCAATGCTTTGAAAAAACAGCAATTTGCCGCTCAGAATTCCGAGAATGATTCAGTAAGTCTTAAAATTCCTTTGGCGAATGTTATCGATATCGATGATCAAACCATAGTCAAACAGGCTCTAACCGTTCGAATTCGTGCGTTGGAGAGTAGGCATTCGTATGCTATTGATGATTATCATTTCGTATTTCTGGACGGCTCTGGTTTTACGCTCATGAAGGTAATCAAAGAGCAGCTCGCAGTTCTCGGCGAGTCTGGCTTGCAGATTTTGTTTGATAATATGTTAATTGACGATCAGCAGAGCCGATCTCCTGCTCTTAAATCTACAGCAGAGCCCCAAAGCTCCCCTACGATCAGAAGAGGAGACAGCTCGGCGGTTCGTGCAATGCTGATCGATGGCATTTTACATCCTGATCCAAACTTAAACGGGAATGATAATGAAGGACCGTCCTGGAGAAAAAGGATCAGAGCAATGAGTGGCAGTTGGTTGCCAAAGTCCACCGCTAGTGAAGAAGATACTGTGGTCGAGTATTACTCTAAATCATCTTCTATCACTGACGACACTCCCCGAATCAGGTCCGAGAGTCAGATGTCGGATGAGGATGTATCTGAAGAAGCTAGCCGCAATTCGTCTAGAAGGGCAAAACTTGCAGGTTGGACTACCAAGCCATTCAAAAATGTGGCTGAAATGTGGAGTGCACATCCAATTCATTATCCTAACGACTTTGTACCGTTTAGTCATGATGATCCTTACTTGATAAAAAACAAGAACAAGCCAGCGGCGGTTCAGCGATTCCGTAAGCACTTCAAACTGACAAATGGCGAAAGTCTTATCAGTGCATCTTTCACATACTTGACCCGAAATGTTCCACTTTATGGTAAACTTTACATCGCAGACAGCGTCATGTGCTTCAGGACACTTTTACCGACTGTCAATACTAAAATGGTTCTTCCTCTGAGTGATGTTGAAACTTGCTATAAAGAAAAGGGTTTTAGATTCGGGTATTTGGGGCTTGTGGTTGTTATTAGAGGACACGAAGAGCTCTTTTTCGAGTTCAGTAGTGCACTCGCCAGGGATGATGCTGAGTATATCCTTTTGAAGCAACTCGATGAACTAAAATCCCAGAAAAAGCTGCCAGTAGTTGCCACCACTAATCTTATTGAAACTGATAACGACCATGCTAAGCTAAAATTCTTTGAGGATAAGATTAACGCTGAAGGGTTTGAGGTTCCTTTACTTTTCGATGAAAACCCATTTTTCAAGACCAAGATCAAACCTACCAGAAGTTATAGAATCGGAATGCTCACTATAGGGTCTCGGGGTGATGTTCAGCCCTATGTCGCCTTCGGAAAAGGGTTGATAAAAGAAGGTCACCAAGTCACAATTATCACACACAGTGAGTTTCGTTCCTTTGTCACTAGCCATGGTATTAATTTCGAAGAGATTGCGGGCGATCCTGCCGAATTGATGGCTCTTATGGTGGAACATGAATCCATGAATGTGGGTCTCTTACGGGATGCCTCTTCTAGATTTCGAGAATGGATAACATCGCTGTTGGATTCTTCTTGGGCTGCTTGCAAGGATCTTCAGCTTGATATTCTGATGGAGTCTCCATCCGCTATGGCTGGAATTCATATTGCAGAGGCGCTTGAAATTCCCTATTTTCGGGCATTTACTATGCCCTGGACAAGAACAAGGGCTTATCCACATGCCTTCATAGTGCCCGATCAAAGGCGAGGTGGCAATTACAATTATTTGACGCATGTGCTTTTCGATAATTTATTTTGGAAGGGTACAAGTGGTCAAATCAACAAATGGAGACTTGAATCCCTGGGACTAAACAGGACAAATTTGGATCTATTGCAACAAGGGAAAGTACCATTCTTTTACAATGTTTCTCCAACCATATTTCCACCGTCAGTGGACTTCAGCGAATGGATTAAGGTGACTGGATATTGGTTTTTGGACGAAAAGCACAGCTATGAGCCTCCGCCGGATTTAGCCAGTTTTATATCCAAAGCCAAAAAATTGGGCAAGAAACTGGTTTACATTGGCTTTGGCTCAATCGTTGTTTCAAACGCCAAGGAAATGACAAGAGCTATATGTCAAGCTGTTGAAGAAGCAGACGTTTATTGCATATTGAATAAAGGTTGGTCGGAAAGGTTGAACGATAAAACATCTAAAGATATCGAGGTGGTTTTACCAGATTGTGTTTTCAATGCTGGTAATGTTCCTCATGATTGGTTGTTCCCACAGATGGATGCGGCTGTCCATCACGGTGGGTCTGGTACCACTGGCGCTACTCTAAGGGCAGGTCTTCCCACTGTCGTTAAACCTTTCTTCGGTGACCAATTTTTCTATGCATTGCGAGTGGAAGACATTGGCGCTGGCGTTGCCCTTAAAAAGCTCAACAGTTCATCTTTGGCTGAGGCTTTGAAGGAAGTGACAACAAATAAAAGGATGTGGGATAAAGCACAGCTGATAAAGAATCAGATTGCTGTCGAAGACGGTGTTCAAACAGCCATAAACTGCCTTTATGGTGAATTAGAATACGCGAGAAGTTTAGTTGCTACAAAGAAGCATAGGACGAAATCCAAGACAGCCACTGATGAAAAAGCACCGGCTAAAGCAGATCGTAAGGAAGGCCGGGAAGATATTCGAGAAGAGGGAGCTCATGAGGGATGGACTCTGTTATAGACCCTTTATTCAGATCTACTGTATAGTGCTATTTGAGTCTTGCATTAAAAAAAATTAGACATTGTTCATGATGATGATTGCTCATTGTTTAAGATACCACTTACCAGTTAGTCACCTCTTCAGCCTCGCCGAATAGAGATTCCTTCACAGTTTGGCCTTCAAACTGGCCATTCCAAAGACGAGGAGGAGAATTCATAATCTCCTCTGCATTCTCACGCAAAAATTTGACTATCAGGCTGTTGATCAGCTTGAACTCCAGTAGGAAGGCATCATGCCCCTCTGGGGAATTTATCTTCTCCAAATGCGAGTTCGGTATGTTGTCAGCCAAGAGCTCTTGCTCTGAGTAGGTGAATAAGCCATCTGAACTAATACCAATGACCAAGGTGGGTTGTGTTATTGAGTTCAAAACTTCTGGCAAATCTTCATCGTATTCGAATCTTCCGCGAGCCAAATCGTGAGTGTCAAGTTTGCGAGTGATGGAGATATAGCAATTGGAGTCGAATCTGTTAATAAATTTGCTACCTTGATATCGCAGATAACTTTGTGCTGAGAAATATGTCTGTGCAGGTTTAACTTCTTTTATTTCACCTGTCACGGAACAACTGGAAGTTTGAGAGGATGCTGAATGTAGTGAAGTGGACGAAGAAACTGACGAGCGACTCGAACGAGAGGTTTCTCCACGGACTCTGTGCCCATCGTTATGAATCTGTAATGAATGTTCGCCCACAGTGGAAGGCGTAGGCCAAGATTGCTTACGAACTTTGCTCTCCTGCTCTACGGATGGGGTTCTTCGAGCGAATTTTGTCTCGAAGCTGTTTCTGGAACGGTATGTTAGTAGAGCTGACATACGAGCAGCTGACAGACCTACCACCGGTGGGTCTTCCAAGCTATAATATCCGTCCTGGTACTTAGGATCCGAGTATATCGACTGTCTTTGTGCCTCAGACCACGAGATGCACCACGCAGAGTGTCTGGCCGACGTCGCCAATGCAACCAAGTTTCTAACATAACTTCTTCCAAACATGGTAGCCCACTCCAAAGCCAGCATACCACCCATAGACCCACCGATGACGCAAGCCACAGAAGTCACGCCCAATGAGTCCAGCACAATCTTGTGAGCTCTCACGTCATCACGCACTGTACACAGAGGGAATTCAGGTCCATAAGCTCTTCCAGTCTCCTCGTTGATGCAAAGTGGTGAAAACGATCCGTACGGCGAACCCATAGAGTTCAAACATATTACGAAAAACCTCGATGGATCAAACGCCAAGTTGTCTCCTAACAAAGGCCCCCACCAATCAGCAACATCTGAAGATCCTGTGAGTGCGTGGCACACCACCAGACAATTGTCACCTTTCTCGTTCAAGTTCCCCCATGACTTATAAGCTATAGGAAAGTTTGTAATCTTCAAATCGGACTCCAACACCAATTCCGGCACCTCCACAATTCTCTGATCATTGACCAATTTGACAAATGGATTGAACTGAGCAACTTCATCCACGTTCAGCTCCTTTAAAGTCTTTGATCGTAGCGCACCTGACATAATATCTCTTCCTCCCGGTGTCTTCCAGAGAGTTTGGCATCAAATTAGTGTAAGCTCGTTTAACTCATTTCAGACTACCCCAGTCCTTATATACAGACCATCGATATCCTACCTGCTTTCTAATCAGTGGTCTCTTCTTAGCTTCTCTGTTGACTGTGGCTTCAAGTGCTGTAATTTTTCAGTATCCGAAGCCACATCGCTTATAGTATTGAAAAAGTCAATAGTCAAGTCTCGTGAAAGTCTCGTGAAAGTCATCACCAGCCAAGCGAATACGACCTCGAGGACGTCTAGTTCTTGGCTGAAGGCTCCTCAAGCACTTCGTCGTGTTGCTGGGACAGCAGGATGTTGAGCTCGCTCTGCGGGTCATTTATCAAACACTGGAAGGTGCCGGACTCGACGACAGTGCCGTGCCTTCCGAGGACGATGACTCTTGTACAATGCTTGATCGTAGAGAGCCTGTGGGCGATGGATATGGTGGTTTGCCCGTTGGCGACACGGACACGAAGTGCCTGGGCAACGACTTCCTCGCTTTGAGAATCTAGAGCACTGGTGGCTTCATCCAGGATAAGCAGAGATGGATCTAGTAGGAAGGCTCTGGCCAGTGCGATTCTTTGTTTCTGGCCGCCCGATAGCTGGGCGCCGCGGGGTCCCACGAGAGTTTGTAGTCCATCAGGGAAGTTTGCCAGGAACTTCGTGCAGTTTGCTTGGCCGATAGCGTGGGATACAAGGTCCTGGTTGTGGGCACGTTCGGTTGGGACTGAGTAGAGGATGTTGTCGAGAATGGTGCCGTTGAACAAGACCGGCTCTTGCTGCACGACCCCAAGGAGACGACGGTACTTGCGCAGATTGAAATTCTTGATGTCTTGATCTCCAATCAAGATCGTACCGTGGTTGGGATCATAGTAACGAACCAAAAGCGATGCCACAGTGGATTTGCCGCTTCCAGAGGGACCAACAAAACACACATGCTCTCCAGGTTGGATTGTGAGGTTCAGACCATCGAAGATCTTTTGGTTAAGCCTCGTTGGGTAGGTGAACGAAACATTATCGAAAGTTATCGCTTTGTTCGTGAGTGTAACGGGATCCACTCCGATCGTGGGAGGTATCAACGGTTTACGGTCCTTTAGTTCAAAGACTCTTGCAGCGGCTCCGGCACCTTTCATCAGCTCGGAGTAAAAACTGGATAAACCAAACATAGAAGAGCCCGTGTACACGGCATACATCATGAAACTGGACAGGTCACCCACCGTCATGGAACCGGTCTGAATCATGTTTGTACCAACCATCAATAGGGACAATAGCGCAATATTTCCAACAAGCCCTGTGGATCCAAAGAAAGCTCCAGACGTTAGGGCTTCTTTCAATCCAATGTTGAAGACATTCCTCACCTCGGTTGCGTACCGGTGGATCTCAGTTTTCTCACCAACGTATGCTTGGATAGTCTTTGTAGCACCCAATTGTTCTTCTGCCACTTTAGTAAGGCCACCGACAGATGTTTGTAGTTGCCTCGATAAATTTCTGATCTTTTTCCCGTAGATCGTAGCCATTATACCCAACGGTGGAATCATTAAGATCATTACACTTGTCAATTGCCAAGATATGTAACTCATCATTCCAAACCCAACGAAGCCTTGAATCACCGCTCTAGTCCCGTCAGACACGTTTTGTGTTACAGATTTGGCGACTATGGAGGCATCGGCAGACAGCCTTGAGATCAGATCACCAACACGGTTTGAATCCAAAAATGTTGCATCTTGATCTAGAGCCGCCTTCATGGTCCTTGTCCTCAGTCTGGCAACCAATCGTTCACCTGTTATTTTCAATATGACAATACGACCGGCATTGGCAGCAGCTCCAACGATGAACACCCCCATTATCGCAGTGCAAAATTGCTTAGTGGTCATGCCAAAGATCTTGGGGGGCTCTTTTTCCTCACCATCCTCCTCTTCGTCATGATTGTCCTTGGCAATGTCCAAGAGTTTACCCACAATCGTTGGTATAGTCATACTTACAGAGCTTGAAATCAAAATCAACAGTAGCGCCAATACAATCTGCAACATCTCTGGCTTTGCCAAGCGAAAGAGTCTCTTGATATCTCGAAATCCTGATCCGTTGGCCTCGTTTGAAGTAAGCCGCACTTTTCCGGCTACTTTGGCTGAGTTCTTGTCAATTGCAGTGCTTTGAATCGATTGGTATCTCAATTGATGCCCAACTTTAAGTGACAAAGCAGGATTTGCAGGTCGCACCCATTGTCTTTTCAGTAGTAAACTACTGGCACTAGGACCTTCAAAGCGTCGCAAACCAAGACTCAATTGGGAACGCAGTATTAGCGACCTTCGCAACATGACACTCATTGGAGTGGTAATCGAAGGATCAGATATTGAGTTCGACCTTCATTCTTCGATGCTTTTAACTGTATTATGGCTCGTTTGTTCGATGCGCGTCAGGTGACACAGTGAATTATGCCGTGACTTTGATAGAACTGCTAAAATACATGAATACTACTAAAACATCCTTCATATCATGCTTTAAGGCATTTTATGATGGCGTTAGGCTTGTTAAAATTAATACAACACCCTCTCTCTCCCCTCTCCTTACCTCGAGTATGGATTGGTCGTTGTAGAGGGCATGAATTGAGAAAACCCACCATTGGGGGCCGGGCGAGGCTTATGCTGACGCCCACCAGGACCCGATGGTGCTTGTGAATAGGGACCCGCTCCACCACCTTGAGGTTTCATTGGTGCGGACGCACCCATTCTGTTCAATTGCTGGGGTGGAGGAGGGCCATTCTGAAAGTTGTTGTACGGCCCCCCAGGGTTTGGATACTGCTGCTGCTGTCGTAGGTGATTCTGAGGATACATTTGAGGATAAGCCCGTGGTTGAGGTTGCATCTGCAGTGCTTGTTTTTGATACATTTGAGGCGGCGTTGGACGTGCATAGTTGTCATTCGGACCATGGTTCGGGAAGTTGCTGTACTGGGGTGAATATCTGGCTGGCGCGGGTTGTCTGTTTGGAGAATTGGCATAGCCCTGTCTCTGATACAAGTTCTGACCGTTGACGTCTGCCGGTTGAGGAGGGGCTTGTCTATGGTTGTTGGTGTAATTATTAGGAGCCTTGGCGATGGCGGGCTGTCCCGTATACTGCTGAAAGTTCCTGATTTGACCTGAATGAGGCAAGGGAGTATTATCAGCATATTGAACATTAACAGCTGGCAACTTGAGTTGCTTTGCAGCTTCCCCAATTTTCTCGTAAGGATCTGGGTCGCAAGGATCCGAATTGTTTGGTAGGCCATCACCAGAGTTGTAAACGCTCTCACTCTCTAACATCTGATTCTGCTCCATAAAATCGGGATCAAAAACATTGTCGTCTGCAGATGCGTCGTACCCTTGACCTTGGTTAGGAGCTACGTCAAAGTTCAAATCGAGATCTATTGGTGATATTCTTGTGTTATCAACTTTCTTGCCAGGCGAGCCATTTTCGATCTTCATTTCGCTAACCCTTTGAGCAAAATCAGTAAACTGCTCAGAACCCTTTGTTCCTTGGTCATAGTTCTGCCCGTCTCGAGGGTAGTAATTGCTTCCGGACTTTCGGGCATTGGTGTCAGTTGTACTGCCCGAATCCCTGATATTTGAAATCTCGAATGTCTTGGCTTCGGTGGAACCCAGATATTGCTCATACGGACTGCGATCGTCAACATCTATTGTTTGAGGTTCAGGACTGTTTGTTACCCCTTTACCAAATGGTGAAGCAGAGTACTTGTCGTAAATGGCCGACAATTCAGAAGCGGTTGAGAATTTTTCAACTGCATTGCCTTTGTTCTTCCTGACGCGATCGTTGGCTAATCCATTAAAGTTGGAATTAGGGATTTCGACCTTCAACGATGTATCCTCCTGTTCTTCATTTATGCGTAGACCAGAACTCTGAGGAGACAAAAATCTATCGCCGGACCTTACACTATAACTACTGGTAGCAGAAACAGAGTCGGTGGAACCTTTATTGATATTTGATGGTGTAGGCAAATGGTTGGATCTTCTACTAGGAGAACCTGATTTAGAAGTCAACGTCGATACGCTCTCAGAATTATAACTTCTGGAAGAGATGCTATTTCCATGCAAAGGTTTTTGTAATGACAGAAATGTTGGAGATGCGGGGTTTCCTGAGCTTTCGAATAACTCGGACGAACCAATCACTGGGGATGCTAAGGCACCACTTAAACCTGAGCTTGAGCCACAGCCGGTATAGCCCTGACCAATCTTTTTCTGTAAGATTTCTCTTATGTGATTTCTCCAATCATTAGACGACCACTGTAAACTAGAGACTGAATTCGTCAATGGTAGCAATTCCTCGACTTTAAGATAGTGAACATGCGGCAAAGTGGGCAATGCAAAGAGTAAAGATTTTTGATCATCTTTGTTGGCAATAAGTTTTTTAGGTCTCCCATAGAGTTTGAATGCATTCATTGCAGGTACCAAAAACCTGATGATAGTATCGTACCCAGGAACGGCTTGATGTTTCTCAGGCATAATGAAAATACTTGTCTCCTGAGGGTCTTCCTTCTTATTGAATACAATGCTACCGTCCAATTTGATGATGGTGGATGTATCGATTAACATGGGAGATGACGGGTACACTGCATACAACGCCTCAGATGATACGACCGTCGCCATCACATTTGCCTTCTTAGTCTTCTTGTCGTTTTCGAAGAAACTGATTTTCCCATATGGATTTTTCTTACTCGTTGCTTGGGAGATGACTGCAAAGCAACGTTTCCAAGGCATACCAGCCCCGAATCTCACGCTGACCCAATCCTCGTAATTGAACTTCGAGTCGGAAAGAATGATCTTTATGTCACCCAGCTTGGCACCTCGGCTTGAGAGAAATGCGCCAGTATACGCTTCCTGTAGGGATATGCACTCGAATAAGCTCAGTCTAATAGCAGCATGCCAGTGATTGAATGATTCCTTATCGCTGAACTGCAGGAAATATCTGTTTTTCAATGTCGTCGACACCACTAATGCATTCTGCAATCTTTTCTTACTCTCCATCACCACAGCATCTGACCCATTGAGTGTCCTCAAAGTAGCGTCTGTAAAATTAATGTATTGCGGTTTCGAAGCCACATCTTTCAAACGTAACTTGTCCATACCTGACTCGCATTGTGCCAGCTCCTTCGCATCCCACAAAGCCAACTGAGTCCCGATCAACACGCCATACACTTCCTGCCATTTCCTGGCTGCTGGAGTCCCATCACCCTTCAAATCCTGCAAGATCAAGAAAACGCCCTCATGATACCTTCTGTGTGCGTGTGCCGACAACAAAGTAACTATCGGAACCAGCTCCGGTGACACTGTCCCCGTAGCAGACGTCTCCTGCGGCAGCACAGGTGCTTCCTTGGGTGTGCTCTCACCACCAAAGATTTTCGAGATGGAAGAGGACCTCGAACGCACACCTTTGGGACTTGTCGGACCAGACCCAGAAGCATCTCGCTGGAAAAACCTGGGTGGAGCTGGGAACTCAGGTGACATAGCACCTGATAAGATTCTCTTCATCTTGAGCTCTGACTAATATTCCAGCACTATTCAAATCAAAGTTTCAACCAAAAAATATCAGTAACACATGCACTGTTTCGCCAAATTCCTGCTCAATACCGCACACAACGTTGAAACTTATAAACGACCCTAAACGATACCTTCAAGGACCCTTGCAACTGCTTATTAGTCACACAGACATCTAAAACCGTAGGTTTCTACCATTTTTACCGACCTTTGTACATGGGGCGCGATAAGATCAACGAAGCCGGGTGAGATGGCGCCGTATATAAAATTGGTGAAATATGAATAATATGCAGAATACTTGGGCATTTCCTATCTGCTGACGAGGTTGTGGCGTCTGCGTGACCTGCAGGCTATGGTGATGAGAGCTATGGGAATCTGAACCAGCCAAATGGCGAGAATCACGAGTGCGACGGCGAGTTCCCACATGGCAGTCTTGTGGAAACTGTCGAGGACCCTGGATAATGACGATCGCAATTCATTGGTTATGCTGCCTGCGGAGAAGGATTTTGCGGTGAGTGCAGTGCCTGCGGAATTTTGTTGCTGGTCTTGGAAGATGGCATTGATTTCGGAACCATTGAGTCTCGGGAGCTTAAATTGGACGTTGTCGTGAACCCAGGTCATAGCTTTCTCTACCGCGACCAGTTTGTTGCCGATGACACAGTCTACGACTGTGTTCATTGGCGAGTACAGCAGGGTGCCATTGAAGAGGTCTGTGATGGTGTTGTCGATGCCGGACATCATCTTGTTCACTGTGTCATTTACTGAAACAGTAGTCTTGTCGAGCCAGCCAAACACTTGGTCGTTCATGTTTGCTTCAGTGGAGTTGATGTAGGCGTTGGTTTGAGTGCTCCAAGTATTGAGGTCAGTTTCGAAGTTCAGAGCTGTGCTGTTGACCATGCTTTCCAGCGAATTGCCTCCTTCGTTCCGAAGGGCCCTTCTCAGGACAGCTATAATAATCAACTGGAGTATGCAGACGAGAAGTGCGATGGCACCAACGCCAAGGACACACAGGGCTCTCGAAGATGTGATATAGGAGACAACCCACTGAATCTTCACTTTCTGTGAGTTCGCAATAGGCTGCTTTTTGTTGATTGCAGAGTATAGACCAAGGACCCATTTACTCACTCTGAAACTCCAGTATTGAAGGCAGGCATGGAGAGCGGCAAGAAAATCCCAATGAGGATTCTCCGCTGAGTTCTTGAAAGGATCTGGTGGCAGGTCCTTTTCGGGCGCGTTGCTTATTTGGTACTCGATGTTCAGGCAGTTCAAGCGGTCCCAGTATCTAATTTCGCTCCATGCGGCTGGAGCCATCATAACCACTGCTCCCAAGGTTAGCAAAACCACACATACGATTGTCGCTACCATCAGTATGTGATCCAATGAACCGAAAAAATCCTTTATTGTCGGGATGTTTCTCCCACATATTCCTGCAGTGTGATTGGCATCCGTCAAGGGGGGGACATATAGCATCTGTGGGTTCTTGACTATATTGCTGGCGTTTATTCCATTGATTTCATTTCTTACCTGCTCAAATGGCTCGGAAAGTAGACTCTTGGTCATGTTTTTGACCGTTGCAAAATCGGGAGTCCTATCTGAGAGACTTCGCAGTTTGTCATCGATCGAAGAAGGTATATGGAAATTTCTCAGTGAAGAAACTGTCATATTGACCTTGGCCAGGTTTTGAGACGCCTCATTGTCGTTGCCATTGCCTTTAAATAAATTTTCAATTTTTGAAGCCGCTGAGATAATCTTATTGATAACAGTTGAAATGTTATCCAGCCCATCATCCAGCTCATTTGCAAATCCTGACACTGTAGAGTTAACGAGATCAATTATCTTCTCTGTAGTATTAGTAGCTATATCCACAGATCCATCTATGGCACTGACTATTAAGCATGCATATGTGCCAAGATAGAGATCGATTGAGAACGAAACCAACTCTTCACTTGCGTACACCAGGAATGACAGCGTTTTCAAGGTGGCTTTGACTGATTGTTCTAAGGCTTCTTTCAACAGAAAATTGCCCAGCATCCCCAAATAATGTGGAGTATTGTTTAGGCCATTGTTGTATATGGCGTCGATTGAACCGCATCGTTCTATAATATAGGTTTCAGACTGTCTTATAGCATTCCTGAGTGAAGTTGAGAAGAAAACCAGTTTGAACACAGCTAGTAAAAGCGCCAAGGTGTAAGTATTCAACCAAACTTGTGAAAGTCTGTCGCGCAAACTTAGATAACTTCTTAGCATCTCGCTAGTAAGGATTTGAACTGTGAGATAAGGAGGTCATTGTGCAAGCAGTGATGGAGCCTCGCAAGTAGAATGGGATTCATATAAATACACGATAGCTTGAACTTTGATACCTACTGATGCTCTTCTTAAACTCAGCTGAAACGTAGGTGTATGGGTGTTGGATGGTAGCTTGATTAAACAACCGTTGCCATGTTGGTCTCAAATTCCATTAGAAACAATGACTCGAATCGTGCAATCCTTTAATTTTGGGATATTTATATTATCAAAATCTACAGGATACTCCAGGCATCTTCAGCGCCATGGCAAAACTTGGAGCAAGCTACCGATGCGGATAGTGGATAGTTAGACAATCCAACTTTCTCGTCGACGAATTCGTCTGCGAAATTATCCTTACCTCTGGCCATGGCACCGACAAACACACATATGCTTTCATCTTTGTCCAGTTTCTCGATGTAGTCCTGTACTCTAATCACGGGCGCATCAAACGACAAGGTAACTTTACGACATTTGGTGGGCAAATGATCCGTGATAGGGTTCTTTATAACTTTTAAGAGCTTTTCCTCTGAGCTGACAGACCTGATGGACAGTTTATGCAGCAGTTGCACCATTAAACCTGAGAATCTTTTGAAAGTTCTTGGTATACGAACGGTGGGATTTACCTCGATAAGCACGCCCCGACTCGTTTGAATGTAAACTTGCAATTTGCCAGCTTTATTTATAGGTGAATCCAGCAAAGTCAAAAGACATTGATGTGTGATATCGGGTCTTGCCTCGCTAATGTCTCTTCCCATTTTCTTCAAAAGACCTTGGTGATCGTCACAATTCAACAAAGCGTACTTATCGCCACCTGGGCCAGAGGAAGAAATCTTGTGTGTTTCCAGTGACGCCATTGACAACACAACGATCAGTCTTTGGGTAATTTTGTCCTTAGATGTTAGCACTGGAGGTGCCTCCGGAACCAAAGACGCTGGGAGCGCCTTTTGGTCACCTGTCCTTGCGGCATCTCTGACTCTTGAATCCTCAACCATGCTTATCTGACTATTAATGGTCTTCTTAACTGGTTGTCATATCTGGCTCATCGCATCTCAATTCTCACATGAAGTATCAGATTGAAAAGTTTTCTGAAAATGCCGTTATACGAGCTGGCATTGAGATCAATGACATTAAATAGTGTCACCAAGATGATAATACGCTCTCAAATCTTTGATGACACCAGCTCTGTAGGAATTATGCTAGATTTTTGAGCTATGTAATGAGCCCTTTCTCGTCCTTGTAACTTGACAGAGCGATGTGATTTACTCAACCTTCTTTGGCTCCCAGATTTGCCCTGAAATAGAAGTAGATAAGCTCAGCTACTGCCTTGAGAGATTAAATCCAGATTCAAGAGTGCTTTTCTACCTTTAGTTCAACTTCAGATTTTTGTCTTACCTCCTCGGCGAAATTGATGTCAGAGCTGCAAAACATAAAAATTATTCGAGAAGCTCCAACATACTACTTAAAATTTGACGAGGTTACAAATTATCCATTGGCCTGATAACAGGAATAAGTAGACTATCTATTTGTAAGGTGCTACTTTCCAGGTGTCTTCGTTTTATGTTTCATCGCGACCCTTTACTAGATCGTTGATGCTTCATACAGAGTTCACTGTGTTGACGCCGTTTCAGCAAATTAATGTTCGAGGAAAGTACTAAGTGCTCGAATCATTCACCTCAGCCCTGATGTCAAGTGGCTACAGTGATATCCTCAGTGATGACGATGACGACCTTTTGCTGGAGCTGAGTACACGTCCCCCAAAGCCCACTCAAAACTCTTTGGCTACTCAGATACCCAACAGGGACAGTCTGCAATTGACTAGCGGCGCTAACAATGAATTAATCAGGGCTCAAGGTGAGGCTAGCATGCTTAGAGACAAGCTCGATCTGCTAAATGAGGAGAGGAAGCGAGATAAAGAGAGGCAGATCAAGCAAGAAGAGGGGCTGCAAGCATCACATAATGAAGAGCTTGCTTTATTGAAACTCAAGTTACAAAACTTGGAGGATGAGAAAAAGTTCCTGCTGTTGGAAGTCAAGAAGAATAGCTCGTCTCATAAACCAAGGACAGCCGGTCAGTCCTCTTTCATGGACCCCTCATCGTCAGCAGATGAAATCACAGCCACTGAAAATACTCCAGTAGGTAAGAAGGTAAATGGAGATCAGCAAAGCAAAAAACGCCGGATCGTTGATGACTCTATCCCCAAGAGGTCGGCCATTGCTACCACGAGGCCTACTACGGATGATTCAGGACAATTGTCTGATTGCCTCATGCTGCATAGAATAGACGGCGTCGACTTACGGACCATGGAGATATTGGACTGCCTGAAACTAGTGTCCTCTAGGGACTTTACTTGTGATAAACTCAAGATTGGTGCTGGGGAGTCAATTGGGAAGCAATTGACGCAATTGCTGTTGCAATGTAAAAAGACAATGCCACTGGATAGGCTGATAAAGACGATAATTGATGTACTGTGCTCTCTTATTCAGGAGATCATGGTTTCAAAAGGCTCTAGACTGGCCATTCCGTTCCTGTTGGTCATAATTTATCAAACCATAATCTTCAGGCCAAGCGCAGTTCAGCAGATTGTTTTGAAAGACCTGCTGAATTTTATTTGCAATCTCATAAAAGCCTTTCAGAACTTCCTCAAACGCCCATTGCACGAAAAGAGCTCTACCAGTGATGTAGAGCCACAGATCCTCCAATATGAGCTTATAGACCTTTTGGACATTGTGTATTCCTATGACATATTAGAGGCATCGATTAGTGTTCTCCAATCGCATCCTAGTGAGGTGTACCGTGAAGTCCTAACACCCTCGCTACTGAAAGCAATTGAAGTCATCTACAAACTGGCACTGCCCTTGTCATACAAACCTACCATGAGCGTTGTTTTCAATGCAGTCGAAATTCTCAACATGTTGTCGGGTATGATAGATCCCTCAACCTCAAAGCCTATCCAAGTGGATTCTCTTTGGTGGAAGGATTGCATCAACAGACTTTATCATCTGCTTGGTAAACATACTGACACCTTCAATCCCTTCAACGAAAATTCCACAGAAACATTCTCATTCTCCAGGTTTCATGACGTCTACGGGATGGTGAGAAGCATAGGTTCAAATTCCATTGGCCGTCTCATACCAAGACTACTGTACAAGGATAGGTTACAGGATCTTCCAAGGGTGATTTTGAAGGATGATGTACCAGAGACTACAAAATTCCTTGATAACCACAATCTTGCGATCAATATGGAACGATGCTTTTTGCTCTTGAAGGCTAACATCTTGAATATTCTGGAGAATTTAGTAACGCTATATCCTGCGGAAATTGGGGTAGCCAATGGCACAATGTTGATTCAGCTAACCAAGTTCATGTCCACGGAGCAAGAGCTCATTTTACATCGGGGTCTGGGACAGTTGTCACCCAATTTATCATTTCGATGTACTCTCATCGAGCAATCTATGGCGCTCATATATCGACTATGGATGGATCACCCGGGTCAAATGACCACTCAACATGTTAAGGAGATTGAAAGCGAACTAGTGACCTCACTTTGGAGACTGGTCGCGGCCACCGAGCATAAATTCGATCCTCGCGATGTCCTGGAGAATCAACAACTTATCGATGAATTCGGGGCGCTCACGATTAGGAATCGAAGCCAGTACTACGATGACGTTTTAGAGAACGCTCCTGCCTACATTGAAGAAGAATTGCTACACGATATCGACGATCATACCGCAAGAATCATGCAGGTACGATACGATAAAATTTACCAACAAATGGCACGAACCGTACTCGAAACCAAATTGGATAATGTAATCTCTATCGACGCAATGGATAGCTTATATGTAGCAATGGGCAAATGAAAAACTTTAAAGATTATGGTTTAAATTGCAATACAAAAAAGTACCTACCGGAAATCACATTTAAGCGGATTCAGATTTTGGGGTACCAGTTTGGAAACCGTTCTTGAACTTTCTAGAAACGGTCTTTAGATATCTCATTCTACCAGTACCGGTGGTCTTTCTTCTCTTAGCCTTAGCACCCCAGTTGTAAGATCTGGTCTTAGCAGCTGGGTAACCACAAGAAGCACAGGTCTTCTTTTGAACGTGGAAGGAACGACGACCACATCTGTTACACAAAGTGTGGGACTTGTTGTGACGTTTACCGAATGAAGGAGTACCCTCTGTTCAAATTTCAATATTTCGTTAGTAAAAGATTTCTCAAAAAGGAATCAAACTCGGATACTGGCTCTGGAAACACACTGCCTGATCGATGGTCTTGCTCGAGCTCTGCCCTATCCTCTTACTCAACTGGTTTCATTGATCGATTGCTCCTCATCGTCTAGCTAATTGTAATGTCCACATTTCCAACTCAATCCGATTTCAGTATTCCAAATATTCCCATTACATACTACCCATCTTTGCTGATATGCTAGTTTCTTAACTACCTGAAACAACTAAACCTTCAAGGTTTCAACTGTTAAATCGCTAATATTTGACACTACGACTATGACAATTCCACGTCTCCAGCTGTCGCTGTCCCATCGACCAGCGAAGCTAAGCTCGCCGCGTCGATATTTTTTTCCAATCATCGAGAAGTGAAGGACGCAACTTTTCTGAACAAAATTTTTCGACAACATGAAAATGTACGGATGTTGAAAATATTTAAAGGAGGTATGGGTTTAAAACTGCAAAATTAGTCACATGAAATGCGACGCGTCAAATTTGCTAGCTAATCGTCACCAACGTTTGTTTACGCGACAGCCATTTACGCGTCACATCGTTTACGCGTCTCACTCCAGTACTGGATGGAATGGCTTGTGAAGTAGAAATTGTGAACGCCTGAGCTCAACTTTGGTACTTGAACTCGGTTCAGGGTATCTTGGAGTTGTTGTATCTCGAGAAAATCGCCACCATGCTTAATACTTTCCCACCATCATCACCGGTGCTGGGTGCTACCGCGCACGCCGAGAACCCATTCTACCAACCGTCATCTGACGATTTCCAATCCATTGGAACTAGTCACTTCTCTGGCAAAAGACGTGTGGATCAGTTGTATGACAACCAACAGCATTATCCGACTCCCGTGGCTTCGTCGAGTACTGGGAGATCTTCGTCCCCCATTAGGGCCCCTGATACAACGTCAAAATGTCACGGCGGGCCCTCCAAAAAGAGCTTTCCCATTGAACTAGATCCTCGTGGATGCACTAGGTTGGCAATTGGTCGTAAGAAGTCCGTGTGCGATATTGTGTTACCCAGCAAGAAGCACATCTCCAGACAGCATGCATTCATTACTTATCTGCCGGAACGAAATGAAATTAAGCTGGAGTGCAATGGTGTCAATGGTATCATTGTTGTAGTCCCTCAGCAGATGGAATGCCGCTTGAAGAAGTCAGGTTCAGTTAATAGTTACCAACTACTGACCGGTCCAGTGGACTCTTCGGGTTGGGCAAACGAAAAGGACATCGAGAGCTCGATTGATACAACTTCTTTTGTTCTCTTGAAAAATGAGTCAGTTTTCATGCCATACGTTCAGGGAACTGTAATCGATTTTAGGCAGGCAGAAGCGCATCTGACACTAATGGAGCTCCAAGACGAGGACGACGCAAACAATACCGAAACAGAAGATGAAGCTTTAACTTTGATACCACAAAATGGCGATTACCGCGAAACTACAAGAACGCCAAGAAAATTCATTACAGTACCCCAGTCTCCACCAACCGTCAAGTCAAAGAGCCATTTCGATGAGTCGGAATTCGAACCTTCACATATTTCACCACGAGGGCCACCAAGTCAACTAGTTGACAATTCAAGTCCTGAATCGGTAAGTGAATCACATTGGGAATCACATTGTGAGCCAAGAAGTGAACCGATTCGTCTGCCATTGCATGTGCCATTGCATGTGCCATTGCAAAAGACTTTGCAAAAGACTTTGCCAGAATTGCAGCCAAAACCTCAACCAGAATCGTTGCCAGAAGCGTTGCCAGAGTCACTGGAGGAAACAAGCAGCAAAGCAGCGCCAATTAATACTACTCCAGTAAGTTCACCAATTAAAAACATTCCAACAACTCCGGTTAAGGCCAAAAAGAACGTCATCATTAAGCAAGAAGAGAGATCGCAATCCACGCCTTTACCAGTTTTGCATGAACCTGTCCCCATCTTGGCAAGTCAGCAATTGCTTGACGTCGCAGAGGGCCAACACAAGAGAAAACAGCATAAGCCAAATAACAAGTTGGATAAAACAGCAGAAATACTCAAATCTTTGGAGGAACGCGGTATTCCTTGTAAAGAACTACAGCACGCTTTGGCCAATCACTTAGCATTTGCTAATGTCCAACAAACCCCGTTGTATCAATTACAGCAGGTTAATTCCAAGACAGGCGGTTTATCCCGCAATGAGCTCCGTGCGCTGTTGAAGGATGTGCGTTGCATCGGAATCATTCGCCGTGAAGGGAGGGATGCTGCCGGTAAGCCGTTGGACGAAGAGTACTACTATGACTTGGAGAATGATCCTGATACTGAAAGGCGGAATCTAGTCACTTCCTTGAAAGGTGGCAGATCGGGCTTGAGATCTTGCAGAAGAACTCATAAGCAATACTTTTGGAAAAAACCAGCCAAATGATGATACTTTTACTAAATTCAAAAAAGCAATAAACTAAATTCATTATATGAGAGTAAGACTTCAAACATTGTGTTTCTTTAAAAAGTCGTGCATTTCATCTGTATCCACATCCTGTGGATCTTCAGACGATATTGCCTGCAATAACCCATCAAGCATATCATCAACCTTATCCTCGTCGATCTTCAGACACAAACATAATACTCGCCTGAACTTGCCCTCCAGATCCTGCTGCTTCTGTTGAATTCCTCTTAATGTACCGTCAAGCTGCTTGTCATTCCTTTTGTAAGCATTGATTCTTGCCTTTAGTAAAACGGACGGCGGTAGTGATGAATCCAGCTTATCCTTATCTTGCTGGGCAAAATACTGGGATCGTACTTCTTCCAAAACACTTTCGGTGGATTCAGCAGCAAGAAGTTTATCAATATCACCGTTGTACTGATTTGCGAGCTTCCTTTCGAGAATATCATAAATGAAATCAACCCGAAATGGTTCGTCCGCGTCAAACTCACTAGAGTCCCAATCAGCTCCAGCTGCGTCGTCCGACGTTAGTCCAAGCTCTTTGCTCTCCTTCTGAAATTTCTCATCTTCTTCTATAATGCCCTGCTTTAAATTGTTAAGTTGTTCTTTCAGTAGAATATGTTCATCTTGTAATTGCTTAGCATGAGCAAGACGGTCTCGTGAAGCAGCCAATAATTCTCGCTGTGAATTCAATTCTTGGTGTAGTTTGTTCAATTTTTCCTGATATTCCTTCACTTCCCTGCTATAGTCTTGAGAAACCGCAGACAATAAAGACTGCATGTTGTTGATCAAAGACATTGTGTCAGGCAAGTTTGGCCCACTTTGTTCGTGAGATGCCGGATCGGCCGTGGCATTCTCGATATTCAAATTCGAAACTCCATTGTAATGCAATTTTGCTGTACCAGCACCAAAGTCCACTGGCCTCAATCCTGACTTGTTAGCAACGTATGGATCGGCACCATAGTCCAACAAAGCATCTACTATAGCTACGTTTCCCAGCCGAGAAGCGATATTCAGAGCAGTGTCACCATTAGAGTCCACAGCGTTTAGCATATTTGATATCACCCATTTTAAATCTAGTGCCTCCAAAATATTATCACTTCCTGCCCCCGTCAGAGGCCTTGATTGTTTTTTGACGATCCATCCCATGAGAATGTCCAAATAGTATTTGGCTGCTGCTGAGCAACCAGCCATCCCTGATGTGATCACAATATGATGTAAAATGGTCCTGTTCATCGTATCTTCAAGAATGAGGCAGGGGTACAAATAATCCAAGAGTTCTTCAAAAGTCCCTGAGTCGTAATTATTCACCGATTTTACTGCTTTGACCAGTGCAGACTCACCAATATTATCACCTATTAGTCTATTAGATCCATGTTCCACCAGCTTTTTCACCAAGTCTAAGTTGGCAATGGATGCTAGCCAATGAAGCGGAGTATTACCTCTTTCATCTACAGGAATGTTCAAATTTAACGGCACATGAGGATGTGCTATATCAACTTCATGCATCAGAGTCTCAAACGGAACTGATTGAGAAGCGCTGGGTGACGAAGGAGAACCCACATCCTGAGCGGTAGGGAAGAGTAGCCGCTGCAAGAAAGCTTCCAACTTAATTCTTTGATTGTTCTCAGAGACAAAAACTGCAGGCTGAGCTCTTTGAAGAGTGGGTGGACCCGAGATATGGCTCGTATCATACTGAAACGTTCGAATCGGCTTATTTGCCAGCGATTTGTCTTCCGGGCCATTTTCTTCGTTACTGAGCACTTTAGTATCTTGACTCTCACTTTCTTCACTTTGAAGACGTAGTTTCTTAAGCGGCGAGCCCAGCCCCTTCTGCGGGTTCTCTTGATCGAATTCTGCATCCTTGCTCACTCGCTTGATCGACTTGATTCCTGAAGAGGTATAATCTTGGTATGTTTCATTCCCAGATCCTTGCCCATTTGATTGGCTCTCCTGGTTATCCGAGTCTGTGACTTCCATCTTGGACTCTGCCATTTCAGGCTGCTTGTCGTGTGACTCATCGTCTGAATTGCTCTTGGTGCCAAATGCGTCATGAAACAGATGCTGCAAGTTCAGCATCTCCAACAGTTCCTGTGCCTTATCACCAGTGATCCATTTTTCGCCGGCATCATTCGTGTCGACAAGTATTCCATACTGCGCTAGAAGGCTGTCCTCCTGCTCCACGGTCACTTGGTCTGGATCCAAATTGACATGATCAAACTGTAAATCTCCATTGGACTGACTGAAATGCTGTAGCAGAGGAAGCAGAGGTCGCAACAGAATATATCCCGTTTCTGTGCTCTTCTTCAACGTCAATGTCACTTTCTCGCCAATGAACTTGGTGGCTTCTACAGTAGACATCACCAACCACCTCAGCGATTCAACAGCCGATTGGAAACCTGGTTCAACTATCCAATCTGCCTGTAAGTGACTTAATCTCTTCAAACGTTGTCGTGTGTTACGCGACTAATCAATAGAAACCGTCTGAGGCGACCACTACTAAGACTACCAGCACTAATAGGTAAGCTAGATCGCTGCTATGGTCTCTGGAGCCACTGTCAAGCGATTAGTAGCCACCGCTGCCGATTTTGACCTTACAGGGCTACAGATTATTGGGTATTACCTGAGGCTATACGCGATAGAGGCAATCCTTGGTGATGAAGGTAGCACGGCGGAGTTCATGGGGTTAGTGACAGAGCTGATGAAGGATGTAGAGGACTATAAAGGCTCGATTCAAGCTACAGAGGAATCCGAGGGTCAAGGTAGCGTTTATAGCCTGATTCACGACCAAAAGAAGGCGGAAACGTACATTTCAAACTTTGCCATGTCACTCTACAATGGGAAACTGAAACAGATCCAGACGGGACCTTGGGATTACACTCTGCAGAGAGGTCTTTGGTGTTGCGTGGACCTGTTGTCGTGTGTTGCCGGTCTCTGGGGAGATGCAGATGGTACGTGGCAGAAAAGGCTGAAATATTGTAAGTTGTACTTGACCAAGCTGGCCAAGGGAGAATTGGGAGTCGAGTCCAGCAAGGGAGAACCGAAGATAAGCACGTCGGAGTCAGGCGCACCAAGTTTGCCGGAGAAACGCGATGAATCGATCGAAGTTTCTACAGGCTCTGTTTCGGACGAGGAGATTACTGCTATGCTTAACAAATTGCGAGCTGCGACTGATAATACATCTGAAGATGATTCGGAAGTAGAAGCTGCCGATATCACAGACATCTCGCTCCCCCAAGCTCCAAGGATAAAGCCCAGCCGTCCCAAATCTGAGGACGAGCCATCAAGTGAGGCAGAGCCAAAATTTATCGATTCTGATGAGGAAGATGAAGTTATGACGAGTCAACCAGAGCCGGAGAAGCCCAAAAAGACCCATCGTGAGGATCGTCCGCGCGAGAATAAGTATACGCAGGATCAGTTGCATTCTATGATGGAAAGATCTGGAGAGATAGAGAAGGTACAAAAGTTGGCCAAGTACGCTATAAGCGCTTTGAACTACGATGATATCGCAACTGCTAAGGATGAATTGGTTAAGGCACTAGAAATTCTGAAATCTTTGGAATAATACAGCCAGCCCGTTGAAGGTATTTCTTTAGAAATTCTATATATTTTATACTGATTTTATCAGAGAAATGGAGAATATGACCTAGATCTTCTTTGAAAGTTAATGTACATGATTTGAGTTGAGCAAATCAACACAGTTGATAATGGATGAAAAAGTGGTGTGCCCTAAAATTATAGCACCAACTTCTTTGGTTTTTCCCATGGGTATTCTTGGTTGGTGAAGTGACCATAGGAAGCGGTTGGCAGGTAGATTGGCCTAGCCAAGTCTAGTTCTTTGACCAAGACACCAGGTCTCAAGTCGAAGTTCTTCTTGATGATTTCGATGATCTCCTCGTCGGACTTGGTAGCGGTACCGTAAGTGTCAACGTGTAGAGACAATGGTTCAGCAATACCGATGGCGTAAGAGAATTGAACTTGGACTCTCTTGACCAAACCGGCTTCGACCAACGACTTGGCAACCCATCTAGCGGCGTAAGCAGCAGAACGGTCGACCTTGGAGTAGTCCTTACCGGAGAAAGCACCACCACCGACAGCAGAAGCACCACCGTAAGCGTCGACAATGATCTTTCTACCGGTCAAACCAGCATCACCCTGTGGACCACCGATGACAAATCTACCGGATGGCTGAATGTAGTACTTGGTCTTTTCATCCAACAACTCAGCTGGGATGACCTTTTCAATGATATCGGTCTTGATCGACTGTCTCAAGTCTGCAGTAGTGATCTCATCTGCGTGTTGAGCAGACACCACAACAGTGTCGATTCTCTTTGGAATCCATCTACCGTTGTCATCTTCGTACTCAACGGTAACCTGCGTCTTAGTGTCTGGTCTCAACCATGGCAAAGAACCGTCTCTTCTAGCGTCAGCCATAGCCATGTTCAATTTGTGAGCCAACAAGATCGTCAATGGCAAATGTTCTGGCGTCTCATCGGTAGCGTAACCAAACATGATACCCTGGTCACCAGCACCCAACTCCTCGATAGCCTGGTCGTAGTGCAAACCTTGAGCGATATCAGGAGATTGTTGCTCGATGGCCACCAACACGTTACAAGTCTTGTAGTCGAAACCCTTCTCCGAGTCATCGTAACCGATCTTCTTGATCGTCTCTCTGACAATCTTCTGGTAATCCAACTGCGCTCTGGTTGTGATCTCACCAAACACCATGATCATACCAGTCTTGGCAGCGGTCTCACACGCAACCTTAGACAAAGGATCTTCAGCCAAACAAGCATCTAGGATGGCATCTGAAACTTGGTCACAAATCTTATCTGGGTGACCTTCACCGACGGATTCTGAAGTGAAAAGGAAAGTACCAGCCATTGTGTATCAAAGAACAACTAAGAAGTCAACTTTCCCTCTTTAACCATCAAACAATCCCACAACACACATCTCTTCATCTCAACTTGCCATGCTTATATACACACTAACGGCTCGCTGCCATGCGCAAACTTTCCGTCGTTTCGCACATGTGCCCGCCAGAAGTCAACCTGTGCTGCCAACATAGTACACATAGTACACCACGTAGCCCGATTCAGCTATCGTATAGTCCATGCTTATTGTTCAGTGGGCTCTTTGCCTTGGTCTGTGCACAACCTGCTAATTTTTTTCATAACTGTGGCTGTCGTTCTCTAGCAAATGTGGCTGGCGGTGGTAACTGGAAGGCCTGATCGCCGGTAACGCCAGCTCGAACAGCTAATGCCGACCGCTGGAGCTGGCAATGGTCAGCGTAGAGTGCTCGCCAGCCTACGGCCATGGACAGCAGCCCTAGGAGGCCTCCCGCGAGCACGTCGTACCAGAAGTGCTTGTGGTCTATGATCCTGGAGGCCATCACGACGATGGCGAGCACGCAACACCAGTAGTGCCGGACCGTTGGTCCCGTGGTGAAGCGGGCCTGCCAGACGAAGAGGAACATGAGTCCCGCGGTCGCGAGGCTGGAATGGCCGCTGGGCGTGCTGCGTAGCCCGTCAAAAAGCAGGTACTGGTCCTGCTGGCGGCATTGGTCGAGCGAGAAGAGCTTTGTCTTGGTAGCGGGGTCGAGCTGGCAACGTGCCAGGAAGTCCGGTCTCGGGTTTCCGATGGCAAACTTGAGAGAGCAGGTGAGGGCGCCTGCTAGTGCCAACGTAAGTAGCAGGGAAAGGGCGCTGGCGTGAAGCAGGTGAAGCTCTTTGGAGACCCAGTCTGGCCGCTGTGGAAGTAGTTTTTTCTTGAGAGTGCCCTTGGCGACGGTGCAGTAGGCGGTAATCAGCGCAAGCGGTATGCCGGCGCTGATGACCAGGCAAGCTCTGTTGCCCACGATCTCGCGGGCTACAAAAGTCTTGGAGATGGTCGAGTCGTCGCGATCGAACTGGAGACCCAGGGTTCTCGGTGGCAACAGCAGCTCGGTGCTGACGACCACGACAAAGCCCAGGGCAACGCCCACGTAGTAGAAACTGTAGCGTCTCGCGTATTCGAGCAATTGGTCGATCTGGAGGCAGCGCATGGGTTGGTGTTGTGGAGATCTGGTAGTGTGGTTTGTATAGCGAATGTGAGTAGTACAAGTGAAAAAAAGGCTTGCAGGCGATTTGTCGATGGTCAATGTGGATGATCAGCTCTTGAAGGCGGCTTCGTCTAGCCGCTTGAACTCGCCGGGGCTCGAGTTTGCGATGGGTGCGTTCGTTTTGCGATTTTCTAGGGATCGTTTGGGGGTTCCTAGGTATATAAAGAGGGCCTTGTGAAGACATTTGAATTGTTGCGTCGAGGTGTGGTATCGAATAGATACTGTACTGATATGGCTACTACGTTCAGCTTTACAGGCGCAACAACTGAGGCGTTGGCTAAGCATGAGATTTTGAAAGATGTGTTGAAGGATGACCAGTTCAAGCCATGGGGAGTGCTGGCTGTTGAGTACTCTAAGGACGCTCCAGTAGCAATGGGAAACACTTTGAGCATTGAAAAGGCCCAGGTAAAGCCTTCGGTTCAGTTCAGCTTGAATCCTGAGGAAGGAGGTCCAAAACTTCAGGATAAGGATTTGTTCACGTTGGTGGTCACTGATCCAGATGCGCCTTCTAGAACAGACAAGAAGTGGTCAGAATACTGCCACTATGTGGAAGCAGACATCAAGATCCTCGATAGGTCTGGCGTTTCGAGCGCCAGCCAGGTCGAGCCGCAATTTGTGTGTGCGGAACTTAACAGTGGTAACGTGTTGCAGCCGTATGTGGGGCCTGCTCCTCCTAAGGGCACGGGTAAGCATCGTTACGTGTTTCTACTGTTCAAGCAGCCTGACGGAATAACGAGCAGCCAGTTTACCAAGATTCGGGACAGACCCAACTGGGGCTATGGAACTCCGGCTACAGGTGTCCATAAATGGGCAACGGAAAACAAACTGGAGCCTATCTCTGCTAACTTCTTCCTTGCCGAAGACAAATGAAGGTGTCACGTAACTGTTTTTAGCTTCTATCTATTGACAAGTGGTTTTAACGAAAACGAAACTGGTTTATCTAATACTAAATTATATGTGAAAACCACTAATTGAAAAGTTCGTCAACTAACTCCTTGTAAACACCAATTTGGAAGTTGTCAAGCTCGATCTTGTTCAATGGAGGCGCAATGATGAAACCACCACCTTGCTGAACGTTGGAATCTGCTAAATCTTCAGTCGCGTAGTGTTGCATCATCTCCTGG
Source organism: Torulaspora gathmanii (assembly GCA_030580195.1). Classification (NCBI taxonomy): domain Eukaryota; kingdom Fungi; phylum Ascomycota; class Saccharomycetes; order Saccharomycetales; family Saccharomycetaceae; genus Torulaspora; species Torulaspora gathmanii. Next base: position 88,713 of record JAKTSM010000011.1, on the reverse strand, counting down.
TACATCTTCAACTCTTTGCGCTGCGAATCGTAGTATTTAGTATCGATCCCCAGGTTGTTAGGTATGGCGCATAGCCAAATTCTTGTTTTGTAAAACTTGAACAACTCCTTGATCAGTTCTCTGAAATCGTTTCTCTCCTCGCAGACATAATAAAAAGTTAATTTCTTTCTGTCAAATTGAAACTCGGCGTTGAGAATCTTGATGTTCAGTTGAGGACGGCTTGTCGAGTGACCGGCAGATGCAGGAGCTGTTCCGTTGTTAGCCCCATTATGATGATGATGGTGAGTGAATCCGCTGTTGAGAGATTTCAATTTCAACTGTGCAATGTGAAGTGCCTTCAATTCGTCTTGGAATTTATTGTGGAGATTAGTGGTAACTTCCCATGGGGTAGCGAACCTCAGAACTTGCTTTGAAGGGACTATTAATTGAGTGAGCTCTATCACATCATAGAGTTTTGAATTTAACCCTTCACTTTGTCCCTTTGTCGAATCTATCAGTGCTTGAACAAAGGTGCCGTTTGCATGGTGTTGCGATTTACTGGTAATCAAAGAGTCAAAGTGGATCTTTTTTTTTAAGAAATTGATAAATAGGGCCAGATCTAAATCAACAATGGGCTCCACGACAAGTGCTAAGTCTTTACCACGATCACCATCGATGATTACCAAATCATTTCGTTTCATCAGAATATTAGTATTTTGCGGAGTCGATAAGAGCTCCAATTTCCCGTTCTTCAAAGCAACCAACACAAGTGGTTTATAGTGCAGGTACGAAGACGCCGAATTTGATCTTTTCTCCTGCGTGGTTTGCTTACCACCATGGTTACTGTCGTCCATCAAACTTGCTTTGCGATCTGTGGGACTCCTGGACGACATTTGCTTATCAGATACGAATGCATCGGATTGAGGGTTATAGTTCAAATTACAACTTTTCAGAAAAGTTAAAAATTTGGCTATCGCTTGGGATTTTCTGCTCTCGTGAGGGGTGTCATTTGTTCGAAGCATCGACTTGATATGGTCAGCAAACTCATAGACCTGATTGCTTGAAAAATAGTTGGTACCGCAATCAGCATAAAGGGCCTGTAAATCTGGCGAAGAGACAATCTGATGTGCATCGACCAAGATCAACCCATTTTCCAGTAGCACTTCGCCCTTAGTATCATCTCTCGTGACCGCTTTAGCGTGATGTAGTTGCTGTTTCGAATAATTGAGATACCTATTTCTGACACCATTATTGGCCATGGGTTGCTGATTGTACGGCACGCCAGGTGCGGACCCCAATGAGTTGACTGGTTGTGTGTTTCTGCGGGGTGGATAATGCCGGGGTATCACATTTTTGTATGGAGCAGCAGGAGCAGTGGTGGGTGGTGCCATTTGATTTGAAGAAGTTGGAAACCCGACAGGTTTCATTGCCTGGTTATTCATCGAGTTCATTACTTCCGGATTTGGAACAGACCCCATATGACCATGTATTAGTGTGTCCGAGATGTAAGATGACCTTCTTGCTCCAGAGTGTGTCTGCTGCGAGTGGAAATGGCTCTGTGGCATAATCAGCTCACTTTGTAGCGGCATCTGCTGTTGCTGTTCTTGAGGTTCCGCAAAACGAGCGTTGGAAGAGCCCATCGACGACATCATCGAATTAGAACCAAAACCCTGCGCCAAGTTGCTCGAATAGTAACCCGAAGGATCATTATTTCTTTCAAAATCAAACGAGAACGGTGGGAAATTGGCTGCTTCTTCTCCATGATATTCCACAGAAGTCAAACCTGATGTATTGAAGAAACCCTGATGCTGTGACCGGCCAAGGCCTTGAGAATGCATCATACCTGGCGTTGCTGAAGGTGGTATAGGCTCGGAGTTTGAAGGCGTCATCTGAAAAGAAGTGAAAGGCAGTCGGTGGGACACTGCAGACTTGATCCCTTGAGCATTCTCAAAACCTGTAATGAAATCGATCTTTTTCTCATCTTTCCCAGCGATCCCCTCCTCGCCACCAACGACCACTTCGTTGCTCAAAGCATGTGGGTTCTTCCCAGAGGCCGGAATCCCGGAAGCTGCAGCTGCAGCTTTTCTGGGCAAGTCTGTAAGTGACTTGCCACTACTATTCTTGAACAGCAAATTGTCGTAATAGTTCCTCAAATCCACATTATCCGATATGCTGGTTGTACTATTGATAGAAGGCAGCTCGGCAGTCATCATAAGCTACCGTAACTCAACGAATGTCCAAAGCACTAGCTCTAATAGATTGCCCGTGTCACAAACTGTATCAAAATCCAGTAAAAAAAAAACTCTATAATTTTACACCGTAAAACTCCGTCAGACAAATTCAACCGTAATACGTGCAAATACAACTCCGATGCTGATCAATACCTAACTAGTAGGCTACCAACAGCTTAAACTTACCTTCTTATACTCTGCCCCTTGTCAAACCTTTCACTGCTATGGCCATCCCCCTGCTTCTCCCGACAAACTTTTCGCGGGGACTAAAAGAAAAATGGCACGTGACCTGGAGATGGATCACATCAATAAGTGATAAAGACAGAGATTGATGGCTATCATGACAGCCAGGTAGATCAGGAGGACCTTTCCACGATTTGAATGTTGTGCTGGGACGTCATGTTCTTCTTCTGTAATTTGAGCGACCTCCGTAGCGTTTCTGGGGACCATCTCAAGCACAACACCGAGACCTTTGGCGATGTGCCAGTCAACATGACAATGAAAAACCCATTTGCCTTGGTATTCGGACCTTATTCTCAGAGCAGCGTACGAGCTGCCGGGAATGTTGATGCTGTCACGGGTCATGGGCGTGCGTCCGGTGTCTTGCCAATACTGTAAATCTTCGTGGTACTTGTCTGAGGCCTTACTCGAGGGGATGCTCTGGCTGAGGGGGCCTTCGTGGCCGGTACCGAGAGACACAACTTGAAAGCGCTGACCATGGATATGCCAAGGGTGTCTCATGTGGTCCTTAGAGTTGATTATCAGTTCAGCCACTTGACCGGTGTTCAATGTGATTGGAGACGTGAAATAATCGGAAAACGTCTTGCCGTTTACTTTGTACATTCCGGTTTGAAACTTCTTCACTGTAGCACCGTCTGAATCGTATGAGTATTCTAATTCCACTCGTTGGATGTCGTCGTCCTCCCATAGGCCAAGACTTCCACCACTCTCAAGCGGTTCCAATTCACGATACAATTCTTGCTTGTTTAACCCGGGAAGCGATTTTATGGCAATATTACCATCCTTACGTTTCTCATTGGCCCCATTTTCCTTCATGAACCATGCTGTCTTTGTGATGTAGCCCATCATCTTGTTGCAGCCATTTACTATTTGTAAGGCCGATGCACCGCTCTTAACTTCCTCATTTAGGTGCACCACTACAGTGACTCTCTGTCCAACCGCCAGACTAAGCGTTTCAACCACGTAAGGTTTGACAAGGGTACCATCAGTCTCCATGATAATCATTTTGTGATTCGCCAGGTGGAAAATCTGGGTTCCCGACATACCAGAATTTATTAATCTGAGAATTATGACATCAGTGTTTTCTTTGAGAGTAAGCTCAATGTCTTTCTCTGTCGACCCGTTTATGAGTGAATCATCTATATGTGGATCAGTGGTCCCGTCACCGGACATGACCTCATTTCGCAGGACCCTTAGATCAAATTCGTTATACCAGTCGGATAGAGCGACTAAGTGCTCTTCCATTACATTTCCGGTACCAGCTACCTCATCCTTTGCTAAAAACAGTGGAGCAGGCGCTTTGATGGCATCAACGTCGGCTCTCGAGATCTTGCCTGCCAAAGCATCAAATTCAGGACATTCCACAATCATTACTCCTCGGAGACCGTCTCCATACTGGACAGATGAGTGCGAGTGGTACCAGAATGTGCCACATGTGGTCTCAGGTATTGTGAAGTTATACCAATATTCCTCCCCACTCTTTATGGCATCCTGAGTGAGCCCTGGAACTCCATCATTCTCGTTTCCTATTGGAACTAGTCCATGAAAATGCAATGCTGTGTCGCAGTAATCTCGCAATAGAGCATCTTCGCTACTCAATCGAGCTTCTTCACTTGTGCAAATATGATTCTGCAGTTTCAAGTTGACTGTGTCGCCTGACTGAACTCTAATTATTGGACCGTAAGTGCTATTATATCCATTGATTGATACAATCCGCCTTCCAATCCCATTGAAGCTGCTTCGGACATCCAAGTCGATCAAGTGCGTCGTCCTATGATCCTTTACAGTTGAACCCGCAACTGCATGATGCAAAAGCACCGTTATGACAGCTAAGATTACAGGAGTCATAACAACAAAGCCTAGTCAACTAATTAAGTAGTCAGTAGGGTTGGCTTAACAAAAAGCTAAATATGAATGACAAATGTCTTGAACTATACGTACAAGAGTGATGTTTCCAAATCCAAAAAATAATGGTTGCTAAGAGATTCGAACTCTTGCATCTTACGATACCTGAGAATTCCAAGGTGCGCAGTTTTGCTGCACACAAGAATCGAACCGACTCTTGAATCAGGCGCCTTAGACCGCTCGGCCAAACAACCATGTTTCTTATTGGGATCTGAGAACTGAGTTCTGGTATAAACGGTAGTCGAATAGGCGCGTGCAACCAGCCTGCTTCAACAGTAGTGTACTTGTAAGCACTTTTAGCAGCTTGGAGGTTTTAGATGTGCTGGACGTTTACATCTGGATATATAATCTATGTTTTGCCATCTGATGGAGCGGCCTACTTGATGTTGAGACAGCGTTAAGCAACTGGTGTACTTTACCGCATTACAAGACAGGACAGACCGCAACTCCTAGTATCCCAGCGAAACAATGACATTGTGGGTGTGTTGGGTCACATAAGATAACAATAAGACCCCCAGCTTCCAGCTGTTGGGTACCGATTAACCACAGGTCCATCGACCTCCATCACGAGCGGATGGTGAGGATAGGCTCCAACAGGCTCTGGTCGACCAAGACCTCGCAGCCGTTTAGACGTGAGCGACGGCGGCAAACAAAAGGCGCATCTCTCTGGCGGTGGCCATTTCGAAGAGTCAGTCTACTCCGACTAAAAGACCTAGAGAAACAATGCGATGCGGTCTAGCCACGTACCCACCAGGCAAGCTCGGACTCAATGCATACAGTGAGCCCGCTCCTGCTACTGCAATCGAGTGGCATCCGGTAAAATGGTCGCCTGTGACTGCGCCAATTGGGACCCAGTACCCTTGAGCTACCTTGCATCAATCTCGAACACGTATCCAAAGCCGGTGGCATCTGCTGAGTCTTTCCAAAGCCTTGCGAGAGTTCCTTCTTGACAGCCTCTACTAGTGGACCTACCTCGCGTGAGGATATCTTGACCTTGCGCCCCTGTACACGTTTTAGCCTCTCAAATAAAGATATTTTCCACTCATTTAAAAGACGTGCAAGTTTGAAATATTCAAAGGCTCTTGCAGCATCTTTCGCCTCTGGGTGTTCCACAATAAACCTGCGTATCAAATCTGCGCTATTCAGCACACGGCAAAAAGTATCAAGCAGTTCCACTATATCACTCGAAGAATTTCTGCATCTGAGTTCCCTTACCATTGACGCAAAATAACCTCCTATCGCACTATCTTTCATTATTTCTTCCTTCACGAATATCGTGGATGCACCCTGTCGGAGAGTTGATCCCTGAGCCTTAGCCCTTAAAGTAGTTTTGCACACAAACTCGCAGTCATCTATTTCAATTGTCAGAGGATTTTCAACTCCATAATGACGCTCAGCAAGAACAATCGGGAACACCCCCCCCCCAGTCAGAGCTCATCTTCCGCTCCAGAACCAATAGGAATCTATGATAGCAGTGGGCGTCAAGTTCTTTTTATGGGTCAGAAGTCACAGAACTGGGATGCCATCACATAGTCTTATATACTAGCATGTCAAAAGTGAACATACTTCTGGTTTTCCCCAGTATTGTAGTATTGTAGTTATTACCCGCTTTGTCCGAAATTATTCCAAGAGGGCCAAAACATTAAGATCTCGCTACTAATCACATCAAATGAATAGAATTCTGAGTCAGGATTCATCACTTATGACGCGTGGAGGGCTCAATGATATGTATTTATTACAGCATGACGATGATGAGATTAATTTGTAACCTATAGAATACAACAAATGCAGAAAAACTTAAATTCAACAAAGGTGTTCCAGCTGCCTATTCCTTCAAAACTCCCTCCTTGACCAATACCTTCTCTATTTCATTCACCAATCTCTTCAATGTCTTCGTAGAGCCAGTTTTCTTCCTGAAACCGACAACACTTGCATTACCTCTAGACCATATAATCATTTCGAATAGAGTAGATCTCAGGGAAAGGATATTCTCACTTGAAAGCTTACCTGTTAGCGTGAGGCTTTCTGGCATTACCTTAACGTCTTTAAGCCCATATTTTGTCCAGCCCTGAAGCAAGTTTCGCAGGCCATTGAATAATTGCTTGGCGGACACACTTGCATACAACTCAGCGTCATATCCAGTGTTCTTCTCAGACGATGACTTGGAGAATTTACGGAAGAACGAGGTGTTTCTCTTTCTCTCAGCTGCTTCTTTAAGTGGCTTTTTCTCCCGAGTCACAGGCTTAGCGGTTTCATCTGCTCGCCTTTTTGGCATCACTTGATTCAAGTTTTCCTCAACCTTCTTTGGGGCCACAGGTTTTGCTTCTTCTTTCTCCACTAAACCTTGACGATTTGATGACATAGACTCACGGCCACCTTCAGCACGATCACCGAGTGATTCATTGGATGACTGATATATCCCCAATCCGCTTGCCTCAGTGGAGTCCAATGGTGGAAGGGTTGGTAATTTGATATTCCTCTCTTCTGGACGCTCAGTTTCCTCCTTCGAGTTTTTGAATCTATCAGCAAAGTTTAGCTTCAGTCCATCCTTTGTAGCCACTGAATCCTCGGGAACTTCATATAGGCGTCCGTCGTTAGAACTATCGCCAGTGTAATCACCTTCTTCCTGCGCCGTTTCAAACAAGAACTCAGGTTCTTGACCGCTATTATCGGTTGGTGAGTCATGGTGGCTCACCTTGTTGGACTTGCCATCATTCAGGATATTGGCCAGATTGCTATAGGATTGCTTCGTAGAATACAGCGATAAGACTGAGAGTCTCTTATTGGAATCACTGAAATGCCTTGATTTCCTTGTGAACTGAGGAACTTTGATCTCTGACAGCTTTCTAGGTTGCGCTTCGTAATCATGGTCTTTCAAAGCTGCAGTAGCAGTAGCATTCTTTGGCAAGACTTGAGTCTCATATTGCTCATTAGTCATTGAGATTACTCTATCGGATGCATCTGCTGGCTGACTGTGATTGTCAAGCTCTTTATTCTTTGCTGCCTCGAGCTCCTTATTGATGTCGAAGGAGGAACCCAAGAATTTCGATCTTCTTATTGTTTCCAAGATGATTTTCTCACTGTCGAGCTTTTGCTTATTTTCAGACTTTGCACTACCTTTAGTGGAGTCTGAATAGAAGACACCAGGATCAAGTCTTGAGACCGGCCTTGTCTGTAAAGAAAACGTTCTCTGACGGAGAAGGTCGTCGATGTTGGCCTGCAAATCAGCGAAGGAAGCATCCGTCTTGTTATTGAGAGGTGCTGAGACAGACCTTCCATTTGCAGCGGCATCAACTTCAGTACTCTCTGCCTGTTCCTCATTGAAGTTCTCATTTTGCAACTCTTTCTTCAACATAGCAATTTCTTCATCCATTTGCTTCTGCATTTGCATTTGCCTCATTTCCATCTCTTGTTGCTCCTGGATCTTTCTCTTCTCTTCCTCCTCCTTCTCCCTTCTTTCCCTCTCTTCACGCTCCTTTGCCTCTCTGACCTTTCTTTCTAACTCCTCCTTTTCCTTTCTGATCTGCTCGAACTTCTCATGTTCAAAGATCTGGTCACATAGTGTGGCAAAGTCAGAGCTTGTTCTCTTCGTCTCTTTCTCGATGTATTCCCAATCATTATCCTCGGAAAGTTTAGCGTAAGTAGAGATCAGCTTCGTGGTGATGGATCCCCGTTTCATAGTCGGTTTGAAGGAGAGTCTCATACTATTTCTCGAAAGCCTTTTTTGTTTTGCAGTTGAACTGTAATCTTTCAGCATCTCAATCGGAACAGGGGGGGTATCACCATTTCTCTCCAGATCGACCACCGACACTCTTTTATGACGAGATGTTGGAGTTGGCGAACTGTTGTTGGTATAAACGGCTGAGAGTCTCTTATTTGAAGAAAGATTAACGGACATTCTCTTCGATGGGGTATTCGAGTTGCTTGAAGGAATGCTGGTCGGACTCGCAACTGTTGATAATCTATTGAAAGACACTGGTCGCTTGTGTGACGATGATACGCTTATGATTGAATTACGGTTCTTTCTCTTTGGTGAAATGTTCGTGCGAGCTTTTGCTGTCGCTTTTTTGTTTGTGGATTGTGTAGCCGCCGAGCTCACAGATTGTCTCTTCTTCGTTTGAATTTGTTTTGAAGCATCCTTCTCGGTATCATGCTTGAATCTATCCAGCAAGGCATAGAGAGTCTTCTCAGCGTTAGCCCCAGGTTCTTTCAGCTTCGTGATGATCTCTGCCCGGTTTCTTCCGTGCCATAGGACGACTAAATTCTGCAGTATGCTCTCGTCTATCGGAGCAGAGTCTCCACCTGATAGTGGATGTAAGTACGTATCTTCACGAGGAAGATTTTTAATGCTCTTAGAGTCGTTGATGCTGGGATATTTCTGCAGTAGCGGGTGCTTCAAGATGTCTCTCGCTTTGATTCTTTTCTCTGGGTCGACCGTCAGGATCCTGGATATTAGATCCTGTGCGTCCTTAGAGATCTCGTCCTCATCTGGCATTTGGAATTTACCACTTTGGACTTGTAGTAGCAAGTTTCTGATGTTACCATCCTCGTCATCGAAAGGAAGCCTGCCAGTCAGTAGTGCGAACAAGATCACACCACAGGACCATACGTCGCTGGCAAATCCATGGTACGGTATACCAGAGACAATTTCTGGCGCCGCGTAGTGAGGAGAACCGCATGAAGTCTCCAAGAGTTTATCCTCTGTTTCCAAAGCGGCCATGCCGAAATCTGCGATCTTAATGTTGAATTTGTGGTCCAGTAGTAGATTCTCTGGCTTCAAATCGCGATGAACTATCCCCAAGGCGTGACAGTACGAGATACCGATCACAATTTGTCTGAAAAACCTGATGGCCTCGTTCTCCGGCAAAGGTCCGCGTTCCACTAGCAAATTGAAGAGTTCTCCCTTCTCGGCGTACTCCAGTACCATATACAGATTCGAATTAGTCTCCCAAACGTCGTAAAGTCTCAATACATTGCGATGGTTCAACAATTTCATAATGATAATTTCTCTCTCGATACCGTAGGGCAACGAATCTGGCGTTGTGGCCGCCAGCGCGCTCTCAGTCACACTTCCCTTAGCATTGAAAATAGCCTTTGATATCACTTTAATGGCAGCTTGCTGATTCGTAGTCTCATTGTGGGCCAGCTGAACTTTACCTGTGCTTCCCAGTCCAAGGGTCTCTCCCAACTTCCAAGGTCCAATCTTGTTGCCCCGTATGGTGGCCACACTCCTGTTACTCATGGTCGCTGCCCTCCAATCGTTCGCTAGGCACCACTAGCTCCCGCCAACTCGACTAGCAAGGCTTATATATACTCGACACCAAAACTTTTCACCTCCAAAGAATGCACACGCGTCAGCATAACCTTACGCGTCACGTACGCCAGAAGCGGCAAAAGCGCCAAAAATCGCCCAAAGCGAAAAAACCGTCAATTATCACAAAACATCACGTGCATTTCACGTGACCCAGATATTTAAGCTCTAAATATTTCACTAACGACCCCCAATCTGCTCCCTGTGTGCTTCGATGATATCGTTGTCCTCCATGTCAAGGTCGTCTGGCGTCTGATCCGGCTGGATCCGCACTCCGTCGTACAAGAACCTCAGTGAGTCCATATCGCGACCCTGTCTCTTTGCAAAAGCGTCCATGAGCCTCTTTAAAGGCGTTGTACGCTTGATCTTGAAAAAAATCTCCGACGAACCGTCCGACACTTTCAGGTTGATGTGTGTCTCGGGTTTGACCTCGGCTTTAGTCTCTGGTTTTGTCTCTGATGGGCTCTCAGACATGTCGATAAGCTGGACTTGGTTTCGTCTTCCTCAGCGTTTTGCGCTGGCGATTCCAATCACACTCCTCAGCTATAACCCATCGTCGCCACCAGCACGTTACTGCCTAGCCAGGGGCGGCCTATCCGAACCTTCGAAGCAGAAAGGAAAAAAAAGTTCAACGTGATACCCGGCTATATCAGACTGTCGGAAAAACTAGTTCTTCCGGATGCCGTGCTTCCAGAAGGAGGGCATCATTTGATTTCTTTTTCGCTGGAGAAATGTTTCTAGACGCCAAGAAACGGTGCTTTTTTTGCCGTGCAAACCTTCTATGCGGCGCCAAGCGGCAGTTTCTCGCCCTCGTGGGCTCTCGACACAGTGACAGTGCCGTCTGGAACAGTAAGAATAGCGATTGTTCATTGGTTTGCCATTAGTGAAAGTCGTAATCATCCTGGTCTTTGACGCCGACTGGCTGTGGGTGAGAAAAGAAAGAATTTGATTAGTACATCAGATAGTCAGCGCTACGTAGAAGTTTCTTTGGTAGTTAGCGAAACATTTCATTGCTGGGAGGTGGGGAGTAGTATATATATGCTGGCCGTTTGAGCCAATGTCTGGAGAAGGATTTTCTTATGTAGGGTCGTCTCCAGTGGAGAGTTTGTAGATCGAATCGCTACAGGATGCCATCATCTTTGTCATCTAAATCGAATATTATTCCATCGTATCAGACAGAAGACCTGAAGAAGAGGGATGACCAGGCTATAACGAGCAAAGAATTGGACAATGAAGTAGAGTATTTTTCCGGCTCGGTGAGCCAACACAACGGAGGCAGCTCGAGTGATGAGCCCGCTGGTGCCAGTAATGGTGAATCGCAGAAGGAGGGTGGGAAATTCAAATATTTCATCGACTCGTTCCGCAGACAGAACAGGACTTTGTCGCCCGAGGAGGACTTGGAGAATGAGTTGACCACATGTATTTCTCCAGCGACGTTGAACGGGTACAAGAAGAGCGGTTCGTGTGACTCGGGAGACGATGTAGTATCCACGCATAAGGAAAAGTTGAAAAAGTCTATCAAGCCACGTCATGTGGTGATGATTTCGCTTGGAACTGGTATCGGTACGGGTCTTTTGGTGGGTAATGCCAAGGCGTTGAACAACGCGGGTCCTGCCGGTCTTTTGATCGGTTTCGCCATCATGGGTACCTGTATTTACTGTATTGTGCAGGCTGCCGGTGAGATGGCTGTCACTTACAGTAACTTGGTTGGTGGGTTCAATGCTTATCCTTCGATGTTTGTGAGTCCTGCGTTCGGGTTCTCCGTCGCATGGGTCTATTTGTTACAATGGCTTTGTGTTTGTCCTTTGGAGTTGGTCACTGCGTCGATGACAATTCAGTACTGGACTACCTCGGTCAATTCTGATGTCTTCGTGGTTATCTTTTATGTTCTGATTATTACCATCAACGTTTTTGGAGCTCGTGGTTATGCAGAGGCAGAGTTCTTCTTCAACTGTTGTAAAGTGCTTATGATCACTGGGTTCTTTATTCTAGGTATTATCATCAATTGCGGTGGTGCTGGTAACGATGGTTACATCGGCGCTAAATACTGGCACGACCCAGGAGCTTTCAGAGGTAAAAATGACATTGACCGTTTCAAGGGTGTCGTGGCTACCTTTGTTAACGCAGCTTTCGCTTTTGGTGGTACTGAGTTCATTGCTTTAACCGCTAGTGAGCAGTCCAACCCAAGAAAATCTATTCCATCAGCAGCCAAAAAAGTGCTGTACAGAATTGTCTGTATTTTCTTGGGTTCAATTGCCATGGTCGGATTCCTCGTTCCCTACAACTCCCCTCAGTTGATGGGTTCTGGTAGTAGTAGTACAAAGGCATCTCCATATGTGATTGCCATTGCATCCCACGGTGTTAGAGTCGCTCCACAATTTGTTAATGCCGTCATCATGTTGTCTGTGCTTTCAGTTGGTAATTCAGCCTTCTACTCCAGTTCTCGTTTGCTGCTATCGCTATCACAACAAGGCTATGCACCAAAAATCTTCAACTTCATCGATAGAGAAGGTAGACCAGGAAGAGCTATGATAGTATCTGGTCTTTTCGGTGTTATTGCCTTTTGCGCTGCTTCTCCAAAAGAAGTAGATGTCTTTACCTGGCTACTTGCCATCTCTGGTCTTTCTCAGATATTTACTTGGTCATCTATCTGCTTGTCCCACATCAGGTTCAGAAGAGCTATGAAAGTGCAGGGCAGATCATTGGGTGAGGTTGGTTTCAAATCTCAAACTGGTGTTTGGGGTTCCTGGTACGCATTCATGATGATGATGTTAACCTTGATCGCTCAATTTTGGGTCGCCATCAAACCAATCGGTAGTGATAAGTTGGATGTCCAAGGTTTTTTCGAAAACTATCTAGCCGCACCAATTCTAATTGCACTATACATCGGCTACGTGTGCTGGACAAGAGATTGGAGACTTTTCATCAGGTCCAAGGATATTGACCTTGACACTCACAGGCAAATCTTCGATGAAGAAGTGTTAAAACAAGAAGATGAAGAGACCAAAGAAAAACTGAAAAACGGACCATACTGGAAACGTGTAGTTGACTTCTGGTGTTGAATCAGACAAGGTCCCAATTTGCATCATTTTATCCTCATCATATTCACTATAAATCATCTAACTGCTGGACACAGATATGTAAAAGTGTAAAGATATTGTATTTTCACATTTGTTAAACAATCAATGAATAAAAAAAAATACGCAATATACACCTGATGGATTTTGTGAGGAGAAGCGGCTCACTAACCCGTTCATTACAAATGCTTGAAACATCAATCAGGGTTACATAAGCTTTATTTATCAATGCAATGCCAACATGCCTGTTGTCAGGCTGTCACCCTTTGTAAGCGATGAATAAGCGATTTTGACAAACATAATTTCGCGGCTGATGAGGATTTTGTTAGGTACATTCTAATAAATCAGCTTTACGAGTAAGGCACTAACACATAGTATTTTGAAATTTATAAAGGCGGCAAGTAGTTCACCTTCTCGACATGATATTCTTGTGTTGTAGGAAGCTCCCTAGTATATCACTACCACCACAGTAAACTTTATAATGACTGTTGCAAATTACCTAAGATCCGTCGCCACCCGCCGTACTATTTATGCGTTGAAACCTGAATTGCCCTCCTCCGTTTCTCTCGAAGAAGTTCAATCAGTTGTGCAAGCGATCATTAAAGATACTCCTACTAGTTTCAACTCGCAAGTCAATCGTGCCATCATTTTGACCGGTGAAGCCCATAAGAAAGTTTGGAACCATGTTGTGGAGAGTATCCCCGGGGACTCTGGAAAGAGAAGACCTCAATCAGCCAGGGACGAAGCCTACGGTTCTATCATCTTCTTCACCGATGATCTAGTCACCGAAAAATTGCAGGCCAATTTCGCTGCCTACGCAGCTGCATTCCCACAGTTCGCAGACCATTCCTCCGGTGCTGCTCAAATACACACCTGGACCGCTCTCAGAGAGTTAGGATTAGGCGCACACTTACAACATTACAACGGGTATGTCAAGGGCGCTCTTCCCAAGGACGTTCCAGCCAACTGGAACGTCCACGCACAATTGGTGTTTGGTGTTCCAGCTGGCGAACCGGGAGAGAAGACCTTTGAGGAAAATCCTGTCAAAATCTACACCTAATTTTTTTGACCTGACAGCAGTGTTCTAAATTTGAGCGGAGATAGACTAGTAATTTTTATGCTCAATTTCTCACTGCAAGCAGTCTCCAGGTATTATTCCCCTATCATCATTTAAATAGCTTTTGTCGTTTATATCCTTTTTGTCATCGCCTTTGAAGTTCGAGTCCCCATCGGCATTGCACTTTTCCACGAGACACCAGCCATCTGTATGACTCGCTAGCATTTTCACGTATTCTCCGGAATCGATGGATATCTCATCGGGAAGCCTGGCTGTGTACTGCCGGACAACCTTGTAGACACGGCCAAGTTGGAACCTACCGTCAGATTTTCTCTTCGGGATGACCGGCAAAGGCTTAACCTCTGAAACCTGCTTCAAATGTTGCCTTAGACGACTCTGCCTTCTTTCCTTCCTTTTCCTGTTACCTTTATCGAGGTTAGTAGGTACTGGATCCAGTCTGACAGATTTATCATGGGGATTCACGCCCTCTCGTACCTCAAAAGTCTGCGGGTCGATTGTACCATAGAGTACTGACGATGACTTTTGACCGATCTCCTCCTCTGTACCGAGAACTGAAGGAACACTATCCTGGTAATGCGGGGAACCATCATCCATCTTATCAAGTATCGGTGACTTTTCGTCGTCGAGAAATTGACAAGAGTCAGCATACTCTTTATTGAACCGCGACAGGATCTTCAACTGCTTCAATTGTACCGTTGGTGTCTTTATCGACATCGGAAGTGTCAACCCATCTTGCAGATACGTTGAGCTCCTCAAGAACCATCTTGAAAGTGGCGATTGATAACTCCACTTACCAGACGGCTTACGCAATGGACTATCGGAACTCGAAGGATGGCTCGTAGACATCTTACTGCCGCTGACAAGATTATTTGTGGAAGGCATCTTCGAGTCAATATGGTAGATGTTGGGCGGTCGAGAGTACAAGAATGTGTCAACGTCGTCATTGACCACCATGGCATCCTCGTGGGAATCCCTGCACAAGGGTGCTTTTGGGGTCAGGATATGTTGCGGCCGAGGTCGCGATATCTTATATTGTATCTTAGACGACATCGAAGGAAGTCGTTTAACGTTCAAATAGCTAGAATTGTCATCGAAATCCTTGTCTCCGTACATCATGTTAGGCAACCAGCCCTTTTCGTTCATATGCTCACCGTCGCCATGCAACTTGATCCCTCTAGACTCAATAGCACTGTCTTTCCAATAGAAGCAGAACAAAAACACAAACAAACCCAAACAGAAAAGTCCTACCGGGAGTCCAATGGCCAGGCCGATTGTGAGTCCAGCGGTAGATTTTGAACTAGAGTCAAATGTACTTAGCGGTAGGCCCGTGGGATCGTCAGACGCCAAAGTCCGCGTCACCAAATGCGTGACAGTAGTTGGAGCCCTCGAAGAACTGGTCAAAGACGCATTAGAACCCGCAACAGAGTTTGAAACCGCCTGCGTCGGGAATAACGTCGTGGTAACTGCAATCAAAGTGGTCATTGGACCGCTGGCTTGACTCGGCAACCGTTTGCATCCCTCACTAACTCAGAGTCAAAAAATGCAGCCCAAGAGCCAGCCTCATCCGGCTTAAATACCCCCATCAACTGCACCTGCCTCTTGTTTCAAGTCTCATCAATCTGAAACGCTACATCGCATCGACCGTCACGTGCCGCTGCCTTGGCGATCTTCCCACGTCCCGCACGTGATATATCGTGGCCACATTGCAGAAATCCTCACACCGCAGCTGATCGCCATGACGATCATTGACATGCGTTAAACACCCTGGTGACCAAGGGAGATCCAAGCGCAAAACCCAAAACGCACACATGTCCATAATTGGAATCCGACGAACCGTTTCCTAGGTGGCCTCCAGTTGCCAAGAATGGAAGTAATTAGAAAGTACCTCGCCCCGAACGGGCAAACACCTACCGGGACGGTCTCCCATTTCGGCCACCCAGCGGCCTGCCTTTAACCGCGCTGCCCGACCCATCAGCATCTGCACAGATTGCCGATTGATTAACGAGACGAAGTGCCTGCGCGAAGTTTAGTACATGCAGTCGCTCGTTTAGGCCACGTGAAATTGCACGGAGGGGCTGTTGGCACGGCGGCGAAAACAATAACTGCAGATAAGGCAGTCGGAGGCGGGATCTCGAGGAGATACACCCCTTTTAGACAGACTTTTTAAAGTTGCATGCTGCGCTTTCCTAAACGGGCGATGCTGCGTCGATCAGCCGCAGGCGGGGCGACACGCTCTGAAAAAAAAGAAGCGGCGGGTTTATGCCTATTGCGTTCCTCAGTGCTTCCCAAACAGGTCGCGCCTGAACCGTTTAGGAGGGAGTGTCACCGCTTTGGGAAGATATTCGAGACTTTAAATCCCAAACCAGCACCAGCGGGTTTGTAGACGGTTTTGTAGGATAGTGATGCCATATGAAGATGATTGAGTTGGTAAACAGCCAGGCAATGAGAGATAATTCATTGTTCTCCTTGCTAAACCTGGCGGGTGTTGGTGGACGGGGTAGTGTAGCGTGAACGGTCACCGACAATGTATTCTCGCAAGCCATGCGTTGGGGGAAAAAAACAGAGTTAGGCTGGGAGCTGAAATAGTATATATGAGAACTGGTATATGGTAGTTGCTCCGAGATGCAGTGAATTGATTGATGTTAGTTTCCAAAGGGTCAACGATTTAAGTCTAAAAAACCTTGGCTTTGGGGAAAAAATGAAATCTGTTGCACTCTCGCTTACATTGCTAGCTGCAGCCTCTAGTGCTGTTGCTCAGTCGACCACCACTTGGGATTTCACCGCTACGGTTAGTTTCCGTACTTTTACCAAGGCGCATCCTACTTCAAGTGGGACCCAGTCTAGCGGCTTTGACATCAGTTCTTCTCCAAGCTCTGTTACGGGCTCTGCCACTGGTGCTGTTACTTCCTCTGTTAGCTCAGAGTCCACGGCTGGTTCCGGAACCTCTGGCGGCAGTTCGGTGTCGGAAACCACTTCAGGCGTGTCTTCGACTTCTGGGGACTCCTCCAACCCAAGTGCTTCCTTCACTTCAAGTGTCTCTTCGGGTTCCTCCTCTGTCCCATTTTCGGGCATCAGCTCGTCGTTCCGCTACTCCAACTCTTCTACCAATGCTTTGGGTGGCAGTCCGCTGACCTCTTCAACTGTCGCAAACGCTGCTAACGGTGCCGCTACTTCGAGTTTACAAGCCGCCTCAGTGCTAGCCTTTGTCCCTACTACATCTACCACCTCAATCTCGTCCACCACTTCAGCTTCTCAAACCACTACCCTAGACAGCGCCACCGCTAGCGCTGTGTTAGAGGCTCACAACGCTAAAAGAGCTCTACACCAAGACACCAACCCATTGGCTTGGAGTGATGATCTGTCCGCCTGGGCTTTCAACTACGCTAACTCCTTGAAGGGTACAGAATATGATCCTTGTTCCGGAAACTTGATTCATTCTTCAACCAGAGACAACCAAGGTGAGAACATTGCCTTCGGTACTTACTCCAGTCCTGAAGCCTTGGTAGGCTACTGGTATGATGAAATTAGTGACTATGACTACAATGATGTCACAGGTGTGGTCCATAACAATAAAGACGTTGGCCATTTCACCCAGCTGGTTTGGGCTTCTTCTACTCAAGTTGGTTGTGCAGCTATCAACTGTCCAGCCAACAACGGTGTCTATCTATTGTGTGAATACACACCGGCCGGTAACGTTTACGTCGGCAACTCCGATGACACCTTCCAGCTCTTCAGAACCAACGTTCTACCATTGAAAGCGAATTAACAATCCTTTTTAAAGATGCTGCACCTGTGCTAGATGTAATTTGAAATGTTTATCTCAAATTAGATTGTTTTATAAAGCAGTGATATAATTTTCATATGTTTAAGCATATATGATGACTGACAAGTAAAAAACTACACACTCCACCTGTAATCAGTATCTGTTTGGGACAAAATTACCAGAAAACTGGAAGTTACCGCCCTGCTGGTTGCCTTGCTGACTGCTTGGTTGTTGACCACCGTAATTCTGGCCACCTTGTGGTTGACCACCGTAATTACCACCCTGTTGACCGCCATAGTGTTGACCACCAGAAGACTGAGTACCCTGTTGATAGGATCCGCCCTGATAGCCGGATTGATTTTGGGGTTTTTCTTGACCCAGAAACGAACTAGCCATTGACATTAGCCCGGACATCTTGCTGTCATTTTGGCCGCCTTGGTTCCCTTGGTAGCCCTGACTGCCTTGATAACCTTGGCTGTCTTGAAAATTTTGGTTGCTTTGGTAGTTCTGACTACCCTGATAACCCTGGTGCTGTCCCTGGGGCTTCTGAGAACCACTCAAATATGAACCGGCCATGGACGCCAGGGAGGAAAAAGTTCCTGAACCACCTTGGCCTTGTTGATTTTGGTGGGACTGAGGTGGTTGCGTACCCTGGACTTGATTGTAGCCACCGTAAACTTGACCACCCTGGGAACCCGCTTGATTGTAACCACCTTGATTCTGTTGTTGTTGCGGCTTAGATTGAGAACCGGAGTTGCCCATGTAGGACGAAGCCATGGACACCAAAGTCGAAAACGAGCCCGACTGGTTACTCTGTCCATAAGGCTGCTGCTGCTGAGGTTGAGAGCCCGATCCGAAGAACTTCCCAGCGAGGGCAGCGAGACCTGAACTGCCCATAGACCCTTGATTAGTCTGCTGATTGTTTTTTCCACCAAGCAGAGAGACAACAGACTGCAAGTTAAACCCGTTAGAGTTCTTACTGCTGCCTAGAATCGTCGAAAGCAGTGCTAGTTTTCCCAATTGTGATTGCGACGACCCGTTATTGTTAGACAGCATCGTGTTCATCAAGTTCGTGCCAATACCACGTTCACCGTCTCCCTCGTTACCATTTTGAACAACGTGCTGCGAAATCTTGTGAATCAAAGACTCAATGTACGACTGTTGTGTTTCAGTGGGATCGCTTCTAGCAGCAGTAGTTAACTTGGCGACTGCTTCATCGTGATTACCATCGTTAAAACACCTCTCAGCTTCTGCAATCAACTCATCAACATCCATTTCGATACTACCAGCGAGACAATGGCAACAGAGAGCTGATCAAGAGCTCAGATCTCGTAGTTTGCCATCCAGTCCCTTTATAAGTTGACACCTGGCCTAGTTCTTGCAGCGGGTAACAAGCTTGGCACCAGCCTTATTGATTAAAGATGGTTAAACTAGTGAATGTCGCTGAGATCTAGCAGCCAAGCAGTCAATTGAGCTATACAGTGTTGGATAGGCTATTTGGTGCGTGTTTTGAATGAACAGGTACCAGGACAAAATAGGCTCTTTCGTTCACATACCGAACGTTGGGCGGGGACAGCTAAAATACATTGGACCGGTAGATACCAAGCCTGGGATTTACGTTGGGGTCGATCTACTAGCCAATATCGGTAAGAATGATGGCAGTTTCAAGAACAAGAGATATTTCAACACGGAGTACCCGCAAAGTGGGTTATTCATTCAGCTGCCGAAGATAGCTTCATTGCTAGATGATGCTCAGCCGGCGGGATCTCGGCGAAGCACAATGGCCCCTGAGTCCACTTTTGATACCGCTACGTTTGCAGGAAATCGCATTAGCAGCTCAGAGAGCACCGGAAGTACAGTAATCAGAAGACAAATCTCTTCGAACCCGCTCTCGCCGACTCCCATTCGAGGAAGCACTTTCAATAGCGTCTCAAGAAGTGACAGTCAGCTAAGAATGTGTAAGCAAAGAGTGATTTCTAAAAGTGGAAGCCCGCGAGAATTGCATGGCAGAGTCGATCATGAGGGTGACGTCGATATGGTGCCGCCGTCGTCAGTTGTAAGTCATCGCACAAGCTTCGAGGACGTAGCATCCAGCGTCCGTAAAAGGTACGAGCTCAAGATAGAAAAACAGGATAAGGAGATTTCACAGTTCAAAAGATTGCTGGACGATCAGAGAATAGTTCTGGAAGAGATTCAGCCGACTATTGATCAATACGAGTCCAGCCTGCGGGATATGGAGAACGAGCTGAACACGCTGCGACAACAGTTGAAGATGGAGCAGGAACAACACCACAAGCAGAAAGAATTTTTTGAGAACGAGCATGAACAACTTCTAGCAGTGGTAGAAGAATTACATGAAGAGATCAAGGCTAACGAGGAAAGGGTGATGGTATCTCAAAGTAAGCAGAGCAATGGGTCCGAGTCACCGGCACAATTAAAGAAAACCATCATTGAACTGCTCGAAAAAGTTGAATATTTGGAAAGGGCTCAGTTAAAATGGTCAAAGGAGAAAGAGCAATTGAGATTGCAAAACGAATCTCTGAGCAAAGAATACAGTTCATTGAACCGAGAGCTTCTTAGGGCACAAGCGGGCCGCGCGGGCAGTGACTCCAACACTGATACACAAGCACTGGAGGAAAAGCTTCACAACGCCAACGTCAAGATTGCACAACTCGAAGACCTTTTGAAACATCAAATTCACATGAGATCTCCCACTTATCGGGACGACACTGTTACGCTGAATAGTAGATCAGATACAATGGAATCGCTACCGTCGCTAAGGTCAAAGACCAAGCTTGAAGCCCCGCCAAGTAAAGATTTGTGGTGTGCGTTATGTGAAAGAGACGGCCATCAGAGTATGGAATGTCCCTACGAGCTTCCATTGGCCTCGGAAGGACCAGAAGAGCTGCAATCCCCATCGAAAAATGAACTTCTGTAAGATTGACAAGGAACCACAAAAGAAGGTACAAAAATGAATCTCGTAATAAAATGGAATCAAAAGAGCCTTTGAGGACAGTAAGGAGGACCTCGGGACCCAGGAACGGCGTCAATTGCATCGCAACTGGTACTGTCAGCTCGTTACCTATGTCGTACGAAACGATATTAAGCACGGTTTTCATTTTTTCACCTGATGGTGATGAGTCAAGTCTGGCGAGCCAATGCAGTCGTTATTTCATTCAATATCTGGTGATATATATTAGCCATTGGGTCTTCGTATTGTTTCCTTTGATACTTTGTCCTCTCCCTCCGCAGTAAGCAAATATTTGCAATTAACTCCGGCATGGTGTTCCCAATTTTACCTGCCTACGGCAAAGATTTTTCCAGCATTTTGAAGGTCAAGCCTTTTCTTACCTTAGCCGACCAAGCTCTTCTTGATGGTTCTGTTTTGAGCGAAGACGATGTCAAGAACTTTGTCAATGAATTTGGCTCGAGCGTAAGGTTCGTCGCTGTTTTACTGAAAGACTCTTCTAAATTTGACGACCAAAAGATAATTGATTTACTGAATAGTGGTGTCTCAGCACTATTCGTTGACGAACAGAGTTATGCCGACCGTCTTAATCAGGACATTGGTATTCCACAAGACCGGTTAACCGTCTTGCAAAGCTCAGTGTACAAGAATAAATTTTTAATCAACGCCGAGTTCCAATTGAACGACATTGTACCAGCCGATCAAATCACTGCTGACACCTTCGGCGACGCTCTTATCTCTAAGGTGAAAACCGACCGCCAGGACAAGCTGTTCACAACATTGGTCGTCGACACTCACGAAAGATGTTTAGGTCTAGTCTACTCTTCTGCTGCCTCAGTGAAAAGGGCTATTGAAAAGAAAGCTGGCGTCTACTATTCCCGCTCTCGTAACGAGATTTGGGAAAAGGGCCTTACTTCAGGAAACACCCAAGAACTAAAGTCTATTCAATTAGACTGTGACGGCGATGCTCTGAAGTTTGTTGTCGATCCTTCTGGTAAGACCTCGGATTTCTGCCACTTGGACACTGAATCCTGCTTCGGTGAATTCAACCACGGTCTAATTGGTTTGGAAAAACTACTGCAAGACAGACTGAACAACGCTCCAGAGGGTTCATACACCCGTAGATTGTTCTCTGATCCCGAACTTTTGACAGCCAAGATCAAGGAGGAGGCTGAAGAATTGACCGAGGCTGAAAGCAAGTCCGAGTTAGCATGGGAGGCAGCCGATCTCTTTTACTTTGCCATGACGAAACTAGTCGCCAATGGCGTTAGCTTAGCTGACGTTGAACAAAACTTGCAAAAGAAGCATTTGAAGGTTACAAGGAGGAAAGGTGACGCCAAGCCTAAATTCTTGAACGCTAAGAAAGAGGCAGAACCTGAAATAAAGCCTGAAGAAGAAAACAATGGAAACATTCACTTACGTGTTATGACTTCCGCAGACAAGGCAGGTGTCGAGGAAGCTTTGACAAGACCAATACAGAAGACTTCAGAAATTATGAACTTGGTGAATCCAATTGTGGAAAACGTGAGAGATAAGGGTGACAAAGCTCTGATTGAGTATACCGCCAAGTTCGATGGTGTCGAGTTGCAATGCCCAGTTCTAAAGGCTCCTTTCCCAGAAGAGTACTTCGAAGGCCTTACCGACGAGATGAAGGAAGCTCTAGATCTGTCCATTGAAAATGTCCGTAAATTCCACGCAGCTCAATTGCAAACCGAGGTACTTGATGTTGAGACTCAACCAGGTGTCGTGTGTTCGAGATTTCCTCGTCCTATCGAAAAAGTTGGTCTTTATATTCCAGGTGGTACTGCTATCTTGCCAAGTACGGCCCTCATGTTGGGTGTCCCGGCACAAGTGGCAGAGTGTAAAGAAATTATTTTTGCATCCCCACCTCGTAAATCGGATGGCAAGGTTTCTCCTGAAGTTGTTTACGTGGCTGCCAAGGTTGGTGCTTCTAAGATTGTTTTGGCCGGTGGTGCTCAAGCTGTTGCTGCTATGGCTTATGGTACTGAATCTGTTCCTAAAGTCGACAAAATCTTGGGTCCAGGTAACCAATTTGTTACTGCTGCCAAGATGTATGTCCAAAACGACACTCAAGCTCTGTGCTCCATTGACATGCCAGCTGGTCCAAGTGAAGTGCTTGTTATCTGTGATGAAGAAGCTGATGTCGACTTTGTCGCTAGTGATCTTCTGTCACAAGCTGAACACGGTATCGATTCCCAAGTAATCTTGCTTGGTGTCAACACAACTGACAAGAAGATCAAAGAGGTGCAAGAAGCTGTTCACAACCAAGCTTTGCAGCTTCCAAGAGTGGACATTGTGCGCAAGTGTATTGCCCACAGTGCTATCATAAACTGTAAGGACTACAAGGAAGCCTTTGAAATCTCCAACCAGTATGCTCCTGAGCATTTAATTCTTCAAATTTCCAACGCTCAGGACTATGTCAAACTTGTTGACAACGCTGGTAGTATATTTGTTGGAGCATACACACCTGAATCATGTGGTGACTACTCCAGTGGTACCAATCACACTCTACCAACCTACGGTTACGCAAGACAATACAGTGGTGTGAATACCTCCACTTTCCAAAAATTCATCACTTCTCAGGTCGTTACTCCACTTGGTTTGGAGAACATCGGTAAGGCCGTCATGTGCGTCGCCAAGGTTGAAGGCCTCGATGGTCACAGGAACGCCGTAAAGATCAGAATGAACAAATTGGGCTTATTGCCTCAAGGGTTCCAGTAGGGTCAAATATTCTCTTACCTAAGAATTGATTAGATAGACCTACAAATATGTACGAAATATTGTCTTTTAAGTTTTATGATAATTCTCTTTTCATGAACGGAAATCTAACTTGAACCGAAAACAAGATGTGGAAGTAAGTCCTTGAGAAATCCGCTCTCATTGAGCCAGTAGAACAAGATGAAACAAAGCTATACATCATTCATGAGGGCTTCTTCGGTACTGCAAGCTGCTCGCCGCGGCAGAAGGAGCAATAAAGCTCAACCGCTGCTACAACCGCTACACTTGTATAGGAGAATTCTTAGAGCACACAAGAATCTTCCAGTACTACAGAGGGAACTTGGAGACAAGTATGTGAAGAATGAATTCAAGCTACATAGGAGCACAGATAATCCACTTCATATCGTTGGTTTTCTTGCCAGCTGGCAGGACTATTTGCACCTTATCAGTAAGGGTGACTGGCTAGAGGGAACGTTGACTTCGGACGTACTTGAGAAGTTATCTCCAGAGCAAGTGGTACAGCTGTATGAGCTAATGAAAGAGACTCAGCAAGTTCACTGCAATGAGCCAGATAATGATGATCCCGACAAAATTCGAGTGGTTGGCGAATAGTTTACCTCATGTTGATCGAAGACGAGATTGGCCATTGCAAGGACCCAATGGCTGTGAATTCATCAGATTTAAGTGACCATCTAACCAGGTTCTTATGCCTTGTATAAAATAGTATCGCTCCTAACGAAGATAGTAGGTTGAATTTTTTGACGTCAAAGACTGAAATTTGGGCATCATCAGAGGCATTAACGAGGAAGAGGTCGATGTTCACAAGCCGTTAGAGGGTCTCAAACTAATTTAGAATGGTTGCTGAACCTAGCGGTGTTGAATGCATGAAAAATGGCTTTCTAGTCGTTCCATTCAAGCTCTCGGAAAGTAAGCTTCTCAAAGATGACATGGCCGGCTATCATTATATGTTTGTTAAGAAGCATCAGACAAAATTGGAGCAAGAACAGAATAGCTTGTTTATCGTGGATATCCCTCTCCTGACTCAGTTGGAAAATATAAAATCAGCTTTCAATAAGATATGTTCTCAAGCTAACACAGTCTCTCACGTTGAAGACTTACTTTATAACGATGAATTTGGATTACAAGAGGTTGATTTATCTGCGTTAACATCGGATTTATTGAAAACAGAGGATGCTAAAGAGGTTAGATACACACCAAAGAACACAGCGTTGCTAAAATTTGTCGATGGGGCCAGTGTAGATAATTGCTGGAACGCACTTAGAAAGTATTGTTCTGATAAACGTGATCATATCATTGAGTGGGAGTACCAATCACCTTCCATCGAAACTTTTCTCAATTTTTACAAGCCAATAGACGTTGAATATTTGAAGGAAGACATATATACACACATGAAACTGTTCGAAGAGCGTGAACAGGAAGCGCAAGAGGCTGTTCAAAGCTCTATTGTGGATGAGGATGGTTTCACGTTGGTGGTGGGTAAGAATACAAAGTCATTAAACTCGATCAAGAAAAAGATTCTCAAGAAGAACCCATTGTCCAAGCATGAAAATAAGATAAAGACACCTACTGCTGTGGATAAAAAAATCAAGAAAGATTTCTACAGGTTCCAAATTAGAGAAAGAAAGAAACAAGAGATTAATGAACTGCTGACAAAGTTCAAAGATGATCAAGAAAAGATCAAGGTCATGAAGGCCAAGAAAAAATTCAATCCATATACCTAAATTACGTAATAATGTCACAACCTACCTCCTGGCGTGGCATTTTCGCCACCCATACTCAACTCTTCAAAGTCACCTCGTCTTCTCAACATAATTGCTGGATGCAGCCCCTGCTGCCTTAGGTTCTTGAATAAAAGTACAGGCTTCTCTTCGAGCTCCAGCACCCTCTCCTGATCACCATAGCAAATAACCAAGACGTATTGTCTCCAGTCGTGATCTGCCAAATTATGTCTTCTCATCGCATTTTTCAATATTTTCTCACATGAATCCTCTTTCGATGCCCTCAACTGTTTTAAAGGTTCGTTCGAGATTGCATTACCGGGTGTATCGTTCAGATTTGTCGATGTGGATTTATTAGGTGCAGGTCTAGTCGACAGACTGCTTGACTTACGCGGCATCGACGACGGTGGCACTGGTGTTGCAAATTGTGTGCTTGCATACTCTGTACCGTGATGAGATCCACCAAAGTAATCATCTGGAGCCGGGAACGCATGTGAAGGACCACTATGTGCCGGGATCTTGGGGCTCACGTTAGAGTTTTTGACTATTTCCAACACATCCATTCTCAACTTCGTGTATTGGCTTTGATATTCCTGCAACTTTTGGGACACTGTCGAGTACAAATTCTTCAACGCTACTACCATATGCTCCTGTGTTTCTTTCAACTGAGATTCCTGATCAGCATCACTTTGAAGTTTATTCAGTAACACCTTCAATCGTACCGCCTTCTTCAGATCCTGCCCACAGAGTTCATTACAATCGTCGAACGTCAGCTCTGGCAGTAGCTCTCCAGATATATTATTAGATCTGATCTGTTCAATTACCGTATCATCCGCAGGGATCTGCAACGAAGATATACACCATTGGATCACTTCGTCAACGGTCCATTTGATGAAATCATCCGTTATCAACGGCGCCTCAGTAATGTTCAATGCCTCCTCTGGTGGTTCTTGATCCTCAGACATAGATACTCAACAGCACTAGACACTTTCAAGGATCAATGAAAGAATGAAACGATCCTCATCAAGCCCTCTAAAGTTTGAATAGTAGATCATATATACATAACTATATACGTTGCCGAGTGAACCTTAGGACTGTACTCCAATAGCCTAAAAGAGCTCCTCAGAGGTCCAATTGCACCTCTTCAGTTGGCCACTGCATCCCCATTGAACCACTTGCTCCGGAAGAAGTGAATCTGACTTCTTACTGAAAATAAATTCACTACAACTTCCCCTCTATTGAGTAGCACTCATACCATTGAACAAGCTTCGACAGTCACACTGCTTTCTATTTACAACTTACGTCGAGAGCCCTTCTCAACGCTCTTCCCATATGTCATCAGAAGTTCCCCGGTGTTTCTTGTTGTATTCAACCTGCTCCTTGTACCATTCCTGGACCTTGACCGGGTCTCTGCCATGCATCAGACAAAACTTCAGTTTAGCCAGTGGCTTCTGACATGCATCGAACTCACCGTATCTGTAGTAACTGCGAAACTGTCCGCCGACAGAATAGCAAACCGTCAACTGGTCAAACGCCTCCATGCACTTCATGGTGCTAGGGTATTTTGTTGACATCCTTGCGGCGAGCAATCAGAGGCTGATGAGTTGCTTAGGAGGCTTGTGTGTCTTCAATATCCTTGCTGAGTAACGATTGCTTGACAATGATTTTTCATTAAGGAAGACATAGAAGTGAAAAATTCTGGCCCATCGAAAGAGCTTAGCTATAAGAAGGATGCTCAGAAGCCTTCGATATTCCTCTTGTCGATCATTTACTTTTTGCAAGACTCACCGGTTTCAGAGGACCAGTTTCATAATGTCAACCATGTGGAATCCAAATCTAACTGCTGAACAACTGTCTGTACTGAGGGACAAGGGAACAGAGAGACCTTACACGGGTACTTATCTGAACAACAAGGAGAAGGGAATATATCACTGTGCGAACTGTGACGCTCCTTTGTATTCCAGTGGGACAAAGTTCGATTCTGGTTGTGGATGGCCGGCTTTCTACCAGGAAGTGTCAAAAGATGCCCTGGCTTACCATCGCGACTCTTCGATGGGCATGGAGAGAGTGGAGATATGCTGTGCGAAATGTGGCGGTCACTTGGGCCACGTATTCGAAGGCGAGGGTTGGCAAAAGATGCTTAATCATCCAACAGACGCCAGACACTGTGTTAACAGTGTGTCGTTGAGGTTTTCTAAGGAATAATGATAATATTACATATTGGTATCTAGGTTTATATTTTATTATGGTCTCCGAAAGGGTTGGAAGCAGTAGATGGTTGTGCTGAGGCAGCGGAGCGGCTGTCGTAGCCGTCTTCGCTGCTTTCCTGATCTTCGTCTTCATCGGAATAGAACTCATCGGTGTCAGCCTCAGCGGAATCAGCTCCTCGTTCGTCGTACTCGGACAAAGCGCGCACCAATTCATCATTTGCATGGATCAAGCTCCCGAGGAACTCACCCTCGGTGATCAATTGCAAATATCTGAGAACCTTTCTTCTAAGCGCTCTCGCCTGGATGAATTTGGCGGTCGCCTCTTCGTCATCGATAGAGCTCTTACCCTGCGGCAATACCATCAATGCGTTTTGCAACGCGATGGCCGCCGCCAATCCGTCGCTGATCACCACACGAATCGTAGGAGCCGCTTTCTTAATATCGATCTGAGGTATCCCATACAACTGGTCGGAGTTGTTTTGGTGCGATGCCAAAATTGAATCATCGGCCTGATCCTCCATGAAATTGGACCTGCCACGTCTGTTCTGGGCCCTGGAATAGTGTCTCTTGACGTTTCTCCCCAGCTCCACGAAGCTTGCGTAGCTGCGATTGCCTTGCTTCCCCTCAGCTACAATATCGTTATACCAGCCCAAGACATAGTTCGCGCACTTCTTCACAATCTTGCTATTATACCGAGTTCCTCTAGAGTCCGGGACCTTGTTCAACGCAATCCCACTCAATCTTTCGATCAGCTTGTCATCGTTATACAGCGCTTCAAACTTAATCCCCTGCGAAACGAACAGATCCAGTAGGTCCAGAGAGCGTGACTGCTGCAGCTTGTTTCCGTATTTCAGCTTCTTTCTTAGCGCCCTAGCAGCCTCCTGCTGGTTCGTAACATACTCATAATCGCTAGTCTTATTCCTGATAAGACCCACAAGTGTCCCTAACTCCACTTCTAACGTATATTCCTTCGTCGAAACGACCCTATCGATCGTATCTGTGATCGAAGTGTGCGGGTGATCCGTCAAGAACCCCATCCTAGTGCAATTGACCTTCCAATGACACTCTAACACCTGCTATCAACCATTCTAACACCTGGTCTTACCGTTATCATGCTTCAAATCTTGAACTATCCTTGTTACTTGTAGTGTTACCCGCATCTCAGGGAGGCTCGCCAGAAGGCCTCCCACTGACTAATGGTAACTGGACCAATACTATAAATGAAGTCTGACTACGAGCTGTGGGAGCCCATATTGGAGGTCAATTGCATTAGTCAGAGCAATTGCAAAGTGATAGCATATATTCTCCCTTTATTCGGTTCAAACAGATTGAATTTCGAGGAAAAAGAGTATATAAGTTACATGAAATTTGACTTTGCAGCTGTCGTTCCACTTCTCATCATTGTGTTGGTCACCAATCTACTCTCTAGAAGGCTGTTAAGCAAGGTTTCAGCTAAGAAAATGGTCTCCCAAGAAACTATCGGTCGTGTTAAGGAGCTAATTGCTCAAAAAAAGGTCTTCGTTGCTTCGAAGACCTACTGTCCATACTGCCAAGCCACTTTGAAAACGTTGTTTGACGATCTCCACGTCTCGAAGTCCAAATCCTTGGTATTGCAATTGAATACCATGGACGACGGCGCCGAAATCCAGGAGGCATTGTACGAGTTGAGCGGCCAAAAGACTGTCCCCAACATTTACATCGATGGCAAGCATATTGGTGGTAACAGCGATTTGCAAGAGTTGAAGAACGCAGGTAAGTTGGAGCAATTGTTGAAGGATGCTCTTGAGTAGTTTTATATGTTTCAATAGTCCACAATATTTCAACTGTTTACTTACTCTTAAAGACTACTCTTAAAGACTATCAGTATGAACTGTAGATTCAGTAGGCTTCTACTTAAGCCATAAAAACATAACCGACGATCAAAGCAAACAAAGTGAACAAAGAATTTGATGCTTGGGCTGCTGCAGCGGCACCTTGGAACGTGGTGATCAAGTTAGAAGCAGCGGCCGTCACAGATGTCGAGGATTGAACAGCGACAGAGGATGACGTCTTACTAGAGCTCGAGACAGCAGTGTAGTAGACAATTGTGGAACCGCTTTGAGTGGTTGTGACCACAGTGCTGGCTTGGCCAGTGACTGGGGCCTTGGTTGAAACTACTGGAACCACTGTGGTGTAAGTAGTCAATTGGCCGCTCTTGGTGGTAGTGACTGCTTTGGTAGTCTTACCCTTGTAGGTGACATCATAAACGGTAGTGTAAGTAGTCTTGGAGCCACTTAGAGAACCGGTGACCACCTTCGTGGTCTTGTAGACAGAAGCAGGTTCGGTAGTGACTGGACAGACAGTGGTGTAAACAGTCTCCTTACCGCCGACAGTGGTAGTGACGACAGAAGTGGTTAATCTAGCTTCGCTGACTGGACAGACAGTAGTGTAGATGGTTTCCTTGCCGCTGACAGTGGTGGTCACAACGGAAGTAGTCATTTTAGCTTCGGTAATTGGACAGACAGTAGTGTAGATGGTTTCCTTGCCGCTGACAGTGGTGGTCACAACGGAAGTAGTCATTTTAGCTTCGGTAATTGGACAGACAGTAGTGTAGATGGTTTCCTTGCCGCTGACAGTGGTGGTCACAACGGAAGTAGTCATTTTAGCTTCGGTAATTGGACAGACAGTAGTGTAGATGGTTTCCTTGCCGCTGACAGTGGTGGTCACAACGGAGCTAGTCATTTTAGCTTCGGTGATTGGACATGTGGTGGTGTAAATAGTCTCTTGACCATTAACGGTAGTGGTGACCACAGAAGTCGTCTTTCCAGCACCAGAAACTGGACATGTGGTGGTATACACAGTCTCAACCCCGTTAACGGTTGTGGTAACCGTTGTCAGCGATGGTGCTGCGGTAGCCTTAATACCAGTAGCAGTGGCGGAGGCTTGCAATTGAGTCGAAACCGGATAGAAAGTCGTGTACACAGATTCCTTACCATTGATGGTGGTAGTGTAAACATTGGCGTAGGTGACAACTGCTTCGTTAGCGCCCACAGTCGTGAATGGGCAGTAAGTAGTGAAGATGGACACAACACCGTTGATAGTCGTAGTGGTAACAGACATTGTGGTGGATGGAGCCAATGGGAAGGAAGAAGAGGTAGTGGATTGACCTTGAGAGCCGGTGACACTTTGAGAAGAAGTGATACCAGACTGACCAGAACTACCCTGAGAAGCCGTGGAGACAGAAGAGCCTGGGAGACTGCTGCTGCCAACTGGACAAGTTTGGGCATTGGTAGAGGAATAAGCGACGTTGTTACCATAGTTGTCAACCAAGTGGAAAACATTGAATTGACTCCAGGACAACAAAGTGTTGCTTGTGGCACCGTCGGCAGCATACACAACCATACCAGACTCCAAAATGTTACAGACCTGATCGGTAGGAGCATCAACAGTGATCTCCAGACCGGCGTCATTGGCGTTCACAGAAACTTTGTCATTGCCATTTCTGAAGTAAGAAGCAACGACAATCTCATCATTGTAACTGATTGGAACAGTGAAAGTTAAAGCATTGGCCAAAGAAGCAGTGGCCAAAGCTAGCAAACCTGCTAAAGATTTGGAAACCATTATTTTCGATACAATTTCCTACAGTTTTACCTTTGACCAGTAAACAGCGAATTAGCCCATTGGTCTTATATATAGCACCCGCAGCTGCAATAAACGACCCTCAACAACACAGGTTTGATCAACAGATCCAGCGCCAGCACTTTTACTCAACCTTGCTGGGCTTGCTTGCGGGTTCCTGCAGGAACAACACAGGCACATAACCACCTTCCCTTTTGGGAACACACATACCATATCGGGACGTCTCCAGGGAGCGTGTCTATTTCGGGTGTATAAAGTAGGCACGCTACCCAAAACCGTAAATCTTGCGTCACCCGAGGGGCCGAACAGCCGAAAAGGGAAGTCATGACCTTTTTGGGCTCGAAAGATTAAAATTGCCTATTCCGACAGTTGCCAGTAACGATACCTGAAAAGATACTGTAGGATTACCGATTAGGTGTTAACAGGTAGTTTTACGGTGGGTAGTTATGGGAACTATCTATTGAGCGATGGCTCACAACGCCAAAGTGCTGCTAAACGCGTCACGGGCGGATTTAAAATAACGCGAACCTCCGAATTCTGTTTGCGGGACTATATCCTTGGCCTGCTTTTTCCTTGCTGTATTGCTCTCGCTCTTGGACGGTACAGGTGAACGCTTCTTAGTTGCGTCTACTACGGAAATGGCATAGGACATGGGGAGCACCTTGGGCTCGTCTTTCTCCCGATCAATCCACTGATTGATCCTTCGAGACATCTCTTCGAGGTTATCCATCCCATATTGTTTTCTGAAATTCACATCACACATGTGCATGAGAAGCTTAAGAGTGTAATGGGCGTCGTTTCCGGCGTTGTGCAAGAAAGCATGTGGGAGTTGGAAAAGTCTGAGCAGTCGACCCAGGTTGCCGCCCTTCGCTCCGTAGCACGATTTGTAAAGCTTCTCGGTGTCTAGGACGTAGATAGGATCTAGTCGAGACTTTGACTTTGAATTGAACTGTTGCAATGAGTAGTCCAGGCCTTCTTCCACCGGTATGCGGACGCCTATGTCTCTCAGCCAACGCAGGTCACCGGAAAGATTGTGTCCCACGAACGCGCGGGACCAGGATCTGTCCTCAGCGCTTTGAGGGATCATGTAATAATTGACCAGAGACTGCACAAAATCGACACATTCGTGAAGATTCAGTACTAAGCTTTCACCGAGTAAGAAGCAATCCTTGAAATCACAAACCCATTTCTTGTTTCTTAGATGAAGCGCTTCCGAAACCATGAGATGGTAGTTTCTCGTCAATGGGACCAAAGAATTGAAGTTCTCTCTGGGATCATAGATTGCTATCCCAATCTCAGTGACCACGTTGTTATCGAACTCGTAAGCCTCGACGTCCAGCGAAAAACAGATGGTCCTTTTTGTGGCCATCAGACGTATACTGTTGCAAAGATAGTCAAAATTCGGGGTCCCAGGATTTGCATACACGGTAGGACAGTGGTTGTCCTTCACTTGTCTCAACATCTGTTCGTATTTCTTTGCCAATTTTTTTTCCTGGTCCTTCTGTATCTGTTCTGGGGTAAGTTCGACGTCATCTTCGTATTTCACCTCTCTAGCCTTAAGCCTGTCTACTTTCTTGATCTTCTCTCTCTTCTTTTCTTTGCCTTTGGATATCTCAGGTAGAGATCCGTGCTCTGCAATCCACTGTTCCTTGGCATTGTCCAACTTCTGGTTCAAACAGTGTACACTCACCACGTTCAGCTCTCGATACTGCGTTTCCAAACCTTTCAGGTACGCTTCGACCATATCATCCACACCGCAACGCACGTCTGCAGCTCCAGGCCATCTTAATTTGTGCAACTGCGCAAAATGATCGAACTCGTCCATCCACGACCCCAGTTTCTTACCACCTCGATTCGGTACAGACGAGCATGCACTCTTATACACTCCAACGCCACTTTTCATCGAAAACGGCAGTCCTCTGACCCTGCTGTTGTTTCCCGCAGACCTCATACGCACAGGAACTGTGCTAAAACCGGCTTCACGACCCGGCAACTTTGCATTCCCCGCTGTACACATCTTCCCCACAGCACTCCGTTGCATTCACCTCCACAGCAGCTTCGGGACTGTTAAATCATCCTCCATAGCCAATCCAATCCCATTTGTCTTGAATCACCTTCAATGACGATGTGATTTACGGGCATCTCAGATGGCGCCAAGCTCGAAAATTTTCAGGAAAATGTACGGGTCTACCCAAGCGAAACTTTCAAGGTTGAAAAATTTTGGCATCGATGAGCTTCTCATTGGCAGTTGCAAAGATCGACGAGTAAAACTGCCATTTTTGTAGGTTTCCATTGGCTTTGAGTCGGTTACAGTTTGGGAACGTGGCTTCATGAGTGAGAGAGATATGTCAGTTGAGAGTCGTACTGTTGGTTCCGAGGAGAAGAACGCGGTTGTCGAGCCAGAGAATGAGGTTGAAGTGAAAAAAGAGCCAGTCTTGGCACCAGCTCCATTGCCAACTAAGTCACCATGGAAGTCAGTGTCTGTGGATATCCCCGTTTCAAGCATCTCAGTGGAGTCATTAGAGTCCGGGAAGAAGAAGAAGAAGAACAAAGCTGTGACGCCTGCGATCAGTTCTTCGACGAAATGGGTTCCCATGAAGGCTTCTATTGTTGTTTCGGGACCTAAGAGAGCTGGCAGCGGGGCAAGAAAGGGCAACAATAAGAATGCCGGTGGTGCGGGCTCGAAGAAGAAGAAGCAACAACAGGGTCAACAGTCAGCCAGGAAACAGTCGCCAAAAGCAACTAGCGTCAACAAGGAGATCAAGGAGGATGAGATTGCCAAGGTAAAGGAGGATCAATCGCAGCAAGATGATGTTGCGGAAGCAAAGCCAATGAGTTCTAGCGGAAGCGAGTATTCCACAGTCGGTGAACTACCTTCGGGTGCTGGGCCTAACGGGCAACATGGTTACCAGAGAAGAAAACACAATCACAGTAGTCAATTTCAGCATTCGGCTCATCAACAGAATGGGTTTCAAAGAAGAAGATATTACAACAATTACAACAGTAATGACTCCCACAAACAGCAGCGGTATTCGTCACAGCCTAAAGGCTTACCTGGTTCTTATCAGGGGCGTATACCTCGTTCTTTCGGCAACAGTCCTCATCTGATAAATGACCAGATGCAGAAAGTTCCATACATGGTCCCAGTTTACCAGCAATACTACTCAATGCAGCCGATTCTAATGGCTGTTAATAGTATTGCCAGACAAATTGAGTATTATTTCAGTCCGGAAAATTTGGCCAAGGACAAATACTTGAGATCTAAATTGTCAAAGGAGGGGTATGCACCTGTGTCTTTGATTGCCAAGTTTTACAGAGTGGTCAATATGTCATTCGGTGGTGATCCGACACTGATCCTGGCCGCTTTGAGGGAAATCGTCCATAACCAAAATGCCACTGTTGACGTTTGTTACGGAAGCACTGGTGTGACTGAAGAGTCGGACTCCAAACAAGATGACACGGCCATTTTGGCCAACTATTTCGTTCGTTCTAAAGAATGGGAAACTTCATTGCCCGAGGAATTCTCAACTGTCGTCGAGATCGAGAGAGTCCTCCAAGGAGACGCGCTCGATGAGTTCATGATTAGTGCTTCCCTGGCTCCATCAGAGCCAGCCAACTCTGAATTACAAGAGACCGTTCCAGTGGTTGCTATACCTGAAAACTCCGAAGAAGAGAATGTCAGCTCGACAAGTAATACCGAAGAGGCCAGGGTTGAGGCTTAATGGGCCACATTACAATCTGAACAGAACAAGATGTAACTCGCAACGATTGGAATGACCACTTATATGCATTTCTCCATCAAACTTTTTTTTTTTTTTATGTCGCCATCATTATCATCATCGTTACCATAATCATCATTGAACTATCGAAATTCCGTCCTCTCAAGCAAAATAATCTGTAAATTTATTCCTTCAGGATCAGCAGCAGGAGGTTAAGTGGTTAAACATCAACCTTCATCAGTCTGGTCCGCATTTGTAGATTTTTTTTTACCTATACCTTTTTTTTTCTTCACTGAAGCACAAGCAGTTCGATGATTTATACAATCAAGCCTGAGGTCAATGTTGACATGATCATCGTGATGCTGTAAGTAAATTTGCAGTTAACTTTTGAAGCTCTCTTGGTTTATTTTGATTACCATGTGGCTTTGGTTTTTCGTATATTATTGTTGCCTTATAACCCTTCTTAGATTCAGTTTAACGACACTCGAAAGATAAAACAACAACAACAGGGACACTATTAGAGTTCATTGAACAGTTTCAGTAGCTGCTTTTGCACCGTCATGTCCTATGGGAGCTTACCGAATGCTATGAATTCTGTTGCTGACTCCCGGGAAACCATACTACTAACAAGACGAGCAAAGAACAACATAAAGGGCTGGTACTTTTATTCATTTTCTAGTGAACCATTCTCCGTATCTGCTGTTGCAACATACATACCTCTACTGTTGGAACAGTTTGCAAGGATAAATGGCGTTTCTGTCGATGATCATTCGGTCAAATGCTCTACGAGTCATGATAAATGTGTGTTAGGTCTGTTCAACGATTCAGTGTATATCGATACTTCCAGTTTTGCCCTCTACACTTTCTCACTCAGTGTGCTATTTCAAACTTTGTTGGTTATCACAGTTTCTGGGCTGGTTGATGTTTGGAAGACCGTGAAGTTCAAGAGAAAGATATTACTCTTCTTTGGAGTTGTGGGTTCATTGTCATTGGTTTTTATCTCTCAACTCAGGGCGGATCAGTATTATTGGCTTCCCGTTTTATGTGTCATAGCCAACTCCAGCTACGGGGTCGTTAATGTGGTTGGAAACTCACTATTGCCCGTGTTCGTTTCAGATCTCATCAAGATCGATCCGACCGAAGCAGCAACAAATGTGGATACTTTGACTAGTGCAGTGAGTGGCTGTGGAGCAAGTATCGGTTACTGTAGTGCCCTGTTCGTACAGATAATCTCTGTCGTTCTGGTGAAGAAAAGCAAGTCTCACGATAATGTCCAATGGGCCACATTATTTGTTGGTATTTGGTGGATTGCATGGCAATCTCCAATGGCCTGGTTACTGCAAGATGTAAACCCTATCCTCACGGAAGAGGTACTAGATCCTGAGAGTGACGCCAACACAGGCTTCAAATGGCACTACATGAAATACGGATGGATTGCTCTCTTCAAAGCTTTAGAACACGCTAAGCTATTGAAGGATGTCGTTATTTTCCTTGTTGGTTGGTTTATCATCAGTGATTCCGTGACAACGATTAACTCTACGGCAATTCTATTTTCTAAAACCGAGCTAAAAATGAGTACTTTGAATCTAATCGTTATCAGTATTTTGACAATGCTGAATGCAATTCTCGGTGCCTATCTCATTCCACATTACATTTCATCGAAATTCAATTGGTCAGCGCAGTTAACGTTAAAGTACATCATCTGTTGGGCAAGTGTGATTCCCCTGTATGGTATGCTTGGTTTTATTTTCAACGGGATAGGTTTGAAACACCCGTTTGAAATGTACATTATGGCTATATGGTATGGTATCTCCCTAGGTGGTCTATCGGCCGTTTCGCGTTCTGTATTTAGCCTAATAATCCCCAAGGGCAATGAATCCACATTCTTCAGTCTTTTCAGTATCACTGACAAGGGTTCGTCAATTGTGGGCCCCGTTTTGGTTGGATTTCTGACTGATAAAACGCACAATATCAGATATTCGTTCTACTTGTTGTTTGCCCTGCTAATGCTCTCTCTACCCGTAATCAATATGCTGGACGTTGCAAGGGGTCAACATGAAGCTGAAGAGCTTAGACGCATAGAGATGCTTGTCGAGGATGAAATTGATTGACTTGCTGTCAAAAAATGGCATTTATTTCAAACATAACTAAATAATCCTTGTTTGATTGCAACTAGTCCTTCTCAACCCTCCAGATTTTTATGTACCCATCATCGCCTCCAGAGGCGAATAATGATTTATCTGTTGGGCTCCAAATGACCGTGTTGCAGGTCTTCGTGAGTTTCTTGTTACTGCCACTTGTCGCGGGCCTCTCTGCAACGTGAGCTGTTAGCACACCAATGATGTTTCCGTTTACCCTATCCCAAATGTATATTTTTCCATCTTCTGATCCACTAGCCACGAGCTTATCGCCATAACCGAAACATGATCGAATTATGAACTGTTCCTGCTTTTGGCCAAAGTACTTCTGAATTAATATTTGCTCATGAAAGTCCCAAAGTTGAAGCTCATTCGATTTTAAACTAACAAGCATCAGAGAATTCAGCGGACTGTTTGGGTCTTTAACCTGCGGCAAGGAGATACAAGTCATCCTGTTAGGTATACTGAACCTAGACACTCTTGGCAACACTATCTTGTCCATGGAAATCTCGTTCTTTTCAGTCTTTTCATTATTTGGGAACTCTGATAGGTCATAAACGTCGATATTGCCTTGGTGAGGCATCAAAATCAGATACTGGTCATCTGCCGTTATTTTAAGGTCATGTACTCGTGGAAACTGTTCATCTGATGTCTGACTTACACCTGGTATGCTACCATGAGGGCCACAGGTCGACTTAGATAGTTTCATCAGTATCGTTTTGGTCTTTAGATCATAAATTACCACTTCCCGATCAGGAGATCCAACGATGAATCGACCTTCATGCTCAGGGGTGTGAAACCAGTCACAACACCAGATTCTTGGGGGCACCGTAGTATTAGCTGAGGTAGGCATCTTTGGTGGAATGTAAAAAGAATCTATCGGTTTAATAGTCTCAGCAACAATACCTCCCTCAATACTTGGATTGATGTAGGCTGGCTCACCTTTAGAGTGAATATCGTAAATGTTTGCCGTTTTGTTGAATGGACAAGAAACGATATAACGACTATCAGGCGAGAATGACAGGTAGAGAACGCATAGATCTATACCTGACAAAACTTTGTAGACCTGAAAATCCTTTTCAACATCATAAATCATGATTTTGCGATCAGTGAGAGAATCAGCTGTTGCACTCGCCAAATACCTACCATTCGGGGAGAATTGTAAAAACCAGATCTCATCTGCGTTTTGAACTAATGTTTTCTCCTCTGTGAACTTGATCTGTTGGAAGTTAGACGAATTATCCTGTAATAAGTTGAATTTGCGATTTGATAAGCGCGCTCCATCCTCCATTTCCTCGCCATCAGTTGTGTTAAGCGTTTCTCCGTCGTCTGAGATGTAGAGGACATCTTGAGAGCGCTGGTACTTGATCGCTTGCTTCAGTAGAGTCAAAAGTCGATTGCGAGGTACCAGATCGTTTGGATTGATGTAATTCGAAATTTCCTCAATGAGAAGCTCCCGCGATCTTTTGGCAGAACCTTGCCATGTGGACGAACGTAAAGCAGAGACGTCTGGGCTGGTCAAAACAGTAGTCATATCTTTCAAAAGCTTTTCAGGTGTAAAATAAGTATCATCATCCAGTAGATCATTCCTCAAGGCCAAGAGTGAATCCCATATTTCAATAAACTTGCGCAATGTGTTACGCAGAAATAAAACCGCCATGGGAGAGTTTTTTTGATCAAAAAGTAGCTCTAGGAAAATCTCTTTATTGATTAATACCATGACCTCTACTAGACTTGTTACTTGAAGAAGAGTTTGAGGGCTGTAGCTTCGACCAGATGAAGGCATAAATATCTCAAACATCTTCAACTGTTGCTCCATCTGGACAGCAACTTTCTCCCAATCTGTCGGTTTCGAGACCATACTTTTAATCTTCATCGAATCGTCCTCTTCAATGGCGCTGGAAGTAACGTCATCCTTTCCCTGAAGATCCCCAGTTAACTCTTGTAGAGCCAAGGATCCATACTTCAAAGGCAATCGTGACAGGAGAGGAAGAGTTATCTCTTCAAAATGACCACTTCTGATGATATTGAACAATTTCTGAACTGAAATTGACTCAACCTGAATCCCTCCAGTCTCGGCTTGCAGCGCCTGTGCAGAAATATTGAACCCTAGCTCCTTCAAAGCGTGAATCAGCAGCTTCACCAGCTGCTCCTTATCGAAAATCTCCAAGCCGTCTTGCTCTGAATGACCAGCCGAGCTAGATTTACCGGCTGGTTCGTTCCTAGTCCTTTTCCTTTTGCCGGTGTAGACTGGCATGAAGACTTCGCTTGATTCTGAGTCCAAGGGTGAGCCAAAGGTCAAAGGCATTCTCTAACTGTCTGACTCTATTACCCTAGACGACAGCTATGCTTCTGCTTGGGAAGCTAATGTGATCTGCCAATGTTGTTAGCTTTAAGGGTGAGTGAGTCTAAGGAGCGAGCCCGCGACGAAGATGATCTTATCGACAAGAGCACTTCTTACAATGAATACACATCGAAGAGAAAAGATGATACTTAAAATAAAGAAAACAGACAGAGCTTGAAGACTTGTCAATGTAAAATGTACTTGAGTCCTTTGATGACTAGGCATCAGGCCACCAAGGCACATAGAGCAGCGCCAACTCCAGAGCCATCCTTGGCAATGCGTAGATGAACCTTTCGTTCACCATCTGCTCCAATTGGGCTCAAAGATAGAGCATGTCTCAACATAGATCTAAAGCCTGGATAGTATTCAACGACGGAGCCATCGCAGCCAACCTCTACTTCACCGTGATATCTTTTGTTGAGCGCGCCAGTCTTGATTAGAATTGCAGCGATTGGCACAGAAGCCAAATATGCTGATCTTCTAGAGATGGCGCGGACCAATTTCTGAATCTCTACACGCTCGCTGGGTGTGGTTGGTAATCTCAGGCTCTGCAATAGAGAGAGTTCTGTTTCACGCAGACCTGTAGAGTCGTCGATCTCAATGTGAGAAAGCACCTCACTCGACAATTCAAATGGACTTCTTAAGCGGTGAGGAAGTTGAGAGTAAGAACGATACTGATTTAGGATCAAACCTTTGGAATGCAGATCAACGAGCATGTTTCGCAGCAGCTCACCGAGGAACATCCCGGAGACACGCTTCTCGAAAAGATGGAATCCAGGATTGGCCGAGAGCTTCTGATCGATCTCCACGTCGTATTTGGAGCTGGGCAAATGCTTCAACTCATTATCGAAGGAGCCCCATTCTGTGTTGATTACCATGTGCGTCTTCCCCTCCTGTAACAGCTTGTCCTTGACTTCTTCTGGAAGCTTGGTAATATTCTTGATTTCTTCCATGTAACAGCCATTTGTACCAGTACCGAAGATACAACCGATCACTGGCTCGGAGATCTCACCACCAGATAGCGAATCTGCGGTTCCCGAAGAGTAGCAGTGGGATAAAAATGTGCCTACAGTATCGTTGGTCAAAGCAACAACGTTGATCATACCCAAGTTGACCTTGTTCAACTGCTCCTGGTACAGTTGGACAACATCTTTGCCGATAGTGTCCCTGATCTTGAACCCTTTTGTCCATCTGATAAGAGTACCGCATCCTAGCGATTTTTGGTCAATGGGGTACGAGAAGGTGAACCCCATCTTCAATGGTTTGGCCGTATCCTTGGCGTGCTCCTCCAACAACTCTGGGTGATATTTCTTCATGAAAGCCACGGTACGGCGAGCAAGGTAACTGAACAGATCCTGACTCGAAACGTTTTCATCCTCTAAGAGCTCTTCTGGAATTTTTGACTTCATCTGTTGTAGCGTGAAAGTGTGGTCACCGCTCAAATCAACAGAGCAGACTCTGAAGTTGGTACCACCCAAGTCTGCTGCCAGTAGGACACCCTTTTCAGTTCCATTAGGCTTGCCAGTGACAAAAGATGGAATCATAGGCAGACCCTTCGAGGTTTCTTCACTCTCGCCAGCTGTCAATGGCTGCAAACCCTTCTCCATCGATTCGATAAAGTAATCCGTCAGCTCTTTCAATTTGGCTGCATCAATTGTGAACTCCTTACAGATTTCATCAACCTTTTCGCTCAAGGCCTTGGCAGTAGCCTTATGTAAATCATCAAACGACATCTTGCCTATTTAGAACCAAAATTCTCAGTGTATTTCAAGAAGTTCCCACTCCATAAGACTTAATCCATTGAGCTTAATAAATACGCAACCCGCAAAGGGGTTGGGGTCAGTATGTTGATGACATGCCATCTGCTGCTATAAACCTTGCCATTTTTCACCTGCAAGAAACAGTCTATATTAACCCCTTCACCCCAGCACGGAAAAACTGTCCGCCGTGCGGAAAAATATACACGGATTAAATTTGAATATTTGCGGAGAAATCTGAAAATAAAGGAAAAATTGTCATGGGAATTATCCGCGATTCTGGAACGGAAGTGAAATACCCTGTCGTCGCACGTGATGTATTCAGTCACGTGCATTGAAATGTTCTATCAGCGTTAAACAAATCACTTGCGAAGAGTATAACTGTACACCTTCTCTTCTAGATGCCCTTCGCTGAGTCCTATCGTTGGCCCATTGAGTAGTGTGAGATGTTTCGAATCGCAAAGAACCTCGTGAGGACCCTGGAGCAAAGCGTCCAGGAGACGTTATCGCTGTCTCAGGGCTCAAGTCAATTAGACGCATTCTTTCAGTCGATACCACCCAATTTGTTGCTGCCTCAAACGCATTCGCACACTCAGGAGGGCCAGAATCAAAGTCATTACTCTGTAGAACAACATCAGCACGACTCCAGGTTCAATGAAGTTGTCTCGGGACTACGAGTGGTTTTTGTGGGAGAGATGCAAGTTCAGCTGCAGTCCTATTTCGATTACATCGTTGGGATCAACGATGATGCTATACCCTTGATAAGCAACCAGCACGGATACTTTTATCCAGATTACCATCAGATTACACAGATTTTCAACTCGTACGTGAATAATACAATAAAGTTAAACGTCTGGTCGGCTAAAGGTGGTACTTTCAGAGATGAATACGTTCTGGTACAGTCTAAAGACGAAAAAAATATGGAAGATGTGTCACTGTCGTCCAGCTCAATCAAGGAACCAGTGCATGCGTTCCAGCCTCTTGGATTCAGAGTTCAATGGACACCTTTGATAGCATCCACATTCACTTACCACATTCTGAATATCAATCTCGAGAGAGGCCCTGCTGCGCAGGCAGGATTGATACCGGATGAGGACTATATCATAGGTTGCCAAGACGGACTTTTGGCCACTGGCGGCGAGACTTTACTGCAGGATATCGTTAGATCGCGTGCAAACCACGAGCTTTCCCTCTACGTGTACAACACGGTGCATGATTGCGTAAGACCGCTGACTGTTCAAATCGGAGGCGACGGGAGACTGGGTTGCAATGTCGGGTACGGGTTCTTGCACAGAATACCAAGAGTAGTAATACAGGACCAGATGCAGGGCTATCTGCAGCCTTCGCCTGCCCCGGCGGATCAAGTTGCGGATCTAGGACCAGTATCAAGCTCCACTTTTGTTCCTAACGCTCTGGTGCCACCTGCAATGACCAAGAGGACGATTTCTAAAGGCAAGAAAAAGCATGTTGGAGCGCCATCGGAGGATGCACTGATGAGCGACTACTTTAGCGAAGGTAAGGACGAATCTGCTAGAAGCACAGCTCAGCAGCGTACCAGCAATTCTGCTGTCCCCCCACCCCCTTCCTCGAATATAACGGAGTGAAAGAAGGCTTATATCATTCATTCCAGCATCTCTGGCCATTATTTGATATCTAATGTCGTTTATACTATTGCACGTGACCTGCTGCTCTGATCGGTATTTGACAGCGTGTTCTGTCTGGCGCGTCTTGAACAGGTTATAAATTATCGCCACTTTGCTGTGCACATACAATTCTGCTCTGACACTCTAACATCTACTGTTGAATTGATCTTCTCACTGAGGTAATAGTTGATCAGGTTATAGAGTGAGACAGAAACTGAGATGTTGTTGAACAAGAAGACTGTTTTCCATACTGCCACCCTTTTGGCGTCTGCTTTAGGTGTCGCCGCACAGGAGGGAGCCGTGGCCCCAGAAGACTCTGCTGTGGTCAAGCTTACTTCCGAAACTTTTGAAGACTTTATCAAAGAGAATTCTTTGGCTTTGGTCGAGTTTTTCGCTCCATGGTGTGGTCACTGTAAGACCTTGGGTCCTCAATTTGTCAAGGCCGCAGATGCCTTGCAAGAGAAAGATATCCCATTGGCCCAAGTGGACTGTACAGAACAACAGGAACTTTGTATGTCTCAAGGGATTAGAGGTTACCCCTCTTTGAAGACTTTCAAGGATCACGATGTGGCCAACCCTAAGGATTATGAGGGCGCTAGATCTGCTGAAGCTATTATCAACTACATGTTGAAGCAAACTCTGCCCGTGGTACAGGTCTTTGACTCTGAAGAGACTTTGAACGAGTTCTTGGCTAATGCTACCCTCCCAGTTGTGATCTCCAATGGTGCGGCTGCATTGAACGAGACCTTCTACCAAACCGCTAACAAGTACTCTGATGAATACTCATTTGCCACATGCTCTGAATTGAAGTCTGAATTGTCCTTGCAACTGCCAGGTGTTTCTGAACCAATTGTTTACAACGGTAATGTCGAGAAGATTGAGGAGACTCCCGAGGTCCTTGAGGACTGGCTCAAGGTTGAAGCTCTTCCATACTTTGGTGAGGTTAACGGTAGTACCTTTGCCTCCTATCTGGAAAGTGGTTTACCTTTGGCTTACTTCTTTTATACCAATGAGGATGAGTTGGAAGAGTACACTCCATTCTTCACTGAGTTGGCTAAGCAACACCGTGGTAAGTTGAACTTTGCAAGCTTGGACTCCAGAAAGTTTGGTAGACACGCTGAAAGTTTGAACATGCGTGAACAATTCCCTCTTTTCGCCATTCACAACGTCACTAGCAACTTGAAATACGGTTTACCTCAATTGGCTCAAGAAGAGTTCGAAAAATTGACTGAAACTGTCAAGTTGGAAACTAAGCATATTAAGAACTTGGTCACCGATTTACTATCCAGTAAGGCTGAACCTATTGTCAAATCTGAGGAAATTCCAGAAGTTCAAGAATCAAACGTCTACAAGATTGTTGGTAAAACCCACGACGATCTGATCAAGGACAACAAGAAGGATGTCTTGGTTAAGTACTACGCCCCATGGTGTGGTCACTGTAAAAGATTGGCTCCAATTTACGAGGAGTTGGCTGACATTTTGGAAGCTGAAAAAAACTTTGTCATTGGTGAAGTTGATGCAACTTTGAATGACATCCAAGATGTTGTTATTGAAGGTTACCCAACCATCGTGTTTTACCCAGCTGGCAAGAACGCCGAACCAGTTGTCTTCAACTCTCAAAGAGACTTGGAATCTTTCTTAACCTTTATTGAGGAGAACGCTGGTAACAAGATTGACATCAAGTCTGTCCGTGAGGCATATGAGAAGAAACAAGCCGAAAAGGTGGAGGAGGCCGAAGAGGAGGCCACTGAACACGATGAGTTGTGATGATCTTCACTCACCTCAACTGTCCTTCTTGCCAAGAGCTAGGAATCAGCATATATAGCTACATACATTACTCACCTTGACTCAATGTATGCAAAAATTATGAATCACCTTCAGTTCGACATACTTCGATGTTCTCGACGTAACGCGAAAATCCTTGCACCTCGCACTTTTCATAACAAAGCTCTTTATATTGATGCCTGTGGCAAAAGATACAACTCGATAGTCGCCAAGGATAAGATCAATTAGCCTCCCGTCTCTACATATCCATGGCACTGTACACACCACCTGGTAAGTCTCCTTCACGACCAACCTCTGGAGATAACGAAGATGACAAGAGAGATAATCCAAAAGACGATGTGGACAAATTCTACGTGCGACCCAGTATCGGACTTAGGCTTTGGGGACCCTTGGTACCGGCTTCAGATAATAAAACAGGACTTTGGACATTGATTGG
The DNA here is from genome assembly GCA_030580195.1 of Torulaspora gathmanii. NCBI lineage: Eukaryota > Fungi > Ascomycota > Saccharomycetes > Saccharomycetales > Saccharomycetaceae > Torulaspora > Torulaspora gathmanii. The sequence continues at coordinate 44,033 of JAKTSM010000011.1, read as the reverse complement.
GATTCAAAGTGCTGTGGGGTTACTATGCATGTACAGGATCAAGAGACTACGCACTTCCCTTAGAAGCATAAGGAAAGACATTGCGGATTTTCCCAGTTTGAACCGTTTCTCAACGACCCACGGGGAGCTCGTTGTCTCGCCACCAGCCCTGACCCGGGTCGCTGCCTCAACAATACCTGCCAAATCAGTGACTCAGAAGGCTTCCTATAGCGATACAACGTTTGGTGGAGCTTCTTCTTTCTTCAAAAGTTCAAGTCACGACCACTCTGGTAATGGCCGTTTCAGTACATTTCGTCAAGTGATATATCTTCTTACTGGTACGCTTCTACTTTCGCAATCATTGCTGGAAATTTGCCGGTTGAAGCTTTTAAAATACGATCCGTGGTGTGAAGAGGCCAAGAGCGTTCGTGACAAGAAATTCTTTAATGACATAATACAATTCTATCACGAGGGTATTGACCCAACTAAAGTCAAAGTGAAAGATGCATCCAGTGGAAATGTTATGCCAACTAACATCCCTGAAGTGAAGCAAAGTGTTGCACTTGTAAGGGCCCAATCAGAGGCTGAAAATCCAATAATCAAATGGTATGGTCCTTTGGAGTATAAGCCTATGTCATTTTCTGAATATTTGGATAAATTAGAGTACCATCTCGATATGCAAGTGTTTCTTCAGGAAAAGAGAAAACTGAAGGAAAACACTCTCGAGGTCATGAAAAAGATAACTCAATCAGACAGTGAAGTCGAAGAACTGAAGAAGGAGAATTTGGACCGTCGAAAGAAAGCGTACGAATTAGTATCAAGCGCTCCAAAGGGAAGCATTCCAAGAACGGAAAAGGCTAAGGCATATGCTATGAGGGGCATTGTGATGGATGCGGATCATGAAACCCCTGATGATTTCGATCTCAAAGAAATATGGAACCTGTATGATCCATGGATGAGCTTAGCACTGGATACATCTCTCAGCATTAAGTTCTTACCCACCATAACGGCGCCATCAGAGACTGGCGAGCACAACGCAGATGAGTGGCGAGATGTGATAGAGGATCCTGAAAGCAAGACTAAATGAAAGTAATCTTCATTCTCTGGAGATCTCGAAGCTGAAGAATCACCTTCTGAAGTCGATGCTCAACTTCGTACAACCTGATACCAGTACAAGCCTGGCATTCGACAACTCAAAAGGACCCAACCATTAGTACATTTGTAGGAAAGCACAGAAAAGTTCAATTACCTTATATCTGCCTTGATTTGAAATCAAGACAAGATGCACATGTTGCTGATAGCTCTTTTGGGCTTTTGGCTGAATCTTATCTCAGTGAAGGCCGTTTTCGTGGAAGACGCCTTTCAAACTGATTGGCATTTGGAAAATATTGGTATCTACAATTGTGTTCTCAGCGCGAATCCAGACTTTCTACTTGTGCTGTCCGATTATGACTCTAAGAGTTTGCTCTCTTTCATCAATGCTACCGATGGGCACTTGATGTTTAGGCAGGTTTTGGACGTGGAAGTTTCTGGAGCGATGATGACACCAGATCGCGATCACATTTTGCTGCAACAAATTAATAATGAGCTGTTTGCGTATGATAGCTCTTCAGGGCTACCAACAGAAGATTTTGATTTGTCAACCGTTGAATTCCGTTCGACATGCAAGCCTGATTTGCTCAACATTAAGCTCTCTGACGGTTCTCTTCAAGTTATCGATGCCGAAACCCAGCTAATGGTTTTTGAAGTTGATTTGCCGTCGAAGTTCGAGTCAATTGCTTTCCTTGAAACAGACTATGCTTCAACTTTGCGGATGCTGGTACACACTACCGAGGACGAGTATATCTTCCAATCGATCAGAAATAACGCGGTGGAAACCTCATGGACGAAAGATGAGTCTACTCACGACATTTTGGCCCACACTTTCATTGATCTTACTGATGAGAGTCTAGAAGTGCTATCAGAAGAGCTTCTGAAAGAAAGCAGCTTTCCCAATGCGTGGGAAGCTTATGTGTTCAGAGTAAAGACAAACTGGCATAGATTGAGTGAAAACTTTAGAGAATCGGGGTATTCAGTGGGGAAGCTCTTGACTAGGGCTTTGAAGTTGGATAGTACATCTCTAGCCGCCAGCCAAGACACCAATTTTGGGGGTATCAAATTTTTGGTAGTTGCTACAAAGTATGGTGTTGTGCAAGCCTTTGATGTTAAGGATGGCCAGAAGGTTTGGCGTTTCGATTCTGGATTTTCTGGCGCAAAGAAAGTTATGTCAATGAATTACAAAAGCGACTCACATGAACTCCTGCTGTTTGCCGACGATGGTTCTTACTCTTCCTACAGTTTTACTGGTAGAGACACACCAGTATTAATGTATGAAGGCAATTTGGGCAAAGGTAATGTAAAATCTTTGTCTCTCTTAGATACCAATCACGTATTCGTTCAGTTTTTGAACGGGGAGGATAGACTCATTCCGCTAAATGACGAAGCAGAAAGCTCAAAGACTTTTATTACTAGCCACGATGCTAGAGGTGTTTATGGACACTTCGCCGATGTTGATGGAAGCCTGAAAGACACGTGGAATATTATTATTCCAAAATCGGAGCAGCTTCTAGCTTTTGCTGGTAAGAAGGAGGCGCCTATAGTCACATTGGGTCAAACCCTCGGTAACAGAACGGTACTGTACAAATACTTGTATCCAAATTTGGCAAGCTACATCACTGTGAACTCCGAGACTTTTACAATGTATGTTAATCTTATCGACACCCTGAGTGGTGAACTTCTGTTCACGCAAGCTCACGACGATAAAATAGACGTGAATCAGCCTATCAACATGGTTTTTGGCGAATACTGGTTCATTTACTCATATTTCAGTGCAGAACCTATCCCGGAACAAAAAATTGTCACGGTTGAATTATACGAGTCTCTGGAGTCCGACAAGAGGATTTCATCTGAATTAGAACCTCGCAATCCACTCAAATCTAATCATAAACCAGCCGTCATATCCAAGGCGTATTTTTTCCCAGAGATCATAAAGAGCATGACACTGTCTGAAACCATCTTTGGTATCACATCGAAGACTATTGTCATCGAGCTAGAGAACGGTCAGATAACTTATCTGTCCAAGGATGTCCTCAGTGCTAGACGTGTTGAAGAATCCAAGATGACGGCCGATGACAAAAAAGCCTTCATGGCCATGCCATACATCAGCATCATACCACTGAACGACAATTTCATCGTTACGCACTCAAGAAACCTTTTGATGGGTGGGCATTCGGAATTGGTGTCCTCTGCCACAAAGTTAGAGTCCACGAGTGTCGTTTGTGCTGTAGGACATGACATCTTTTGCACCAAAATTTACCCATCTGGACAGTTCGACATCATGAGCCCAGGCTTCGAAAAAATAAAGCTAGTAGGAACAATAATCGTTCTCATAGTGATTTGCTACTTCATTCGTCCCTCTGTCGAAGCAGCCAAACTGAAGAAAGCTTGGCTCGTTAGATAGTTCTCGCATTTCCACAACAATATACATAGATAGAGGACAATCTACGGATTTCCCACTCGTGTTCGAGTGAACGTTAAATATGTTGAGCTAAGCAGATGAGATGGATAGTGTCTATTGGACACGCTTCTCGTCTTTCTTTTATCGCAAGTCGTCTTGGCGCTCGCCCAGCCACTTGGACCTTTTAATGAACCATACGAAGAGTCAGACAGAAGACGGAAAAGTAGGAGAACTTACCTCGAGGCTACCGCAAGTTAGTGCTCAAATACATCGAAAATGCTGTTGTACTACTTGTTCCTGGCTGTTATTGCTAGTCTGACCGCCGCTGGCTCACTGAAAGAGCTAGAGATTGGAGTTACTAAGAGTATTCCAAAGGACCAATGTCACGTAAAGGCCAAGGCAGGTCACACGGTTGATGTGCATTACACGGGCTACTTAAGGGACAACTTGAAGGAATTCGACTCAAGTTACGGAAGAGGAGTTCCAATTTCCTTTGAGCTTGGTAGAGGCCAAGTCATCAAAGGCTGGGATCAGGGTCTACTAGGAATGTGTATTGGAGAAGAACGTAAAATACAAATTCCAAGCAGGCTTGCGTATGGCGAAGCCGGTATTCCTGGCGTGATTCCAAAGAGTGCTGACATGATTTTCGATGTTAAGTTAGTCGATATAAGGGAAGGCAAGAAGGCTCGTGCTCCAAAACGGCCCAATTGACTGATTATCTAGTATATCTGTATATTTTATCAAATGATTGCTTAAATTCAAAAGCTTCAAAAAAGTTGACTGGTCGACTCAGCTTCTTAATCGACTATAAACAATGCGATCAAATTTCGTTTATAGATTATTACATGGAGGCCTCATAGGCAACCCTCGAAGGTCAATGTGTCGATCGCTGATGCAAGCAATTCCTAGTAACATATCAGAGGTATATCAGGCATTTGCCAATGATGAATTGCTTCATTTTCAGGAAGTCTACAGTACGAAAGTTCTACAAAAGCCAGAAGTCCTGCTGGTCCTTGATTCGTCCTTCAATCCGCCCCATTGGGGTCACGATGCCCTCATACAGAAAGGTCTGGAATTTTATGATGGCAGATCTACTCAGGTTCTGCTACTTCTAGCTGTGAACAACGCCGATAAAGCGCCAAAGCCAGCCTCCTTTGATAAGCGCATAGAAATGATGTGTCTGATGGCAGATCTCTTGAACAAAAATGGCACGGCAGTGTCTGTTGGTATTACTGACTATGGGAAGTATGTTGACAAGGATATCGTCCTCAGGAAGATCTATGAAGAAGTTCGAACCATTTCTTTCTTAGTTGGGTTCGATACTATAGTCAGAATATTTGATCCGAAATACTATCACCCACAACTACCATCGGAAGCGTTGAAAGATTTCATGTCAACCACTGAACTGTGCTGCCTGACACGAAAATGTGACCAAGCATTCGAGAAGCAGATAAACTATTCTTCCGACATTTCAAGAGGGTTCTATGAGCCTAATATTCCTAAGTCTTGGGGTGCTAAGATCCATATGATGGAAAATGACAGAAAGCTTGAATCAATTTCCTCGTCAGCTGTTCGTAAAGCATTCTTAGAGCAGAAACCAACCGAGGTGTTGACTGAATTACTTCCCCCTTCGATTATACAGTATATATTATCCTCAGAGGACCAAGTGTTTTGAGTAAAGTCAGTATTATGTGATATTCTTCTGCGCAGAAAAGATCTGCTGAGTCGTCGGCTTCAGATTTTCGAAGAAATCCTGGAAGAACTCTTCAAAAGAGTTAAATTGATCTACATCTGGCATCATAAAACTGCCTGCGTTTGAGACTGTGTCAGAGGGACTATTCCGAGAGTTCCCGGCTAGATGAGCATCGATCTTCGATGCGTCTAGAGGCGAGTTCGTACTACCACCATTCATATTGTCCTTCGTCCACCCAGTCGATGAGATCATCGAGCTTCTGCGCGCTTTGTTGACCCTGTATCTGCTAGTATCAATAATTGACTTTATGATCTTACCAACGTTATCTGCAGCTTCATTTTTCTTCTCACCAATCGTGTTTAAATGCCAGTAAACCCTTGTACAGATGTTAAGAACGGTCTGTCTCTCTGAAGATGGGAACCAGTCCAAGAAATCACAAAGCGCCAGACAGGCGTAAACCAATTGGTGTGATGTCAGGATAGGAGCTCCTTTAATCAACGAAGGCTGTAGTCTGAGAAATCCCTTAATAAGTGAGAATGAATGTTCCCTCATTGTGTTTAGGCAACACAACATAAATGCAGGATTCGACTTCATGTCTTTCTGGAACTCAGATATAAAAGAGCGACAAATCATAATGTAATAATAATCAAAGGTGAAAAGGAGCACCCCTGCGCCATCTTTACTTAGCAGCTCCTTCCAATTATTAACCCAATAGGTAAGCTCCGAAAATACAAGCAATTCCTGTTTCTCCGGGGACGCTGAACTGTCTAAATCGTCTACACCACTGATAAATGCATCTCTGGCTGTCTCGTAAAATGCCTCGAAATTGACAAAAATCCCATTGACAATGTTACCCAAATTGACTTCACTGATCTTTATGTCATCGCCAAAGTTTGACTGAGGAAACTTGGCAGTCAGGTTGTTAAGTTCTTCCGTTGAACTATCCAGGGTTGCGAAATAACCGTAGCTGAGAGCATACTCAAGCTTGCATGCAGTCAGAGAATTCAGAATTCGTAGATGATAAAGATCCGTTGCGTCGTACTGTTCTTCCAATATGACCCTTTCTTTGAGCTTATTAAAGTCGAAGATACTCAAAAAAGAGTTGAGGGCAAAATCACTGAGGACCAACGAGTTAAACTGCAGTTGCCGGTGGCGCTTAGCCTTACGCGAAATATGAAACATGCAACAATACAATATGGCCTCGATATCGTGAGCTATTAGGTTTTCGAACATAGTCAGTGTGTTCGTTAAAAACCTCTCAACCAGCGGGTAGAGAACCTCTTGTTCATTAGCGTATTTTTCATTGTCGTCGAAACTCATCGCAATGATAGTGAAAACACTGGTAATAAAGACATGCTTTCGTGCATACTCATCATCAATTTCTTTGATTCCTCCAGGAACAATCCAGAAATGGGATCGAATCAAAAATTCTTTGGATAGCTCCAAACACAGAGCTTTATGTTTCTCATAAAAGTGCATGAAGTTGACTCTGGCCACGACAAACGGTCGCTGTTGTTTGGCATGCTGGTCCTGCTTCGACTTAGCTTCCCTTGGAAACAACCTATTATCGATGTCGCCGATCAGCTTTAAGGGTGGATCCTTTAGACCTCGGTCAATAAGAGAATAGCTTGCTCTTCGGAATTGTGAGCCGTATTTCAGTGAGCTTGAGGGCGTAGTGCTGGAAGAGTTATCATCATTCGGTACTTGTGTATCCACATTATTCCCCGTCCTCACACCATCGTGTAGCGATTCACGTAAGAGATCTAAAACAGCCTCCAGCTTACTATCGAGACTCTCAAAACCTCGTTCCACTTTACTCAAACGTTTTTCAAGCTTTTCTGTCTGTTGGAGGTTTGATGTTAGTAGCTGAGAGGGATCAGACACAACAACGTTTCTGTCATCTACATCAATAATACGATCTTTAAAAGCTGCTGCCACAGATTTCTCTCGAACAGCAGCTAATATTTCATTTTCGCGTTCCTCAGTCAGCGAACAATCAAGTTGAAGAACGCTACAACGGTGGCATTTGCCGATGAGCGGTTCGAAATCACATCTGGTCTTGAACTTTCTACATAGAGTGCAACTGAAGGTGCGCCTCTTCTTGCGGATCCTCCGAGGATTGAACTCGCCATTCCTTTTTTGACCATCGTACTCTGGATGATCACCAGCTCCTTTTTGTACTGACTTTTCAGATATCGTCAAAAGGTTATCTTCCGTCGCACCTTGACTGCCGTCCTTGCTGTTCTTCATCATATCAATGGATCTGCTACAAGCCTTGTAATTCCTCCAAAATGTTCATTGATCTAACCAGTCAGAAGTTCGATGTTGAACTGGAATCCTTCTCTCAACTTCTAGTTTCAGCGATGTTCTGATGGAAAACTTCTACTTATCTAAGTCGAAGTTTATCTATCTATCATCTGGCGTGAAGATTGTCGCCGAGCTACGAAAGTGTCAGACAAAAAGATTGATCAACATCATAAATTCTTAAGAATATCAGCAAAAAGTGCATAGAATGAGCATGTAAAGTCTGGAATTGGAATCGACTCATATTCAAAGTAATAACGACTGATCTTCTGAAGTAGTAATGAAACAATCGAGGAGTATCTCTTCGCCTTTGAGCTGAAACCAAACTCACTGGTTTTATTCTCTGTTGCGTGATCGATGAACAAGGTCTCGTTACAATTCGCACTTTGAATCTTATTCTCTTTGCTGCATGTCCAGATATAAGACCTCGCAAGAGTCTGTTGATCGAAAATTTACCATCATGAGATACCTAGCGATTTAAAGTGTTAAAGTGCGTTATAGAATGTTTTATGTCCTTCAGAAAATGATGCGACCCATGGTGATCAAGGCGAGGCAGAACATCCATGAAAGGTTTAGTCTCCCAAAATTAGCGCTGGCAGAGTTTGTAGAGTTTGAGAGAAAACTACCTTTACTTTCGCTACCGGACTCTGAGTTACTTCCATGATCTTCAACAGTCTCACTTAAGACAGCTCCGTCTTGGCTCACGCTTTGCGACTTCTGCCTCCGACCAGAGGTGCAAGTAATTTTACCGCCCCTAACGATTGAACGTCCGTTTTTTGGAGTTGTCCATTTGGAGCAGTCCATGTTTCCGGAGTTTGTCCTCACCAATGCGCTTCCTTTCACCAGTTTCAATTGAGGGAAATCAGTGTCACTGAACTTTCCCTCGAAATAGATGGCTCCGCCGATTTGCTTCAAACTAGAGAAGAAGTCAATCTTTTCCAGCCTTGTATTATTTGCAATCATCAGTCCGCCTTCAATGTCTGTGACATTGTTAAAGTTCGCAAGCTTGAGATTTGGATTTTCAATTACACCTAATGTTCCACCTACCGTTTTCAGATTGGGAAGCTGTATCTCGCTGAATTGGTTCTGGATTAGCTCGAAAGAACTTCCAACCGTTTCAAGCTTTGGAAAGTAAGCCAAAGAAGTGTCTCTTACGGTTATATTTTCTGCTGAAAGTAGCTTGGGCATTTCCAATTCGGTTTCTCTGGCATTTGCATGCACGCTTAATTTTTGCCTGACAAACTTAATATTTGCCTTCACTGTCTCTAAGAATCTGTTGTTATTGATTTGGAAAACCTCTACGTCATCAACGTTTCTGAATCCTTCGATGACGGAGAGAGAGGTGTCGGCAATTGTAAGTCTCTTAATCCCGCCTAAATTGTCATTGATTATTGCTTCGTTCAGAATGGGGAGAACTTTCCACTCAATGACTCTGGCCTCTTTCAAATGTGGCAGATTCACGGAGACTAACGATGTCAGACTTTTCAAAGAAAATGTCTCACCAATCGCCTGTAATTTGCTACCTTCAATCCTTACTAAGTGAGAACTTTTCTCAACATACACACCACCTTTAACGCTCTGGATGTTACCGAAGTCAAGCAGGACATCATCATAGTTTGTGAAGTGGAGATTGCCTAGTAGAGTATCACATTGTGCTTGTAAACTGTAAAGGTCGCCAGAGGTCTCAATAATGTGATCATCTTTTCTACAAATCTCGGGCATAGGGCCAGCTTTCTCGAACATGTCAGGGTCGTAGGATTCCATTTCTCTTAGATCATCCTCACCTGTAATTTTTTTTTTGTCGTCGACTTCATTGTCATCCTCTTTATCGCTGTTGTTTGTCCCGTCATCTTTGTCATCGTGATCTTTATCATTCTCTCCCTTGCTCTTATCGTCAGTTTTGCCGTTGTCTTTCTTACTTCCATAACTGAGAGTTGATCTATTAGTGTCTCTCTTTTCGTAGCTCTCAATCATATAAGGCTTCACAGAATGAGGGAGAACAGCTTCGTCATTTGAAAACGTTCGAAAGCGATCAGTAGCCACTCTGTCACGTAATCCTAGTCGGTGCGGTGCAAAGAAATTAATTGCTGTCGCTGTCGCAGCTACTGGAAGTAGAAAAACGGAATACCTCATTGTTTTTTTGACTGATCTTCGTTATTTCTCAATTTACCGGTCTCCCTATGATTCGTGGTCAATCTATCGCTGGTTTTGGATCCCTTCACGTAATCTATATACTTCTTTAATGAAGATCACTGGTGGTTTTCAGTCTTTGGCTTTTATATTCAGATCACAGATCGGTGACACAAAGTTCAGCTCTGACGCGCCGAAACTCTAGATGGGAGAAACATCAAAAGATGTATTTGAACATAAACTTTTGATTTGCTCGATTTTCGTCCACTGTTTAATTAAGTTACTTGGTTAGATATTTTTTTATAGAGTCCAAACGCAATGAAATCTCCTCTACAAAAACTTCACTAAAGCCTGGAATTTTGGACTCGGTGGAGGCAAAACGATCCAGCATTTCATTAACATACATTCTTGTTTCGTCATCATGAGCACGTTCATACATGCGGTTGAAAGTGTATGAGATAACATGTTTCAAATAATCGAAATTTTTAAGCTTCATATCTTGAAGCTTCGGATATTCAACATCCATAGGGCTGCCCATATCGTAGCGTTTGTTGGGGTTTCTGAATGAAGGAGAAGTAGCATTGGTGACGGGAGTGATGACCTGATCCTGTGATTGATAGGGACTGTTGATATTAGAGGAAAGTGGACTTTTCGGAGTGCCGGTGGTAATATTGATCTCTTCAGATGCAAAGATAGCAGTTTTCGCATCCGATGTTGAACTTAAACTAAAGTCCCAGCGTACGCTACTTTCTGTGCCATCATAAATTCTGTCACATAGCGGAAATTTTGGTGTCCTGCGGTAGTCATCCTTGGATTTTCTCTTGTTGAGTATTTCAATGTCATTTTTCAAGTCTACACATTGTATGCCGCAGATAAAGTCACTCTCTAGCAGTGCAACAGCTGAAGGACGATTGTTTGGATTCTTTACCAAACATGACGCTATAAAACGTTTTGCAGCACTAGAGTAATGACCATGGAGCACAGGTGGTTTTCTCTTTGGCAGATTTGCCATGACTTTCATTGGGTCACACTTGGAAAGTGGAGGCGAGCCCTTCAACAGTTCATAAACCGTGATTCCAAGGGACCAAATATCGGCCTTTTCATCATAGCCATCAGACTCCTTGGCGACGACTTCTGGAGCCATCCAGAAGGGAGTTCCAACAAATGTTCCTCTTTTCAATGTAGCCCTGATCTGGCCACTCACACCAAAGTCACCTAATTTGACCTTTCCTTCCTCTGTCAACAGGATGTTAGCCGCCTTTATGTCTCGGTGGATCTTTTTCTGCTCGTGTAGATATTCAAGGCCATTGACTACTTCTCTGGTGATGTATGCTGCTTTTGACTCTGGCAAGCCATTGTTGTAAATGTTCTTTAGTAGGTCTGCGCATGATCCACCTCCACAGTATTCCATTATAATCCACATCGAAGCGTCCTCAGTCATTGTTGTTATATAGTTAGTAATGAAGGGTGATTTTAGCTCAGCAAGAAAGAAAATTTCTTGAGCAAGTAGATTTATATCCTCGTCAGTATGCTCCAGATTGACCACTTTCACGGCGACGACCTCGCCAGTTTTTTTGTCAACAGCTTGGTAAACATCACCGAAATTTCCTCGTCCAACACACTGTTTAATAGAGTAGAGATTCGTAGGCCGTAGGGAGTCCGGATTATTAATAGTCATTTCAGTATGAGCTATCGCTTTGGAAGTTCAATAGCGAATAATGTATTGAGTAGCGATGCACCTATTGTTTGATAAACAGCCACGAAGCAGATGGTGATATCAAAGCGATTTTTGAAAGCAAATAATCAAGTGTCAACTAGAATACCGTTTATATTAGCGGTGATGCAGAGTGAGTTCGAAAGCCAGATACACAAACACGTTCGGGCACACTTGCAGCTCGAGGTTGCCGAATCGGATGGTACTCGTGAAAAGACTTTCTGCTAATCAAAGGTCGAGTTGGTGGATAAGAAAGACAAAAGGTTGGCCTTTGTCCTTCAAAGAAAAGATACTTCGAGTCGATGCCACAAAGTGGATTTGTGACGCGCGTTGATTTCACGAGGCGCCAGGTCCTGGCAACAAAAAAGAGAAAAAAAATAGAAAGACTACACTACTGGACTACTAATCTTTCCTAGTGCCATTTCCTCCTCTCTTTGAAAGCTTCAAAGACTTGTGCATACTCAGGATATGGGTGGGCGATTTGATCTGTGGCGAACTTGACATATGATTTAGAGTCCACCGCCGATTTGGCACTTTTTCCACCGTGGTAGTCAACGGAGTGAGTAAAGATTCCCTATTTTCATGCAGTTTGGGTGGATCCGTATTCAATGAATGGGTTCCGTATATCTCGACTTTGTTTTTCCAATAATTGATTACAGTTGAAGACCAGTTCGTCGTGTCTGGCGGTACCCGATCAGCAGGAAGACCATTGTAGAGAAGAAACTCTGTTATAAAGAAAACTGGGCTTCCATGAATCATTACGTGATGTTTGAGAGAATATTGAAAAATGGTAGGGACTGCTTCGTCGCCTTCGGATTTCGCTTGTTTGTTGATGATGTCTCGCAGTGAAACACTTGATTGAGCAATAGTCTTCTGTAGAAGATAAATGCTGTCCAGGTGAATAGCTTTGATAAGTGATTTCAGCGCGAATTTTGGATCCTGATTCCCATCATTAACCATCATTCGGGCGGCATACTTGCGTAAAATGTATTGAGACCTCTCATTGTCAGAACATTCTGGTGTGATCTTAGATTCTGTAAAGTTGGTCGACTCATAGATGGAATTGACGTTAGCATTGGACACATTATTTTGAAGTAAATACAACACCTCTGGCGAAGTGAAGGAATCCAGCGTCAGCGACCTTACCTTTGAGATATGTGAACCCATTGATCTGTGAACACCTGAACACTTTATACAGAGCACGCACAGTAAATTGATCGAGATCCATTCCACGGTTTGAGAATCACCGCAATCACAACAAGTGGAGTTAGATTCATGCTGCCTCATAACCAAGTCTATCAGTGATACTTCATTGCTACTAGACGCTTCATCTATCGAAGAAGACCTGAATGCAGAATTGGAGTATTGTTTAGTATCCAGGTTCGCTTTTTTTAGTACGCTTAACCAACGATCAGCTTCCAGTTGATCCTTAAATTGTAGGAAAACCTTTGAGTGATGGTTTTTAGAACTGATGATCTGATCAACAGACGACGATGACGAATTTACTGCTGTTAGCGCTGGAAGCGGGTACGGCATTCCTGACGTCACTACCTCCAAAGTTGTCTTATTGACTTGTCTAATGCACGCAAAGCACAAGTCAACGGTATGCATCGGTAGTTTTTTCGAGTGATGTAACAGGCTTAACCGGTTACCATCCAGAATAACCCATTTGCGGTGCCAGCCATGAGAGCCGCTACTTGAACCGTTGTTGCTGACGTTTGAGTTTGCATTACCGTGTTCACCCTCCTGAAAGTCTATGAGAACGTATCCCTCCAAATGAGGTGCGTTCGACGATGAATATAGTTTAATCAGATCGTTCAAGTTTTGTGCATCCTTTATTGCCGATCGCAATTGGTGGTTCTTTTTCATGTAAATATCGATGAACTGAGAGGCTTTGTACTGAGAAGGTCTATGCAAAAAATGTGAAATACCACCATAAAGCTTTCGCAGCGGTGGCCCCATAATGTAACACTGATTTAGAAAATTTTGGTACTCCAACCTTGAAAGTTCGTACTGAATCTTTGTGTTTAAAGAGAAAGACGATTGAGATGAATACATCAATCGCACCGCTTCGTGGAAATTCTTCTGTTTCTTCAGCAGTATCTTCTGATTTTGCTTCTCGAATTCTATTAGCTCCTGCAGAGGCGATATTACGTCTCCGTTCAATGACCGCGACACCTGCAAGACGTTGTTGTCGTTAAAGGATCGAACCCACGAACGGAAATCTTCGTTGAACAGCGTTTTTAAAGGGTGGACCTGCTCCTGAGCAAAATCGAGCCTTATACTTAGCAGACTCTCGCAAACGGACGACAACGACTGTAACAAATCGTGAAACCTCGACAAATGCTCCACAAGTATCTTCAAACGGGGACTTTTTTGCAGAGACGCCACCGAGTCCTCAAGAGATGCAATCAACTTTCTGAACTCTGAACCATCCGGCAGCCACACGTTCTCATACGGCAGCTCACTGAGCACTCCACCGTCTTGATCCTCCACGCCGTCCACAAACACTGTAGTATCCACATCAAGACACTGTAAGCGGTAGAAACCGCGTTCGCAGGTCCTGTCCAAGGTAAAACTGTAGCCGCGACCGCCTTCCACTCCTTCCACTCTCCGCAGCGACACCTGCATACTAAAATCGCCCTGCTGCAACACGCAGTCTACTCCTTCAATATCTGCATCCAATTCCACTTCATAGACGACGCCTACACTCACCACTGGAACGTACGAGCGCTCATGCTCGACAAACACCGGTCTTCCAGCAACACTGCCGCTTCCCGGCTCTACGCCAACCTGACTTATAACTCTGCTGCTGCTCACCAGCTGTCCCATCCCTCACCGATCCTGAACTGCTTAATGACCCTATTCTACCCCTGCAACTCTCTTCATACTCCTACATCGACATTAGAAGACTACATTGACACACTATAAGCCTTAGTCACCTCGTACGAGAGCCAACTTAAAAGACATAGATAACAAATTCAAAATTGATATTACACTAGTTAAAAAGTACTTAGAAATTTTGACCTCCCGATGTTGTTTATAATAACTATTATATAATGTGATGCCTGTCCAGCGAGCAGCTTAGAACAAGAAGGCAACACCGGCAGCAACAGCAGCACCGAAGACACCAGCGTTCAAAACGTTGGAGTTAGCAGCACCAGTTGACAATTTGCTGGAGGTAGAGTTGGAACCGTTGGAACCGTTAGAACCGTTGGAAACGTTAGCAGCTTGGACAACAGCAACGGAAGCGAAGGCAGCGACAAAGTTCTTGAATTGCATTTCTGGTAGTCTTTTTGTATGGGATCTTCTTAAGGAAAGAACGGAACAACCTTGTCTAACCCACTACCCAACCCTCTTATATACGAGTCCTTCTGCCAAGATTCGACTGCCTGCGAAAATTTTTCAGCTTCACGTTATCGGTGCGTGGTTTCTTTTCGGTGAGCCTCGAAGCCTCGAGACCCAGCCAAGCGCGCCTCGCTCCCCCTTTTGGGACAAACCGCCACAATGCGGCCTGGAAGGAGGCCAAAATAGGCTGCTCTGTCAGTGCCCAGACCGTCCAGCCAGGCTCAGAACCGTGTTTCCGTGTCCGAAAACGGGCATGTGATGGATGGCGCGTCCCGGACACGCGATCTGCACGCGATAAGATAAGCAGCCGGGCTTTTAAGGCGCTCCGCGTATATAATGCCCGCGACGGCGCGGCCCTGGGCCATAACAGCAAAAGAGGGGCACAGATGGCTCTGTTGCTGGTGGTAAATCCTAACAGCTCGTGCTCGATGACAGACGCGGTGGCCGCCAGCCTGGCGGCCAGCGACGCGTTTCAAGGTTTCGCGTTTGAGGTACGGTATATGACTGGCCCGCCGGGCGCGCCTCGCCAGATCGACGGAGCCGAGACCAGCGAGCTGAGCTGCCACGAGTGCATCCGGGAGCTGGCGGATCCGGGGTCTGAGTTCTACTACGAGCAATTCGACGGCGTGCTGGTCGCGTGCTTTTCGGACCACCCGCTCGTGGCAGCGCTGGCAGCGCTGCCGCGGGCGCCCGTGGTGCTTGGGCTGCTGGACACCAGCGTGAGTCTTGTGGCGCTGGCGGCGCGCGCGCCGTTCTCGGTGATCACGTCGAACTGCGAGTGGGTGGAGATCTTGGACCGCAGCGTGCAGGAACGATTCCTGACGGGTCACGTGCGAGAGATGCAGTGGTGGCGAGGAACGGTGTCATCGAACCTCCAGGTGCTGGAACTGCACGACGAGAGCAACTTCGAAGCGATCGTCAAGGTGATCCGTGCCGAAAACGTCAAGAGACTGGGATCGAAGTACGTGATCCTTGGCTGTGCTGGGTTCTCGGGTCTGCAGCACAGACTCAACGATGTGTTCCGCGAGGAGCAGGTTGTGTTTCTTGACCCGATCATCGTCGGTTTCCATGCGTTGTTGAGCAGCGTAACGCTGCTCAGCGCAAAATGATCTTGCCACGTGATGCATGTCACGTGACGTGCGATGAGCCGATGGTACCCCTGACCGGGGATAAACAAAGCAGAGATGCAGTATATAGGCAAGCTGAGTGATGGAGATGCACAGTGTTGTCAGCCATAGTTAGACATAGAAAATGCATGCTCGTGATTGGTTTCTAGTGTTGGTGGCGATATTTGCGCCACCGGTAGCCGTTTGGTTGAAGAGAGGGTTTATGACGAAGGATCTGTTGATCAACGTCTTGCTGTGTTTGCTTGGTTTTATTCCGGGTCTAATTCATGCTCTGTACGTTATCAGCCAGCACCCATTCGAGGGTCCCGATGCCGATGGACTCACACACTCTGTGAACAACTACGGCTCAATAGCATAAATATTCCGTACCTGATTGTCTAGATAGTTTAATAAGTGATGATTTTCGCCATGTTTGGCAGGTCGCGGTGTGTAGAAGTGAAAAAATGCCAACTCATCTCGGTGGCATGGCAGTGGTAGCGGACCAAGAGCATGGATCTATTGGGTGATATAGTCGAGAGGGACACTGGTGCTGATGAACAGTCCGTTGTGACTGTGGCTGAGAACAAAGGTGGGTTCCCGGAGCTTTATAGACCAAAAGAAGTCTCTTCTTGGAGACAACGGTTGAGGGCGAAGAAAGCTGGAAAGGCAGCTTCGAAGCCGGCAGTCAAAAGGTCCGAGGCACAGGCTATCCATGAGGAGAACATTCAGAGTCTGCAGAAGATGTCGAATGATGAAATTATGAGAGAAAAACAGGAACTGCTGGATTCCCTGGACGGGAAACTGGTGCAGAAGCTGCTTAATAATATGAACAAAAGAGCTAAAGAGTCCGGTCAAGGACCTCTCTTCGCGGAGATTGAAGGTGCTCCTGGAACATGGGTCGGTGGTACCAACAGTTTGGCCGACCTACCTGCGTTGAGCGACGAGCAGGTTGACAAAGCCCTTGGTGTAGTGGCAGGTGAGGTGGAGAGCTCCGATGATAACATTGCAGAGGAAGATGATGTAGCCCCTTTAGATTTCCAGATTGCTCAATCAATTGATCACATGGCCAATGAGGACCTGTTAAAGGATGTCCATTTCGTTACGCATAACGCAGCTCACCAGGATCGTCAAATCTCCATAGATGATCCAGATTTCGATGAGAAATTGCACGAAAAGTTCTTCCCCGATTTGCCTAAGGATGTAAGCAAGTTGCAATGGATGAAACCCGTACCGGATGAACAACCTCCCTCTGTGATCGACGACGTCTCGCAATGTAGATTTGATTTCAACGGTAATCTTGTGCCTCCAACTAGGGAAATAAAATCCACGACCCATTCCGCTCTGCATCATCACTCCGATGACCCACATCTGGCGGGTTACACCATACCGGAGTTGCAAAGACTTTCGAGGTCAACATACCCAGCTCAGAGGACGATTGCCGTTCAAACTTTAGGGCGTATCCTTTACAAACTTGGCCAACAGTCATACAATCAGTTGGTACCTGAGGTGGATTTGGAGACCTATAAAGAGGACGGTGGGACTCAAAAGGTTACCGAAAACATATACGGTCTTTTCTGGGATCTTTGTCATGAGTACAGAATTACAGATTGTTTGCAAGATGCCGCTGATGAAAAAAAGACTAAGAATCTCTCTACAAGAAACTACGCGGTGGAGGCCCTGTGGCTGTGGAAGAAGGGTGGAGGAGACTTCAGAAAGAGGAAGTAAACCTCACTGATCAAAATGTTCCTTTCCTATAAAACCTAGTAGCGCAAAACCTTTGTCACTCAAAAATGAATGGACAACATCCGGGATAGAAAAACTCTACCCCGGTCGAGCCCTGCCAAGTAGAGATCATATGGTGCATATGTATGGAGCCTCTCCATAAAAGGCTGAGAACCTTCAAAGAGTGAGCAAAGGGATTCCAACGCTAAAAGTGACTTTCATTCGGCATCAATACGGTTAAATGAGCATGGTATACTCCCTGCATGATGACCTGCCTGTACCAAGCGTGAAAAATTTCATTCTTGAACACGATTTGATCATCATTGCATGGAGCGAAGCTCGTTGACAATGTCACGCGTATTAATGCAATATGAATACCCTGGAACCTGGGAGAAAGGATATCAATCTGTGCGCATAGACACATTCGAAGAGTATTTACAAATGAAACAAATGAAACTCAACAAACTTAAGTTGCGCACGATGTTAGAGGCAAAGGTGCAGTCTTTCAGGAAAGAAAGCCGTCTGCAATCCTATCCATGGACACTAAGTGCTCATGAATCTGAGTAGCAGTTACATGCGCCGCCGCATGATCTCTTCTTGCTCTCTTTAGAGAGATAGTTTTAGAAAGCAGTTTACGTGATGCTCGCCGAGCTTTTATTCTAAAATTTTTCAGTGTCACATGACCATTCCGATGAACACGAAATAGATGTTTATCACAGATACACTACCGACTGATGTGAAATTCAAGGCCTCAGAGCAGATACTCAACCATCAGGGCTAATTATCAACGTGATTATGGCCCATGAAGTACGAGGTTTCGAAAGCGAAGTGACTAGCTTGGAAGATGCCGCAGCGAAAGCAAGTGAAAAAACACTGAAAGACCAGGAACAACGATTTGACTCAGCGGTTCGCGAAATTACTCAAAGTATTACGTCTATGAGTCATGAAAATACTTTGGTACAGATTGATGGAAAATCAGAGAATGTTGTAATTAATCCCAGTGTATTCGCTACAAAAATCGCCGACTTTGACAAATTAATAGAATTGCTTAAGATGACACATTTAGAGCAGGAGACACTCGATTTCTTTTTGAGATATACGATATCTTCGACCGATTTCCTGCAATTGAAAACTACATATGATGCGCAGTATGTTGAGCTGGAGAACTCGGTCAAAGAGCTGGAGAGCAACATAGAGGAAGCGCACGATCGCCGGATTGACGGAATTAAATGTCAGATATCGAATGATGGTGAAAAACTGACGAGGAATCAAGATGCAGTCAATGAATTGTATTTAGAGACAACAGATATTCTAGATAACTGTGAGCAACTGATCGGTGAATTGGAAAGTCTCAGGAAAGAGAAGGAACACCGTCGACAACAGGCAGAGCAAAGCGAAGAACCTCTCACGAAAGTGCAGGAAAAGTGGGAAGAAATGAGACGGAGCCGGA
Source organism: Torulaspora gathmanii (assembly GCA_030580195.1). Lineage (NCBI taxonomy): Eukaryota > Fungi > Ascomycota > Saccharomycetes > Saccharomycetales > Saccharomycetaceae > Torulaspora > Torulaspora gathmanii. The sequence goes on along the minus strand of JAKTSM010000011.1, from coordinate 25,091 downwards.
TCGATTATGAAAATTTGAAAGCGCAGACCACGCAACTCGAGGCGATAAAAAGAGATCATGAACAGAGGAAGGTCCCAACCAAGCTCAAACAAGACCCCAAACTCAATGAACTTGGGTGCACTCTAGACTCCTTAATACGGTTGTGGGAGTCCAGCTTTCTACCGAATGCAGGCTGGCACGACCTTGAAGTGTATCCCCAGACCAGAAAATTTCAATTCGATGTGTCAGACGTTTTCACGGTGCTGATAGCTCTTGATGACCGGAGACGAATAAATGATATCACAATTCATAGAAAAGAGGATAGGGGTATACGAGTGGATGTGGATCTGCAATTGGAATTGAAGCAACAGAATGTTGGTTCACGGGACATTTATAAATCTATGGAGCGCATTACAGAGTGCTTGCATGGTCAGTCACACATGAAATGAAGCACATGGTCTATATATCAACTCTAAGTGCTTAGAAGTGCACCCATTGCACCGAGGTATCCTTCATGTTTTAGGAAAAATGCTTGCTTCCTGCCCTGAGACCAAAAGTTTATAGCAAAGCTCAATGTATTCATTGTTGTAAGATGACCTCTAATATATGATCCACCAAAATAAATATTTTGAACGTTATGGATTTTTGCCTGCAGGTATGCGATTTGTCCAATATTATTGGAAATGGCGTAAAGTAAACTTTTACAAACATCAGGATTTTTGAACTTTTTGTTCCTCAATGCTATATCAGCATGGCATGTGGTTGAATTTGTTGGTGCTGATGAGGAAGACGACTTGCTAAGTGAACCTCTCCTGTTCTGAAACACTTTACCGAACGAGCTTGCAATGTTCGACGATTTGAGTCCAATCTTGTTATAATCAGTTCCATATATGTCACCAACAAGCATATCGACGTTGGTATTGTCACCCTCATGAGCCCAGTCCAACATTTGATCATAAGTCTGAGCGCCAGTGATCAAAGAAAGTAATCCCCACAAAGTCCCGCCTCCAAGTGAAGAGCCTCCGACACGCGAAAAGGTTTCTGGGTCTTCCACTTTCAGTATTGACACACCAGATCCAATATTGACCAGCAGGTACGGATACGTTTTTGGTGAGTGTGCAGATCCATTGGGTAGTAAAACGTTTTGAGCGCCAGCTTGGTCATTATAGGTGAATACCTCATCGGGAATTTCATGAATGAATGCGTCCACACCTTTGATTAAACATTCCATCTCGTCTAGTCGCTTGATCTGGATCACATTGGGGAACTCCTTGCTCAAAAGGTCGTAGAACTTGTATGCACCGCCTCCAGTGGCCGTTATCTGAGTTGTCGAGTAATCCTTAAAGTGATGTGTCTCAATAATGGTATGTAGTAATCGCACAAACTTGTCAATTCTTTCAGTCTCCACCGTATGAAACAGTATTCGATTACTTTTGATCGGTGAAAACACGACTTTAGCCAGACTACCCCCAATGTCAATTGCTATGTTGAATATTCCATCATCGTATTGGCATGGATATTCAATCTCCTGGGCCATTGAGTCTCGCATTGCGATAAGCTGGCAAGACTTGAAAATCGAAATACACTGCAATGAGGTAGCAAGCAGCAACAGCTCAGATGAACGATTATATTTCACAGAGATCTATCTCGTCAATAATTTGTCAATGACTTAGTCACTCACAATGTCGTCGAATCGCCCTTCGCGGCGTCCGTTTACGGGCATTGTTGAAATTCTTCAACTTAACGACAAGAACAGAGAAAAGAAGGTTCCTAGATGCTTAATCTCATTGAGAGTATTCGCGCTTCATGACACCTTTCGACCAGAGTTCACGTAATCTCCAAAATCTCCATAGAATGCCTTAGAAAATCTTTTACTTCAACAATTTTCTGTCGCAGTCGTCACCAGTTGGCACTGCGCGACGACAAGCTCTTGTTCATATACTAAGCAAACTTTTCACTTTTTAAAGGTTGAAACTATTGTTGCTTCCTAGTTGCTATCCTTTGAGCGTGTACCAAACCCCATTGCTAAAGATGATACCAGAAAACATCTCAGAACTAATCTCCAAGAAATACGAAGAAGCCACGAACAACGGTCACCTTTGCTTCACCGAATCAACGACGAAGAAATTGAAAGATGCTAGCAGTGGTATGGGCTATGTAATTAGCTATGCCCCAAGCTTGGCTTCGAAACCCGAGCGTGGTGACGAGCCGGAAAGAAACCCATTTGCGGAACCAGAACCTGAGTTGACCGTGGTCGAGGACGTCGCCGACGGTGACTATAAGTTGTTGTTGAACAAGTTTCCTGTCGTTCCAGAACACACTCTATTGGTCACTAAGACGTTTCAAGACCAGACGTCCCCTTTGAGCCCCAAGGATTTGATAACCGCATACAACCTGCTATTAAAGCTTGATGACGAAGACGAGAATAAGAGGCACATGATGATCTACAACTCTGGTCCATCCAGTGGCTCCTCGCAAGACCATAAGCATTTGCAAATCTTGAAGTTGCCTGATAACTTCATCACTTTGCAAGACAAGGTTTGTACTGGAAAGAGCCATTTCCTGCCAGATTTCAAGACTGAACCTTTGCAGGACAACAAAGTCTCTTTTGCTCACTTTGTTCTGCCTCTGCCAGAGTCCGTAGAGGAAGTTAACGAAGACCTCTTGGCCATGTGCTACATCTCTTTAATACAAAGAGCACTCACATTTTTCCAGGATTGGACTGGCGAGAGACCTGAGTTGATCAACAACAAGGGCTACAACGTCATGATGACCAAGACCTGGATCTGTGTTGTTCCTAGATCAAGTACAAAGGCCAAATCTCTGCAAGTCGGATTTAATGCGACAGGCTATGCAGGTTTGATTCTTGTCAAGACGCAGGAAGCTTACGACCAAATCGTGGAAGAGCCTCACAAGATCGACGAAGCGTTGCTAGAGTGTGGATTCCCCAACTCTGCGGGCAAGAAACAGACTGAGTATAACTACTAGTCCGATAGGAGCCCATAGTTTGTAACTCCAGGTTTCGATACTTGGTCTATAATCTTCATTATGATAGAATACACGTGATTCCTCACCAATCACGTTGCCGAATTTAGGATTTTTGACCGGCGATATCGCTGAGTTCATCCCCAAGCTAACTGTCAAAGTAAGAAATTGAAATACTTTGAACAACCAACTTTTGCTTGACTATCACTCGTCTACTGTCTCTTCTGTACAACTGCGCTGTGGATAACGCATTACAGTCTACCTCATATTTATCACAAAACATACAGAGATGCCTCAATCATTAACGTCAGTTGTCAAGATGGGTGACTTCATCATGAAGCACTCAGCTTTGTCTAAGATTGCCGTCCCAGTGGCTCAACAATTTGTTAAACTGGCGGGCTACAGACAGCTCGGTTTGAGATTTGATGATCTGATCTCTGAAGAGAACCCAATTGCTCAAACTGCTTTGAAAAGATTACCTGAAGATGAGTCCTACGCAAGAGTTTTCAGAATCATTAGAGCTCATCAAACAGAGTTGACTCACCATTTGTTGCCAGAAAATGAATGGATCAAGGCCAGTGAAGATGTCCCATACTTGACACCATACATTTTGGAAGCTGAGGCTGCAGCTAAGGAAAAAGAAGAGTTAGACAACCTGGAGATCAGCAAATAAGCTATTTCTATCTGGGAAAATAATGACAAATATCAAAACAGATAGCAACATTTTGATTAGAGGGGAATCGCGAATCGAATGTAAGAGCAGGTTTTCCTCGATATAAGGGTATTTGTTCTTGCAACATCTTACACATAGTATATTTATTATTCAGAATCATTTACAATCAATTTTTATCATTCACAATGTGTCTTAAGAATTAGTACATAGGAAAAACTAGAATTACAACTTGGTTAATGACTATGGTGGGCGTTCAATGCAGGCCGTCTGATGTGTCTGGGTATCTGGAAGGTTCAAGCCTTTTTACTGCTGTTACCTTGTTCATAATTAGTACTGTATCTGAAAATGTTCATAAAGAAAACGTTTAGTTTTGACCTAACCTTGCGCTTCTCTTTGCGAGTCTTTTGCATCACGAGAAGGGTATCGCTTACGCTTCGAGAGTCGGGGGTATCATTTGCAGGTGATAAAGGTTCGCTGTAATTACCTCTATCATGCCGTATTGGAGACGAAACTTCTTCGTTGCTCGAGCTCCTATAGTCGATAAATGTTCCTTTGACTGGTGACGAAAGTGATGATAAATCAACTGCCTCACCGGGCTCGCCGAAGAGGAGTTCTCTCGAAATCGGTAATTTACTCGTTCCTTCCGTACTGCTCTCGTCGCCGCTTCCGTCTTCATCTGTGGCATCACAACCTTCGGTGAAGGACATCTCTTTCTTGTACAAAGTCCGATCGTCCCTTGAAGAGACAGATTCTGAGTTTACTCTACCGTGAGGCATATCGTAGACTTTTGGCTCGTATTTAAAACTCGAGTTGGTTGTGTTGCGCATACCTGAACGCACATGCTGGGATCTGAAGGGACTAATCAATCTATTGTTACTCTCAGATTGATTGTTACTGCTGTTTAAGCCTGCAGATACTGGCGTCAACGGGGTTGAGACTTGCTTCGACGGAGTTTGGAAAGACGAATGAGGTGTTCTTAAACATGCAGAGGATAGGGAATTTGATGATGCTTTTTCCCTCAAAGATTGAGATTGTACGCTTGAACTGCCAATCGGTATCTTCTTTGTATATTGATAGTATCTCTGCTTTTGTCTACTGATTTTCAATGAGTTAAAGTTATCATTTCGATTGTCTCTGTTTGAACGAACAGGGGAGCCATCTAGCGTCAGGTCTTGAAGATGAGTTACTGGAAATGGCGAGGTAGGCCTCAAAGGTGATAACAAAGTAGACTTGACGACTCCACCAACAGCATCTGAGCCGCTGGAGTCGGTTCGTAAGTCAGAGTCGGCGCCATCATCATCATCATCCTCCTCTTCGATCATTTGACTAGATCGCGACACTGTCTTTGCACTCAGCAAGACTGCCAGATCTGCTGGTGCTGATTCTGACCTCCTGTGAGACTTGAAACATTTCGGTTTAGTCTTCAAAGCATCATCTAGATTAATGATTGCATCCGGAACACCACGAAATGGCGATGAATATCGGGGTTCTTCACTTATGAAAAATCGAGGGCTCATGGGCTGGGTTTCTCTCGATTTAGTATTCGAAAATGTCTCAGATTCGTCGTCATGTGAAGCTAAAGTGTGCTCGACCACAATCTCTGGGCATTCCTCTGGGCCGCTAAACTTGTCAATCTGCTCCATTGGGCCCTCTGGAGTGTTACACGGCAATGGAGGTAAAGATACGGGCTGCTTTAGAAAGTCAAAATCACCAGAAATCGCAAATGACCTCTTATGTCTGTGTCCTCCTCTCAATGGTGTCACTGCCGCATCAGCTGGCAAATTACCAGTCATTTGCAAATGCTGAGTATCTGTCATCCTGGGGCCTCTGTGGTAAACGAGCGAAATCAGTTGGTATTAATTTATCGAAGAAGGATGTGGAGGACCGTGATGATAAAAACACTAAAATCTTAGGCAAGCTGTATTCGCACGCAAGTGCAATCGATCAAATCGACAGCTATGACCTCTCTCCAAGCTCCGTGGCTCTAGTTCAAAGTAAAAGGGGCACTTTATTATGAATCGAGAAGAATAAAATGGATCACACTTCTTTATGAAACACACTTATCTCTCTCAACCCAAATCAAAAGTCTAGATCACTTCAATACAGTTTTATAGAGTTGTTGCTTAGGTACTTGATCGCTTGGTTGTTCTTAGCTGTCTTCGATTATCTTTTGACTTACGTCTTAGCTCTGCCTTTTTTTCTCCTGTTCTAGCTTCGAGAATTTACTTTCCCTTTAAGTTAATGATATATTTCACTCAGGCATTCACGATGATTGAAATCATCGAAAGGCGTGAATGATATTGAAGAACCACATCAATGGCCGTTAAAAGTCGGTTCACAGCTGTCTTTCAAGACGCTGAGCATGTTGGTGAAAGTTCGGACATCAGTGATGATCAGATTATTGTGAAAGGTGGACCTAACGTAGTGACGCAGGAGAGATGGGTATGGGACTCAAGAATCCAGGAACATGGGGGTCCAATGCGGATTACATGGAAGATTGGAGATTATGAGCGTTCAAATCTCTCTAGGTTAGTGGGTGCGGCCCTCAGTCCAGGGCTAAACGTTTACAGCCTATCAGACGAGCCGCTACGTAGAAGCTTGGAGACACCGTTTTACAAATCCTTTCACAGTGCGATTTTTGATATCGAGGAATACTTTCCACCTGGTAGCCAAGATTTGTTCCGTTTTTTGAGACCAGATAAATGTGACGTTGACATTAAAATTACAGCAAACCGTATCGAAGTGGCTCAATGGTGTCTCCTGCCCAGCAATGAGACACTCACGTTTAGAAAAGAAGAGGGTATTGATGCGTGTGAAGTGGGACTCTTTTATTTGGATACGAGGGATCATATTGATGTAAATCTTAGCGGATTGAGATGTAAGTGGGGGCCAAATGACAAAGTGGACAACTGCCAGAAAACTACGTTATTTTACAAGACGTCCCATATTGAGTCAGGCCCTCTTAAGCATCCAGTTGTCAAACTTGAAACGCCTGTTGGACTCCATCCCAAGATGCTAGTCGATCTGCGCAATTTCCCTACAAGTGAGAAATGTGAGTACTTTACTTACCTACAGCTTCCGGTTGACTTATTTATCGACAGGTTTCAATCCTCACCCGTGTTTCTCTATGGCGAGCATGATTTGGAACTCCCTGAGTACAAATTAAGAGACAAGTCCTGGGGCTCGGAGGCCCTTTTCCGTTTGGACGCAGGGATTGTAAACGAAGTTCCGCTTCACTCCAGGTACGTTGAGCCAGTGAAGGGGAACGAGTCAAAGATAGTCACATTCACTCCACTGACGTTTCAGGCATGTGATTCTAACGATAGTGATATAACACAGAATCCTTTCTACTCAAGAGGACCCGGCTACGAATCCTTCTTTACATCTGATACGATATTCTCGGTACTAGATTCCACAAATCTAGAGGTTGCAATACCCAAACCAGATGTCACCAACTATGAGGCAACTAAGTTGGTAACATTGGCGTGCTTGTTGCTTTCTTTGGTTTACATTTGGACGAAAGTGATTGTAAGACCGCGTTCCGAAAGGAACGCGACAAGATGATTGCCAAGCCTGCATGAAAAAGCTGTCCCAATTACCTTTTGCTAAATAGTGTACAAAGAAAAATCTATGAAAGTACTTGTGATCTCATTTCTTTTTATGATGTTTCTTGGCGATACGTCTCAGGGCTCTTTGTTCATTCTTCATGACACCATCAACCATCTTGTACTTACCTTTAACACCCTTTGGTCTACCTGACAAAGCCTTGTTTCTACCGGAAGCATAAACCAATGTAACCTTGGGCTTTGTTTTCTGCTTCTTGCTGACCTTACGCATCAATTTGGCGATTTCTTCAGCCTTATCTTTTTCAGATTTATCACCATCTTCGACGATTACACCTGCCTTCTTCTTTATCTTCTCAAGTCTAGCCAAAGAACGCATCTTTTTTCTAGCCTTTGCTTCAGCCACCTTCTTGATCGGCCTTGCGTTCAAAGCCTTCATCTTTTCCTTAATTGCGATAGCAGCCTCCTTAGTTATAGGCCTATTGATTTTAGAGTGCTGTTTTTCGTCGTCAATGAACCAAGCAGGTAAATTCTCTGAATCTCTGAAAGAATATTTATTGAATCCGTCGTCCACAAGATCGTGCTTCGTCTTCTGTCCAAGGGCGAGCTGATGAGCTAAAGTCATGGCTTCAACAGTAGCAATATCTATGTCTTTGGCATATTTTTGTTTCTTGGTTTGTCTGGCTTCTTCATCAGAATCGTAGTCCGAAGAAAGAGTATCGTCTTCAGAACCACTGTTAGTCACAATCTCGAAATCAGAATTGTCTTCGCTCTCACTGTCAGAATCCACTTCCGCATGCGTTCTCTTTTCGATAGAAGTTTGTTGAACTTTTCCTGGATCCGCTGCATTGGTACTGTCGGAGGCAGTTTCAAGAGTGTTGGGTAGGTCAGCGGAAACGTTTTCGAAGATTGGATCACTAAAGAGCATTCTGGCTTTTGTGCTTAGTTTGGAATCGCCTGTTTTGCCCTTTATTTTACTGATCAGGTTGTTGATTGCTTCGTCGTCGTCGGAGTCTGATGGATCTGAGTCTTCTTCAACCACCCCATCATCTTCGTTCTCCTCTTTCTCATCTTCCGGTTTTTCGAACCCGGTCCATTCATCTTCTTGATCACCTCCTCTAGCCTGTTTGGCTCTGAAGTTGGCGTCTCTTTCAGCCTTGCTCACTTTATAATTTTCGTACATGCCATCAAGCTGTGACTCCAAGTCATCAGCGAGAGCAGCGTCATCTTTATCGGTGAACTTCACTCCTTCTTCGATATGGATATCATTGTCGTCTGCCAGATCTGAGCTCTTGAAAATCATTCTCTTTTTACCTTTGGCTAGTTTGTCGAGGATACCTGTTTTCTCGGCAGTCTTCAGGTTGAAAACAGAATCCCTGCCTACTTCTGCAGCTTCGATACCAATATCATGCGGTGTTAACATATTCATATTCATTCTCAAAATTTCTTTCTGCTTCATTTCATTCTTCCTTCTCTTCTCACGTTTCTGATTCAGACGCTGCTTTTCTTGCAATTGCTGTAACTCTTTGTCAATCTGCTCTTCTTCAGTGAGTGGCACTTCTTCAATAGATGCTTTTTCTTCCTCTTGTCCGTAACCTAGGATTTCTGCAGCAGCTTTTCTCCATCTCAGTAACATTTTGAAGTCTTTTCTACCCAAAACTTTCAAGTCTTTGAGACATTCATATAACTCAGTTGTGGTTTGTTTTAGCTTACTCACAATTTTCCATTCTGAATCGTTCTCATCAATAGTAAATTTATTCAGTTTACCTAGCATCGTAATCGGATCCTCCGTCTTGACAAAATCCATAATTGGAGCTTCGTGGTAAAGCAAATTATCTCCCTCTTCATAACCCTGTCTCTTCCTTTCCTTCTTCTCTGGATTGTAGACTTTCGCTTCCATGTTTACAGGACCATCAGGTAACTCTTCAAAAACTTCCTTCGGATCAAGCAGCCGAGGGTCAAGTCTTTTTGGTGCCTTGAATCCTCTACAAACGACGAAAATTTCTGCAGAGACGTTTCTCGAGGCTGGAGGTTTTGTAGCCTCAACCTTGTCGAATAGTTGCTGGAAAACCCAAATCAACTTGTTATAATCTTTAGATCTGAAAACTTTTGTCACAAAAGTACCATTGACGACAAGATTTTCAACTGCCAATTTCAAAGCTTGCAAAGTAAGCTGTGACTGAGTGAACGCATCTTGTACCCAACCAAGACCGACATTAGGAGCACCATCGTGCAGAACCGTGTCTGCCTTCCATGTCTTCATGTAACCACGCAGTTTAGATCTACAGTCCTCAGTGGTAATATCACTTTGAAATGTAATGACGTTTGGAATTGGCTTCATTGGCACAATATCTACACCAACGATTAGTGAATTCACAGGGCACAATTTGGCGGCAACTTGACACCAGGAGCCAGGTGCAGCACACAAGTCAATCACAACCTTGGACTTTTCCAAAAAGTGGCCATACTTTTCATTAATTTGAATAACTTTGAAAGAAGAACGGGCACGATAACCCTTCTCCTTTGCCAGGTAATAATACCTATCTAAACGACCTTTGCTATTCTTCTTCTGAGTCTTACCCATCCTTCGTTATCACTATGGTGCTTGAGGGTAAGTGCAGACTCTATGTGAAGATTAAGTCTATCAATCAAAACCTCTCTTTCCTACAGTTCGAGATGAGATGAGATGAGATGAGATGAGATGAAGCTCATCGTTCGAAAAATTTTCAATGATCTAAAGGCCTCACGTGACTGGGATTTTTTGTGCTTTAAATTGCAGTGTCAGCTTTATTTTAATAAAGTCCGTAGATACAGGCAGATACACCTGCTGGGAGAACCTCTTACTGCCGCGTTCATTCCAATCTTGAGCTTTGATTCTATTCCCTGGAATTTGAAATTATTGTGAAGGAATGATATCGCGTTAAGCTTGAGGTAGTCAATCGAATGCGTCAGCCTTTATAGCTGGAAAACCAGCCATACAGCAATTGAACTCAAAATGAAACCCCAATAGACCTAGCATAATGGCTCCATTTCTTCGTTCGCGTCTAGCAGTGCGGGAACCTAGAATGGCCTGGCACCTTAGACTATTTGTCGCAATATATTTTGCCTACTACGGCAGCTGCTTTGGATGGTGGATTATCGTGGTTGGAAGCACGAAGAAGACATCTTAGAAACGCCATTATGGCCCCGATCACTGCCGACAAGCTATTCGATATATTTTCATGATAGATGAGGCGCCCAATCCCCTTCCTCCAGCAACTTTACAATCAATATTTTCCAAATGTGAAGCTTGCAATGCTGTTTAAGAGCTTTATTTCGTGTCATGTCGCATTGAGTGGCACAGCATGAGCAAGCGTATGATCGATTGCTTGAAGCTTGGTTTGGCGCCTAGCGACATAAGGTCCTATGTGCGACACCAAAACTAGCTGTGAATCCAATGCCAAGCCAGTTGAGGTGAAACCTGATTCGATTAATGGTGGTCAATCCACCCAAGTCTGCTTTGTCTTAACATTTTTACCACGCCCATTGTAATCGCCCAAAAAGGAAAAGCAAGGTCTATGAGATACTGAGCCAAGTAAGAATAGTCCAGTAGAAATATAAATCATTGTGAGTAAAAGTCATTTTTCTCACTGCAATAGGGCTCCCACACCAGGATGCTTCCCGTCGACACCAATACTTTGAGCTGAACCTCGACTTACAAGCAAATTCGAAGAAATGGCAAAATAAGTAAGATACCGTATGTTCGTCTCGTCCACTCCTTGAAACTACAAAAAGAGATGCTTTCGATGTGCTTTTGTGTTGTTCCGTTCGTTGCTCCATATTTACGTTTAGTTTGGCTACATGTTTTTAACTTATGACTGAAAAATATGCAAGGCATTTCATTCAGCTGGCAATAAAAAAATAAGCGGCGACCTGGAAACAACCACAGCTTTTCAAAAACATTCAGACAATTGGATTTTTGACATTGCAGTAATTTTTCAGACCCATCATCTAACCTACTCTCAAACCCTCCTTGGTGGTCGTACCTGGTGGCGGGCATAATCTCAGAAAAACCCTGAAAAATGGACTAATATGAAGACTTTTACGACTGAGAGATATTACTCTCAGCTGCAGTGACTTTGGCTTTGTAAAGAAACGTCTAAACACAATATTGAACAGCAAGAAGCCATGATTTTTTTCCCCTTTATGATAAATCCTGAGATGGTTACTAATGCCGCCAGCCTGCCATCTGTGATCTGTTCATGAAAAGTTGGATTCAAAATTAGTAACTTGAGCAGCAGGCTCGAGCAAATGCTCGCCGTCATGTGATTTTGAATCTCCGCCATATCACTCGCCAGGTTTAGACCTGGATTCTGGGTTCTCTGGAACATGATGCTTTGAAACAGAGGCTTTGACTGCTTGCGCAAGATTGTAGTTCTGTCTTAGCTCAATGGCGCTTGCACAGAGATAATTAGGACTTACAAGGCCATATGGGGCACGAAATCGAAAGAACCGCTAGCAAGCCACTTCTCGGCATTGTGCTGATGGAAGAGGATTCTCGAGTAGAAGTCGTTTTAAAGCCACGTCTCAGCTAATATTAAATAATTACTTTTACAGGCAAATAGTACTTCAGGTGAAGCAACTCTCTTCATACTCTCTGGGTTGGGCTTTTTGGCCTCAATTGTTGAATCTCATTCTTGAGTGGCATATTACATCCCAGTCTTTCTATTTCATCCTTATACTTGGCGGCAACAAAATTATCCAACATGATATCGGGGCTCATGATTACCCAACCTGGCCTCAATCTGACTGGATTCTCTCTACCTGTTCTTGCTGGAATTATGTGCAATCTCCTAGTTGATGTAGAGAAGTTTTCGGCAACTCTGTATAAATGAGAAGGAACAGCCCCGTCGCGAGTTCCTTTCTTCTCTATGGTCAAATCGGTATCAATATTACAGTGTATCAAGTGCCCATCTGTTGATCTTCGTACAGTGCCAGTGATGCACATCCAACAATGCCATTGCATTTTGTCTATTAAAGACTTATCGTCTTGCTCTAGTCCTGGAAAGAATGGAGAGTCTTCATCGATCGGAACAAATACCAACTCTTCACTTCTTCTGAACTGCTTGGCCCAGCCTTCACTATTAACTAGCCTATTGAGTTCGTTAATTTTCTGAGCACTTGCCCAAATGAAGAGAAATCCAGGCTTTGAGACCAACTTGTCAATAGCCAACTGTGTTAGAAGAGGGTATATGAATTGATTGTCAGTGAGGCATCCGATCATCACGACATCAAATATCAATTTCTCTTTTTGAATCCAGTTGTTGATAGTGGGTACCATTTGATCGATGTTAACTTTGCAACCAAATGGTGTTGTCGTGTATTGGGCAATCTGTTCGCCTTTCATCTGAAGCAATCTCTCTAGCTTCGGATAGCCCTCAATGGGATTTTCAATGTTCGATACATGACTTTGAGGCAAAGATCCAGTATGAATGTGATGGTTGGAATAGTCGTTCCTATGAGACTCTGTGGCAGGCTTGAAATTAACGTGCTTCTCTTTGCGTTCTTTGTTGCTCATCCTGTAGCTCGGGAAAACCTTTGATTGACTACTGTACCTGAGCCTCCCAGCTCATTCACTGAATAAACAGACGCTAGTTTGAGGCCCGTAGCCATCTCTTTTGTACGTCTACCTGGGTTTTTGAAGTGACTTGTTGAATGGCGCTTGTACTGGTTCCATACTGAAACAATGTTTCAGCCGCGCGTCAAGATGGGGATGCGAAAAGTAGCTTTGAATAAAGCATTGCTTAGCGGTAACGCTTGTGAATTGTTGCAAGATGGGAGGCAAGTTGGCGTTGCTGAATTTCAATTAAAGCTCTATTCACTCTATTGTACAAAAATCGACTTACTCCTTGCTAATAACATCTCCCGTTAAATAAAAAAACCAATGTTGTTTTCCGATGCGGCTAGATTCGAATTCAGAAGAAATGATATATCACTGTGCATAACCAGATGATAGGATACAACATAATACCTTAACACGTGTAGTACCTGCCTTGTTCTAGTTCCTCTATAGCGTTTTCAATGACTTCGTCATCGTCATCATCTTCCATCATCTCAACAGCACTATACTTGATCATATCCCACCTCCTCCAAAATGACACAGAACCCTCCAATTGTTTAGAATCATAAACCTGCTCAAGGTCGTTTTTAGCCTTGGTTAATCTATGCTTCAGAGACTGCAGTTTGATGGAGTCGGGCAGATTCGACACCGTACGATTCTCCCCATGATCTGTCTCATACTCGGTGGGATTTGTCGCTTCTGATTTGTAACCGCTACTGTCATCGTCGTACTCAGACTCTAGCTCCTCAGTTCCAGCAACTGTTCCATTATCTGACTCTGTCTCGTTTTCCGATATGTTTAAACACCTGTGAGACTGAATCGATGAAAGTTTAACCCCCACCTTTGACTTTTTAGCAAAATTGTTGTAGACAACAGCCTCCGCGCTCGAAGTAGTATCACAGTACCTTGCCCAAACCTCATCAATAGATTGCACAATATAATCGAAGCATCTTTCCCTAGCTGCGAGGTCTGATTTAGACACTTGAGATTTCCTTGAGCTGGAGGAGAATGACCCTGGCCTAGACATAGATTTCTGCCTCACGTTAGCGCCTCCACCAATGTGGTAGCTGTATTCCCTATCAGATTTGACAGTGGCATCAGAGTCTGAACACCTTGAAACAGCCTCAGCGAGCTTTGCGTTCAGAACTGTATTACCTAAAAGGCAAGTTGCGTCGTCATGTAAATCTTGGTCTTCCAATCCCGATGAGAAACAACTGAAAGAACTACCACTACGTGGTGTCTCAGCATGGTTGCTGAGGATGAAAGGTCTCCGTTTCAAACGTAAATTCTTCTCCGAGATTTCCCGCTCAGAAAAACGACGCTTACTCGAAACTGGCATACCCGATAACTAGTACCTTCTCTTTTTTTGAGCAGCTCAATGAAGGCGTCAAAAATAAAACCAAAAAGGCTACCGCTGAATGTTTCCACAGTCTCCGGTATACGAAACTATAGGTTGGCACGGCTTAAACAAAATGTCAGTACCCTACTTCCTAAACCCTAACTATATTGCCGTATTTGGTGATAGAAGACGAAAAAATCAGATTATTATTTTTTTTTCTCAAGGAAAGTGGTGAGAATTTATGAGAAAGAGGTCTTGTCCGACTTTTGATTAAATCTCTCGCACCGTGGGGGTGTACGGAAGGACTGTTATTATTGGCTGTTAGTCACGAGAAGAACCGGGTAACGAGGTCCAGGATTCGGACACGGTTGAAAGTAGACTATGAGCTGAACCGCGGTCAACTTAGTCTCATTTCTGGTGTATATTGAGTCTATTGTCCTGTGTTGAGAACTTAGGGATATGTTGTAGCTCGTTTTACCCAATATTTGTAAAATAGGAGATGATGTACTCTGAGCGGACAGGGCGTCTTAGCTGTGTGTGGCCCGACGCCGGACAAACACTCCAGCGTCTGGAGACATTCACCTAGAACGCCAAGACTAAGCAACGAAGGTTCTGGTTGGGGAAACTCATACAGCTTGAAATGCTCCTGTTGTGCTATGAGTTGCAAAGAGGATAATTCTGTGGGTAGTAATCCAAAGTTGAATCGCGGTGGGAGACCACAACTGCCGTTTGAGGACACGCTCATTGCGGGCTTAGAGTCCTTGTGCAGCCTCTTTGACAATGTGTATTTTGCCAAGAGTTTAGGGATCATAAGTGATCAGAACTTCCTCTATAGACATCTTAATAAGGGTGACTGGGGATCTAGACTGTGGTTTGTCACGCTTTTACTCTCGATTAGACGATGTCTCAGTCAGTTGTTCAGAATACTCCAGGAAAAAGGGCGGCTGAGAAGAGAATTTGAAATTTTGAATAGTAAAGAGAATGGGCTTGTAAATGACGTTTTAAAGGAAAAACTGTCTAACTTAATCCAAAAAAGTGCTTTGATGATCAGAAGCCTCGTTTTTGACTTGATTCAAAACGTGCTCTATCTTGTCATCGTTACTGTGGATGTTTTCAAGTTCAAACTGCCACAAAAATGGAGACAAATATTGGAGCCACTCTCGAGCTTCATTACCTTTTTTAGACTGTTTGCCGTTGGCCCAAGTACTTCATTAGATGTTTAAGGAACATAATTGCTCCTTAGTGATGACCCGCTAAGTATTAATTAGAACAGCCGTTCGACAACAGCCATTTTGATTGCCGCGCGTCATGAATTGTTAGCGCCAACAGATGAAAGAAACTGCAAAAAGCGCACCAGGAGTAGGAGGATTAGATGGTTCGGTGCAGAACTAAGCAACCGATCAATGCTCGTATCTACACATGAAGCTACGAAGGAGTAATCGAGAGAGCTGTATAATAATGCTAAAGGGGTTAAGGGCGGGACGGCGAGATAGGGCGGAACGCAAGTCACTTAAGATAATTATTGCCATCAAATCGAGCAAGCCTACAAGCGCGCAGGCACTATCAATGTGTAGAATGCATTCATCTAGCTCTTCTTCGTTTGCTATAAGCCAATCAAACAGTAGAAAAACTGATGCATGTTACCCGCATTTCATACAAGCTCGATTTGACGGAAGGAGAAATGAAATAAATCAACCTCGAAGAATACTAGATATTAACAGTTGAACTGTTGACCCTTTGATCAATCTGTCATTGAAATTATCGGAATCATGTCAGAGAAGTCCGAACTAGAGATAACCACGCCAAGCAAAAGCATTTTGAATGACAAATGGGATGTTGTCCTCTCAAACCTATTGGTGAAGACTGGCCTAGGTTTGGGCGTTGGTGTTGTGGGTTCCGTACTTTTCTTCAAGCGTCGTGCATTCCCAGTATGGCTAGGAATTGGTTTTGGTCTTGGTAGAGGCTACGCTGAAGGGGACGCCATTTTCCGTTCTGCTGCGGGGCTAAGGTCAGTCAAGGCCTGAGTAAATTTCAGATGAAAACTCACTAGCATGAACACCTTTATTATATCATTTATTCCATTTGAACAACCGAAAACTCTGTATATCTTACATAAAAAAATACTCGCAACTGATCGTCGAACCTTCAAAGGTGGCAGATGGTGAACCACTCATAGAGAAAACCCGGATATTGAATCTATCTGTTTCTTCAACTTCTCAGCCATCTCTTGCTTTTCTGCCTTTGTCTTCGCTTGAATCTTCTTGTCCTTTTTCCAGTCTTTTTGTAAGCTTTGAGCATCCAGAGTGTTCAAATTTTGATGCCCATGTCGTACTGCCCCAGTGGAACTAAGTCTTAAAATCTCTTCTACTTGAATGCCTTCTTTATCTAAATTCCGCACTTGGTGCCTAGCCTTTTTGACATCTTTCCGTAGCGATGATGTACTTCTTCTGCCCTTTTGTCTTGATAGGTCCTTACCGATCTTTTTGGCCCTGTTCTTCCTAACCATTTGTGTCTAGACCGTGAGACTATTACCGCAGCTTGCTCAGGCTTGGTTGAAAGACAGCAGATGTTGAGTCCTGCTTTTTGGGCGTTGACTAACTTGGTTTTCTTCAGCCTTTTAGCCATGAGCGATGTAGAAAGCCAGTGGTGAAAAATTTTCGAAAAGCTCATCTCATCGCTAAACTCATCGCTCAAGATACAGAAGCAAAACGAGCAAAGAATATTACTAATGGTGTCCACTCATAACCGCGATAAACCTTGGGACACTGAGGATATTGACAAATGGACTGTAGATGAATTCAAGCCAGAAGACAACGCATCAGGCCTACCATTTGCGGAAGAGTCTAGCTTCATGACCCTATTTCCCAAATATAGAGAAGCATATCTCAAATCCATATGGAAGGATGTCACAAAGGCGCTGGATGCGCATCACATTGCTTGCGTTCTAGACCTTATGGAGGGCTCGATGACTGTCAAGACTACGCGTAAAACTTTTGACCCGGCTATCATACTGAGAGCTCGAGATTTGATTAAACTTTTGGCTCGTTCCGTACCATTCTCACAAGCTGTCAAAATTTTGGAGGAGGACGTGGCTTGCGATGTTATAAAAATCGGCAATGTGGTCACGAATAAGGAACGATTTGTCAAGAGAAGGCAGCGTCTCGTGGGTCCTAATGGTAACACTTTGAAAGCCTTGGAGCTTTTGACGAAATGCTACATATTGGTTCAAGGTAATACAGTCAGTGCAATGGGCCCTTATAAAGGTTTGAAGGAAGTGCGTCGTGTCGTGGAGGACACTATGAGGAACATTCACCCAATCTACCACATTAAAGAACTTATGATCAAGAGGGAGTTAGCAAAAAGACCAGAGCTTGCAGAAGAAGACTGGTCAAGGTTCTTGCCAACTTTCAAGAAGAGGAATGTGGCGCGTAAAAAGCCGAAGAAAGCTAGAAAGGAGAAGAAGGTCTACACTCCTTTCCCACCCACTCAGCAACCTAGAAAGATTGACTTGGAGATTGAAAGTGGTGAGTATTTCTTGAGTAAGAAAGAGAGAGAGATAAACCAACTAAAGGAACGTAAAGAAAAGCAAGCAGAAAAACAAGAACAGAAGGAGAAACTTAGAAGCAAAGACTATGTTGCTCCAAGGGAAGACACTTATGAAAATACTTTAGGCAAGAACAAGACGAGGAAGAATCTTTAGGGAAAATTGAAAAGCGAAAAGTCCTCAGCAAAGAAACTAAACGGAGTAAGCAAGTGTAAGTAAATAACTTTGAAACAACGAGAATCTTTTTATTCTTAGTTCTGTAGATGTATTTTTTTTTTCTACCCGTGACGCGTTAGGCCTTTAGGTTTCTTGACGCGTCTTTGCAAGTAGCGTTATGGTTGAAGTTGATCAATCTAATTGTCCTTTTGTCATGAACTAAACTTGCATGCCTTAATCAAAGGGTCAGAAAATCCAACAATGGACCAATTATTACAGGACATAGGCCCAACGAAAGCTCGAGAAAGAACTACTTACAAGAAGGTGTCGAGAGATGATGGTGAACAACTTGTGCCACCTATTCCTCCAACGGTTCTTGGAAACGGGTTTCTATTCCAGAACGGCATCTTGGATAAAGTCAGAAACAGATTAAATAACGAAGAACACAAAAATGAGCACCCGAATGGGATTGAGACATTATCCAACCTTTACGAGGATGGTGAAGATCTAGAGAAAGAGACGTCAAATATTGAAATTAGCAACGTGAAAGAAAAACGTCCTTTTCGAAGGACAACCGAGCCGCCGGTGAGGATAAAAACTTCGAGTGAGGTTTCTAAGAGAAACGCGTTTGAGTCAAATGCGGCCCTCTTCGGCAGGGGATCAAGCGAGCATTCCAATCAAGTGACCAAATCGGATTCAGAGTCATTCGCCGAGGAGGCGACTCAACAGATATCTACAAACTCGCCTAATCTGTTACGAACGCAAGCTCTATTATCCTCGGATGAGAACGCGAAACCTTTACACAACAAAGAAAGCCCGTGGCCTACCACTCTTTACCTAGGTTCAGACTCATTGACTCAGCCTGACGTTGAAGCTCAGCCCAGCATTGAAAATCAGCGAGACATTGAAACCCAACGTGATATTGAAACTCAGCAAGATGACCCAAGTCAAATAACCGTCGCAGACCCCAGCCAAGCAGTTCGATTGAAGATCTGCGAGATTCAGGAAGAGCTCATCGAAGGCGTTGAATCAACAGCCATGGAGTTCAAGCCGCCCAGGACTGTATTAAAGCCAAGAACTGTGTTCACAACCGAGCAGTTCTTGGAGGATTTCGATAACAGCTCTGAATCTGACTCAGAAAACTCGGCCAGAGTGGTGGGTCCCACTTCCACTCCCTCAACGAAAGATATGCGTGATAAGGAAAAAGGAGCTTCACGCAAGTCAGGATCACTCAATGCTTACCAGCGTAGGCTTAAAGGACAAGCTGAAATTGATCATGGAATTACTCTTTCTTCTGAGAGTGAAACAAGCGAAGACGAAGAGGACTCGACATCATTCGCTTCCAAGGCGACGGTACTTGAAATAAGAGCACGATTATCAAGGCGTAAAGCACTCTGTAAGAAGCAGGAAGGAGAATCGTCTTTAATTGCGTTGTTAGATACCCTAAGGAAAGCCTCTAGAAAGCAAATAATGGATTGCCAGAGGGAGATGGTCGAGCGCCATGGTCTGAAAGTAGAAGAAATTGAGAAGCAAAAAGAAATGGTTGAAAGTCTGCTTGAGCAGGAACTTGCTAGGAATAAACGGATACGACGCCGTGAGAAAGGGAAGACAAGTCACGAAGATGTGATATCGTTCGATCAGCAAGCGTACCGGAATGGATTGGGGATGCCTGAGAGTGATTCTATTTCGTTATCGGGAAGCAGTTCCGGTGAGTCTGCTTTTGATTCAGAGGATGACAAACCTCTGCCAAGCGACGAGCACTTGATCGACCTGAATGCAAATGAAACAATCGAGAGTGATGATGAGACTTTACAGGCAAACAAAGGTAGAACCCACAGGGCTCCAATATTAAGTGATAATGAGTCTGACACAGATATAGAAGACTCGATTAAAGATGGCATTGATTTAGGAGCATATGGAGGCAATATAACTGTAAAGAGTCCAACCTGGGAGAGCGAGGCAAGTAATGACGAGAACACACAGTCATTTGACGATGCTCAAAGTACATATATAGACTCAATGAAAAAGGACGTGAAGCTGAAAGCCCTGGAAGAGAAGCAAAAGTTGAGGGAAATGAAGGAAAGTGGAATTACAACATTGTTCGATGTAGAAGCAGAGGAATCAGATGATGAATGGCATGGATTAGGCGGAGCCGAAGGAGAAATGATCGAAGACTACGATTCTGACCTAGAGAAAATGATTGATGATTATTCAACTACCACCTCCAATGCAGATCAAATTAGAAAATTGCTTATTGCGGAGAACAAAGAAACTGACTTGAAAACAGTCAACAAAATCCTTTACGACCTGAAAAATGGGGGGTTTAGAAAGAGGCGTAATAACGAGTTGCAGCTGGACCTTGGTGATGATGATGATAGTGATCTTCAAGATTATAGAAGGAGAAGAATGGAGGCAATGAGGAATAAAAGGCTAGAGCTGGGACAGGCAAATCAGAAACTTTTAAGTAACTCCAAGTCCCAAGCATTTTTCGAAAGCATAGTCGAAGATCTGGTGGATAACAAAAAACTATTTGACGGTCCGACTGCAATATCAACAGAGCCCCCCAGGCCCGATGAAAGTGAAGCTAAAATTCCTGTCAAGAAAACTATTGCCATTTCACCGCAATTTGTTCAACAAAGTCTGTCTTTTCTGGGCAGCGGCGCAGGGAACAAAGAATTTGAGGTATCTCACGTTACGCAGGACTCTGAAGTTGACATACACGCACTGAAGAAGCAAAGCTCTCTCAAAATTCTGCATACCCCACACGCTACCGAAATTCCCGAAGAAATTCTTTCACGCTCCCTCCCCGCCGAGAGCAGTTATACCTCAATAGTGAAGTCGATCGGCGCCAGTTCAGATTTGGATCACAAACTTAAAGAGGGAAAAAAGACTGTTACTGTGTCCAAATCTTATAAAACGGTTGGCGGGAGTAAGACATCAATCACCTACTTGGCAAAGATGCGCAAGCTCGTCGCTCCCAAGCCTAAAGTCAGGAGTTCTAACACATCTCAAAGCGACTTGTCGAATCTCAGAAATACGAAATTTTTCGGAGGTCTTGATAGTAATAGTTTTGAAACGGAGACCTAATGCATTCCCGGAACCTTCGATGACACTACATAGTCATACCACGAATGTGAATCTAACAAATATCAAATACCTGCCGTCAAGATAAGTTCTGTATTTAGTGCATCACGCAAGTCGTCGTATGATATCAGGCTATCAAATATAGGGAGCTTTGACGGCGACTGTGACCCACTGCTAGGGCGTGCTTTCGATGGTGAAGAAAGATTTTCCCTTTGTGTTTCTTCAGAGCCAAATTCAGGCAATAAATCTTGCCGTACTGAGCTCCTTTGCTTCGGATTTCCATTCGCTGGTACTTGGCCTAGTCCAGTATTAGTAGTGCGGAAAAAACTCCATCCGGCGAAGAAAGATTTTGCTTTACTTTCGCGCTTATTACCGCCGTTCGATCGAGCACTGCGCGGGCATGTAACGAAAGTTGAAAGAAGATCTCTCGAGCTAGCGGGCTTTGTTGTTTTGGAAAACACGGGTGCGCTGCTTACACGAGCACTAGTCAGGGATGGTCTATTCGAAATTGGGAGGAGGAATGAAGAAAACCCCTTCTCGAAGCATAGAGGTTCTATCTTGGTTGAAAGGATGCTTTCATGCGAGTTGTATCTCCTGAGCGGAACAGCTTTAGGTTGACAGGCAGGGCTCACTGAGATGACCGTGTCTTGATCAGATGCCGAATCCGCTTCATTGTCATATTCACCAAAGAAACTTATCGATAAACGTTGGTTCTCCTTGAAGAATGACCTAATATCTCGCTCAGCACTTCTATCTGTGAGCTTTTTGTTTGTCGATCTCAACCCAGTATCATAGGACTTAGCTAAACGAATCGACCGTTCAGGCACCACTTCCTTGACCGGCGATCCAGGTAACGATAGACACCTTGAGTTCGGAGATTCCTCCAACTCTGTAAATCCGACACTTTGATTAATTGGCCTTCTTTTGAGGGGAGATTCACGAGATTCTCTGACATTAGATCGATGGCGTTCAGTAATTTTTAGGGGCTTAGGCTGGAACGAATCGTAACTACTTCTTGTAGACTTTGATGAGGGCGTTGAGTGCCTACTTCTTGAGCGGGCAAGCTCATTCAGTTTCATCGTAATATCTTGAAATTCAAGAACCAGATTCTCCACGTACTTCCGGTCATTAATCATAGATAGACGACGCTCACGCTCTTTATTCAACTTATCACGAACATACTCAGATCTTATGCACAAAGAATTAAGTTGCGCAATATATATGTTGTACTGATCTCCGAATTTATCGATCGACTCATCTTCCAATTCCCGCAAATGTTGTTGTCTCTGAATCCAGAGCTCCAATTGCAGGATGGCCTCTTGAGACCTGGTTAGCAGTCGCTCAGAAATATCCTCAAGTGGCATCATATCTTACAGACCCCGACGTTATGTTCGACTAGTTTCTTAGGCTGTCTTCTTATCCAGTTGTTCAAGGACTTTAGTAAGATTTTCGCGATGAAATAAACAGACAAACAAAAACGGGAAAATGATGAATCTCAATCACTAAAAACGAAGTTCAGAAGAAAAATACTCGATGTCCCCACCCTCCCATGATCTGTTAGTCCTCATTCAAAACGCACGATTGATCTGCAAAGCAGTGCAAATTGACCATTTATATGACTAAACAGTTTTGACTTTGAATCGACACTAAAGGCCTCACTCAGGGCAAAGAAGCCTGATAGATGATGAACTCAGGAAGTCGCCGAGGATTTGCAACCCATCACAATTCAACTTTCCTCAAGTCAAAGCTCATAAAAAATAGTAGCGTGAGCAAAAAGTGTTATTTCTTAACCTTCAAATGCTTCTGGGTCTTTTACCCTATTCAAACTACCAGGGGAACATGCTGTTAAATGCGAATGTTACAGGTTATGAGTGCGACAGCATACGGTAGAATGCGACAATGGGCCGCACCCTTAGGGTGACAAAGACCCCTCTTTGCCCATCGATTTTAAGCTTTGGAAGAATTTAAGTTCCAGGCACTCAAACTGAAATGATAGATAGCTTCACTTAAGAGTCGGAAACGGTGTGAGAATACAGCACAAAGGCACACGATATCTCAAGCTCTTTCTGGGCACATTTGATGTAAGATACAGATTGATGAGAAAGAAGCCATTGTACCCTGGAATGGAAGAGAAACGTAAAGTAAGCCACCAAAGCGCGTGCTTGGATAAAAGCCATGCCTAAAAAAGGAAGGGTAATTTCCTGGTCGGAGCATGAAGGGCTCATATGAAGGTGTGTAGAAGATATACGCACAGGCCTTCGAACGTAAATCGCTTCTAAGAATGATAATAGTTTGTTGGACGAGGCAGGATATTCCGGTGGTTCTCATTTGACATTGCATGGTGGGAATCAGCTGAAATTCAAGTGCAATTGCCCAATGACCCTGTGAGTTTCCATTATGTGTAATGATATGGATACTCAATGCTTTTAACCTTTGGGTTAAAATGCGGCTGCTAGAAGCCCAATGTGCTCGGCCAACGAAAACTAAATACTTAAGACCTTAAGATAAATAGATTACACTACATTGCTTTAGGGACACGCCCATACCTAACTTTAGGGGGGTCCATGAAATTGTCACTGACAGTATTTGCTTAATCTACGGAAAGTAGGGTAATTTTTTTCATTATCAAGTGAATGATGACAGTGAAGTCTTCTACTTACACCCGTGCCCCCAACGACATTTTTGATCTGCTGCGACCTCCTTGGCCCCCCTCAACCACATACAGATTTCGTAATAATCTCTTCCTGAATGCACCGTTTTCAGCCACTCAAGTCATCTGAACATTTCATCCATCACTTGTCCATTATCTATACTGCATAGCATGTTGTCTGAGACATACTTATAACATACTTATCATTTTAATGATGAATCGCTTGTCTAATTAATTCAAATCATAAGTGATGGAAATGTTTCGAGGGTAACTAAGGGCTCAGAGACGGGATGTCCCTCTGCAAAAAAATAGATACCTCGAATGTCTTGGATGCATGCTGTAATAAAAAATTTGGCGAAAGATGGAAGGACTCATAAAGTCAGTCTCTTAGATGGGATCACATTTATGAACAACTTTCGCCATTAAACGGCGTCTCTCAGAGAATTGCGATTGACGAGGGCTTCAGGTGTCAAAGTTGAAGGGGGTGATCTGCCTTGAAAGTACATCTAATAGTTTGCTGTGATTTCGTTCAATCGGTTTTTTGTCTAGCACTTCACTGGTAATTAATACTCAGAAGTTTTGCCAGCATTTAAGTGCCTTCTGTCTTTCACAGCGTCGCCAAACACGTATGCAACTTAACTACACACTAAGGTGGATGGGCTGGTCGCAAATCCGTATAGCCAAATTGTCCTGCTGATGTCGAAGAGATAGAATTTTCAATGATATTTTACACATTAGCAATCATATAGATGACTGAAGAATCTTACGGGCTTAAGCTTGAACCAAGATCGCTCTTCACGGCCTTAGTCTACTCCTTGACTATTTTGGGGGGGAGGGGTGGTTTCTAGGCAACTTGAAAAGTATCTCAAAAAAACTAAACATAAAATGGAGATCAAACAAATTATTGGTGATGAGTGAAAAAAAGTCTTATAAAAAAGCAGACGGCATTTTGCAGTTAAATCCTAACGTATCAGCGGCTCGCTGGTAAGAACATAGATACGATAACAGGCGGATTCGCTAGTTGCGATTTTGTCGAAGTAAATGGCTGTTGCAGTAGTCTATAGTTCGAACAGGCATGGGAAGGACAGCTTGATTGATTCACAATCAATGCCGTGAGATATATCATAGCTGCGATGTTTCAGCGAACCCCATTGCCTGTGCTTCTGATGTTGTTCATTTGCAGAATCATTTTGCATCCTGATATTAACAACGTCGGCAGGATTACCAACGAACCCACCAATCGCTCCACTTACCATCGAACATGGGAGAAGATACAAGCTATTGTTGATTTCATTATCTGGAATAAGATTTTCTTTAATAATGTCATAGCACCCGAATCTCGCAGTTGTATAGGTACATTGTCGAAGAATTGAAGCACTTAGGCCAGCATACAAACCAGTCACTCCTTCCTGTTGTAAAATTCTCCTTATCATGACAAGTAACGACGGTTTGGGTGGTGCGGCTGCCTGGAGACGCACTTTGGCTAGGTCAAGTGGGTGTGTGATTATGCAGGCAAAAA